>JANJEY010000005.1:1708427-1718865 GCA_024703695.1 Erythroxylum cataractarum | reverse complement strand
TCTATTTTAGTACAAATCGAAATAATAGTAATTATAAATATTTGTCATTAAAAATTTTCAAAATATAAACATAAAAATTCGAAATAATCATTACTTTATTTAATAGTTTAATTATTTCTCCTAAATTTATTTTTGACCAATTAAACCTTTTAAATATATTTTTTATCTAATTTAAGTTTAGTTTTAACTCAAATAATATATAATATAAGATTGAAATATACAAAATAATATAATATAATATAAATTTTAAATTGATTACCACTTAATTTTACTATTATTATAGAATGACCATCTACCATACTAATTTAGATCCTACAAACAATATAAGTATATGAATTTCTTGGCACAGTCTTCCAATAGATTTTGTTAAATTAAATGTAGATGGAAGTGCTATTAGTAATTCAGATGACTCTAGATTTGAAGGTCTAATTCATGATGAACATAAATATTGAATTATTGGCTTTTCAGCATATATTAGTCATGTTTCTAATATTGTAGCCGAGTTTTAGGCATTTGGCATGTCTTAATTTTAGCTTGAAATCATGACTACTGAAAAGTTATTATTAAGTCTTATTCTCAAGGTGTAATTAATCTTGTGATGATTTTTTGCCCCAGTTCACATCCATTGTTTATTCTTATTAGGGACATCAAGATGTGAATTGTAAGAGATTGGTGTTGCTTTATTCAGTATGCTTTTTGTGAAGCTAATCAATGTGCGGATTCTCTAACTAATCCCTAACTAAGCAGGGTTCCTCAGCTATGATATGATGATTTCTTTGAAAGACTCCAACTTTGAAGCTTCGATTGTTGCTTCAAACTTATCAGAGATTAGTGGCCTTCTTGAGACATCAGTCATCACTTGTTTCTTGTATCTATTTAACCCAAAAAAAAAATTACAACGATAGAACTTATCGTGACTATTTTAAGTAAATACACATTAAAAGATAAGTCACTTAATGAATCACGTGACATGTTTATATAAAATAAAAAGGGAAAGCAAAATAACAACACGCATTCGTAAGGTTTTTTTTTTCATATTTATTGATGTCTCTGTGTCATTGACATTAAACGAAAGACACCAGTCTTCTTCTAACACTTTTACAAACATCATTAATAATATCAAATTCGTGAATCAGACACAAAAACAGAGACACAACGGTTGTTGAACAATCTTCCTTCCCATACTCTTTGTTTTACTGATTAGGATACACCAGGCAGGGATATGTGTGATATGTATAGGGACAACCAGCTCTAAGCTACAGAGTTCTTCCGGGAACTTTGGAGACATAACTTAGTGTCTTAAACAATCCTTTCTGACGCCAAATCAAGCAATTTACGGAAGAATTGGTGAGGATACATAGGAGGCTGCTCTGCTAGTGCCTGAGATGAGCAAAATATCCAATATGTCAGGCCCTGACATGAAATTATAGTAACTTGTTTCTTGCAAGTTGCTGGTTCCTAAGTAGATATTACTATGTTAATATACCTGATGAATCAGGACAGTGGATGGAGTCATTCCAGGCACAGTATTGACCTCAATAATCAGTACCTACAAGCAATTGAACAAAAACTTGAATCAAAAGAAAATGAAGAATCCGATAAGGTAGGAAGGAAACGAATTGGTTAATGGGAGAATGATAAAAGATATGAAATGGATCGAAAGGAGTAAAATCAAGAAGAGTTGATCGCATCGATATATCACAGACCTCTCCACTGTCAACATTAAGGAAAGCATCCAGTCTTGAAAACCCTTCTAGTTGTAGAGTGTTTGCAATCAGTTCGATGCGTTGCTTACATTTCTTTAAAGCCTCATTACTGGTTCATAAAGAAGGTTTAGTCAGCGACAGAAGAACAGTTTATAGGAAAGACACTAGATTACAGCAGCCTGATTGCAGAAGCGCCTTCCGAAACAAATAGCCGGCAAACAGAAAAAGAAAACACAAACCTAACAATTGACGGAGGCGGCGGAGTAAGATTGATGCCAGTTCCCCCTGTCATGTAATATTTCAATTAGAACGCGAGAAATGAGAAATGGCATTCTAGAAATAAACTCATCATGCTAGTTGACTGTGTAAATGCAAGTGACTAAAACTCTCTGAAGGACAGCCAGAAATTTCAACTGCATCAGTAAATTCCTCTTTTCTCTAATGAACTGCACTTGAAGCTTCTTACTTTTGCGCATTACTATTGTGATTTGTTCAATAAGATGAAAATGTAATGCCAACATTGACATGCCATAAACCAGCAAACAAGTTTAAGAGAGATTGGTTTAGAAGTAAGATGCAATGAAGAAGGCATACCTTGAAACTTTTCTTCAAGGGTTAAAATGTCACCAGTTTCTTTGACTGTAACACTTGGACTCAGTGAGTGCATTGATCCACGTTGTCCTATGACACCAACAGTTATTTCTACCCATCTACTGTTTCCTTCCCACATAAGACGATCTGCACTTTCACCCGTTGATTTGGATGAAACAATAATCTCATCAGTCTCAATAAAAGGCTCAAAAATCAAGCGCTCAGGAGGAGGGTTTGGCATCTCAATTATTCCATGAGTCTGAAATCAGTCAAACCAAAAAGTGCATAAGCAGTGATTCCTTTATCTCAGCGATGAATCAAGCTCAACTGAAACATAAAGAAATTAATATCCTGGATTTTATACCTTCGTAAAGCTATTAGCTGGAATCCTTAAAAGACAATCCTCCAATGCTTTTAAGTACACAGCAAGGTCCTCCCGAGACCTACATGAAAAAATTGATGACTACAAATGCTCGTTATAAACAAAATAATATTCCACAAAGAGTTGTTGCAACTGATCTCCATTCATGCACACAAGATCCAAAACAGCATCATAATTACTCGACAACAAAGGCAGATAGATGACAGAAACAAGAGAGAGGGGGGCAAAAATAACAAGGGGCATAAGCCTACCATAATCTTGCGACCCCAGTCGAGCACCCATCCCTTGCTGGTTTAACACACAATGTATCACATTGAAGCTTTGAGGTTATATCAAGCCAAGTCTTGTCTATAGGTACACTTAATAGTTCCTCTTTTGTGCGTACATATTTGTTTATGGTCAGAACACCCATTTGTGCAAGCTGTTAAGTTCAAGAGATCAGGATACTTGTCGTGTATGATACAAAATCCAAAATGAAGACAACTATTATGGTAACCTAAGAAACAGCATAATTTAATTCAGTTTACCATACATGACTAAGAGCTAATGACGTTGCAACTTTGTCCATACAAGTCTTTGAAGCAATGACACCTGGGCCTTTATAATTAAAAGGAAAGGAAAAAAAGTACATTATTTTAACAAGAAAATTTAGCTTTCAATTGAATATATATCTATTTGAACAAACCTGTGTGTGGAACTCCTTCAGCCTCTAGCATAGACTGAAGCGTGCCATCTTCACCTATGCCTCCATGCACTGTAGAAGGCATCAGATGATAGTTCATAAATCAGCAGTTTCCAGAAGCTATATCAGCTTGGGAAGTAAAGCTTCTAAAGGATACAAGAACAAGATTATCTTAAAAAGTTTGAAACCTATAGTGTATAAAAGATAATATGTTATCAAATTTAGACAATAAAATGAAATGAAGGTAACTTCAGTTAATAAGATGTGAGCCTAGCAAAAGAAACCTGAAATGAAAACTGTAGCCTGTACTTCCTTGGCCTGCTTGATCCACTTCTCCAGTGACAATCTTACAGGCGGTTCATCACCTAATTTAGTAAACAAACTCTGATTCTTAAGCCCTTCTGTTAAATCAACCATCACTTGGTTGCGCAATTGAGATGTCAATGCAGCCCGAGCTGGTTCTATTGCCTCTATGCAGGCATCAAGAACTTCCTCTGTTGTGTGTCTGAGTACAAGAGAGTATCTGGATTGAAAGCAAAGAGCAAACTATAACATTCATCAAGATGTAATAAGTGTTGAAAAAAGAAGTGAACAAACATAGAAAACAGCACTTACGGCAATAACCAAACGACTCTAGAACCAGTATCTGCATCCATTCCATCTGTATATTGACCAGAAGAATGGTCACTTGAGGGGGCAAGCAAACAAGGAGTTACATCAAGCTGAGAGCAAAAAAAGAAAAGATCTCATATTTCAGGCATCAAAGTACACTGTACCTACCCTAATGGGAATATACAAAGTCATATAAAAGGTAAGCCATAGGCATTGCTTTTTTAAAAAGACAAATTCTGAATTTGGTGGCCAGAGCTAGTTCACGGCCAAGCACAGATCCCCGAAACTTTTTGACCTATATTCCCCTCCTTATGCATACCAGGTAAAATGTTATTAGGCTGTCTTTTCAAATGGAGAAGGTCTTCATTAATTTATACAGCCAATCTAAATATCCAAAGGACTGTTACAATTTCTATTCATGAATATTTTAAAGCTATGTCTCCCAACCGTTTCTGTGACCTCCCTGAACTGTATAAAGTCCTAGTGGCAAGATACCCTAGAAATATGCAACCTAAGAAATCATGTAGCTACCCCAACTTACATCATCAAATGACTGCAAGTTGAGCCAAACATTCGTTCCACTCATAAGGGATACTTGACGTTCTGAACTGTCTCCTCCAAATATCACAAAAACTTTACGAGCAACTTCCCTGGGCTGTGACTTGTGTAGCAGATGGACTGATACATCATTGTATGGTTGAAGATGGGGAAACCTCAAGCAAGCATGACGAATAATGCTTCTCAGAATGTCTGAATGAGAAAATCCAACCTGCACAAGAAAGGGAGCGTGTCAAAGAAATAGAGGGTTATACATGAAATAGACTACAAGCAATAAGTCACAATTACTTCTTTTTCGGTACAGTCATAAAATTTAATTAGCATATGAATTTGAGTGGAGCTTTTAGCATCAGGGATGGCTGATAAACATCTCTTTTCAAACTTCACCACTGACCAGTACAAAGAAACCTTTAGAGAAAAGGTTCCAAATTCAAGCCATCCCTACACCACAATTCAATTAATATCAAGTTATATGTGATAGCTTTTGATCAGCATTATAAACCTTCAGGCATATGCTTCCTTAATTCACTTGACAACAAACAACCCACCTCTAAAGAATAGATGCTAGCCTCAATAAGTATTCAGTTCAAGATGGCTACAGCTAAATGACTGGCACATACGTATAAAGCATGCTAACACCAAACCTTTCTTTAGAAGCTTACGGCAGAAAATTGTAATGAAGATTACCTTTGAGGCTTGCTGAAATAAGAAGCTGGTCTGCTCCATGCCACTGATCTGAAATATAGAATGAATATAATGAAAACCATAAGAACGAGAATCAATAAAACTACTGTCAAACATAGAGATTGACTTACCAAGTTAATATCAGTAAACACTATTGAGCCTGACTCATTCATTCCAAACTTTTCGTTGGAAGTTGAGAATGGATTCACTGAAGAAGGAAAAAACCATCCATCTATGCGAGCAAAATCACGCAGGCCAAGTTGTTTGAATAACAGAGATGCTCCTTCTCTAATAGTTTTTATAATATCAACAGGAAAACGAGGTGGGGTATGGTAAGCTACCTGTGTAGAAATCAAATGTGTAAGAATATCGTATATTCGGTAGCATATAAGCATTTGAGAATGGAGAACTCAGTTGATAGTACAAAATCCTTTCTTGTAAACTTTTTGTACCTTAAAAGGAAACAAGAAGATGTCTTGTAATTTAGCAATCCTCATAGGTACTGCTGCATTACCTGTCTTGTAGGTAGATACTTCCTCCGATAGTTGAAAATTGCATCCTTTTCTTTCAAATCAACACTGCCATGAAACTGAAGTGTCACCTATACATTGGTGCCACATTATGAAAACCAAACACTCCATCAGTAGCTTCATTGGAACCATGACTTTATTCTAAAAAATCAAAGTCAAAAGCACAAAGAGAATATACCTCTGTTGGCAGAAGAACAACAGGGTGAGAATCAACACCAGACCCCACATCAAGGACAATGGCTGTAAACTCACTGCCTCCTTCAAGAAACACCTCAACTAGTACTCTAGTGTCAATCCCCTTCCAAACATTAGGAGAAAGTTTTAGTTCACGTGGTCAAATCGTCCAGCTATAATCTAATAGCAAATTTTGGCAGGCAGTGTATAACATACCTAATTTATTGAGATGCTAAAATGGGAAACAAGTTTGTATTATCTTCAGAGTTCAATACAAAGTTCCAAACTTTTCCTTGGGTATCTCAGGCCATAGAGGAAAATAGTCTCGTCTTTTGGTTAATTAAAGGCCCTTTTAATATCAGTTCCATATGAAGAAATTGATCAAAACTTGAAGGGTTTATATGAAAAGCACTATTAAAATTTCCCAGGTATAATCATCAGCACTAAATGTAACTTCAAAGTGATTTGCCAGTTATCTTGAAGATAGCCACATGTTTACGAAGATCAATAATCTCAAAGTTTGAACCAGGTAGCAGAAAAAGGAATTACCTCATAGATGATATCATTTGCTTTCTTAAGAGAATCAGCAACACCATATGCAACGGTAACTCCAATACTTGATCCTGCTTTGGTTGGCTTTACCTGAAATATGAAGCATAAACTTAGGGAAATCAAATGTTGAATCATTCAACAGTGGACATTTGGTTTTTGCCATACTTCACTTACCACAACTTTCCCAGATCTATCATCCAATTGATTGATCTCAAACCACTTGGATAATACAGATTTGTCCATCTCTGAGCCCTGTATTACCAATTGTATGTAAGCAAATACAACTATAACCAAATAAGGGTAAAGAAAAGAAGATACAGTAAATCTTTCTGACCTAGTTACACATATTCTGAATTGGGCATGCATAAGCATTATTGAACCAAATAAGTAGCTGTGACAAGCAAATGGTAAGTGTCAAGTAGGGAAGATGAATACCTGGACTAAACAGCCAGGTACAGTTAAGAATCCTTGCTCGTTGAGCTCCAAGGAGGCATCATACTGCAATAGTTAAATGGCAAATTGTGACAACAATAAGGACCTTAAAGGCTCAATTCACCATGGTTATGTATAACTCCACTTGGCTCATGTAGTTTAGGTTATGCAGTAAGGTGCTAGTTTTGGTTGGAACCTATCTTAGTTGGGAAATATGAATATATCTTCATGCAGCAACTTAACAATTGTATTCTGGAAATATTTTTCATATTTGAGAGCATTGAATCAACAATTTTCAGAAATGTGATGCATTATAGATCTTACAAAGATGTTAATAATTTCTCAAAGAGGATTGCATGTGAGATTTCAGCACCCAGTCAACTTTGAGAACAAGTAAATAAGATTTCAAATACCTTGTCAAATGCTCGACGGCACTCCTTCGATCCTGTCCCAACAAATGGAATATTGTAATTTTCCAACAGCTCCTGAAGGTTTCTCACCAAAAATCAAACCAAGTCAGAACCTTCATCAGATATTTTCACGATGGCCATATGTGCATTGCATAGAACATTAGCAATAATAAAGGATGTACTACACCTGGATGCCACCGTCTTCACCAAATTGACCATGAATCACAGGGAATACTATGTCGACAGAAGCTGTGAGGTGTTCTGCAAATTCAGACAAAGATGAAAAACCTAGGGCAAGGCTGCAAAAGTCAGACAATTAGTGGTCTCACCATTTTCAACTGCAACAACATAGTTCCACTAAATTAAAATAAAAAGAAAGTACAAATTTTGCTAACCTTTCGAGTTTAAAATCAAAATCTGCAGGAGTATTTGAGTATACCTGAAATTTGGGATAGAAAGCCAAAATTTTGAACATTGTAATGAAAAGACTATAAATTAGTTCACTTCATTTTATGTAACAGGGCTTCTTATCATTTGATGAGACCAAAACAAAGCAAAGCCATCAACATTTTTTTACAGATAGAAACTATCATATTCTAAACAACCCAAGATGAAACTAAGTGAAAAAAAAACAAAATCCTGTGCATTTGGCAGTTGCTGCTAACATCTAATAACACATTTGACCACTACTTGTTTGTTTCATGCAATAAACCACTATCAACAATCAACCAAATAGGCCTAAAGAATGAACAGATCATGTACAAACCTGCGCAGAGGATATGGCGTATGCATTAAGATTAGAGTCTATGTAATAGCAGCTGACATGCAAATCATCTCCCTGTTACAAATCCACTCTTATAATAAGTCAATAAGATAAAAAGGGTTAATCATACCAAGTAACTATAAGGCATGGTATGATTTAATTTCTTCAAAAGAAACTCTATTTTTTAATGTAATACTCTTTCATCAATTTTCTTTTAGCAATAAAACTATAGTTGTAATCAGTTTAGTCGAAAGAGGCAAGATGCGAGGAGGGATAATTAATTCACATTGCTTGCAATGAGGTCTCAGGCTGGAATATCACCAATGACCTCGTAATCAAGCCCATAGTTTGGCATATCAAATGACCTAAATTATTACTTGCACCTGTGGGTTTATAAAAAGTTTGAACTTGCTACGTTCAAGCTTGATTCATTACAAATTATTACATGCACCTGCAGATATGAACTTTGCCACATTCAAACTTCATGAAGCTTTATTCATAAAAAATTATTATCTGCAACTGCGAATTTATCTGGACAAAAAGAAGTACAGGTTTATCTACAAGAAAGAGCACAAACTTTCCTATATTCAAGCTTGATCAACCTTATTCATTAGTTGCACATGCGAGTTTATCGGGAAAAAAAAAAACAAACAAACAAAACAAGCCGAACTTGGCAACATTCAACCTTGATTCTTTTAGATCTTTTGAGTTCAGGCCTTTTAGTCAAGTTATGGTTTAATGTCTAGACTTTATTCGTATAAGTTGAACCAAGAAAATATCTTCAAGCTTGAGCTGAGTTGAAGTTTAATGAGTTCAAGTGATTGAAGGACTCCCTAAAGCATCTCTAGTATTTGAAGTATTAGGTTCGAGTTTTCTAAACTATTTAAGAACTTTTTAGAGAAACGGATTTGATCTGTGAAAGGGTCTAATTTCAATTCATATCAGATTATTATCTACTCGAGAAACAGAAAGAGTAAGTAATAAACAATAACAACCAAAGCAAGCACCTGAATGTGATCAAGAACTGATCTCGCAGAGTTGAGTGAAATCCCGCGCTCAGCAGAAGGCCCACCACACACCACACCTACTCTCAGAACCCTATCCTTCTCTTTCCTCTTCTCCACGTCCTCCTCCTTAACCACCTCCACCGCACTGGCGCGTGCAACTCCAGCCCCCGAACATCCCGCGTTCGATGAAAAAGCAGAGCTCCTCGGCTTCGGACTCAAGCCCAACAAGTACGAGGGACTGGAAGAGTATGAAAACGAGTTCTTCTTCTTCTTCTTCTTAGTGTTAAGAAGAGCAACGGCGTCGTCTCGGCTTTGAAGAGAAGGATTGGAGGCAAAAGAGAGGGACGCCATTGAAAAATCGGAAAATTCAAACAACAGAGCAGAGGAGTGACGATGATGGATTCAGATACAGAACAAGAAGTCGAATCTTATACAAACACACACATATATAAAAATATAATCAAGAAGAAAAGAAGAGATTGGAAGTGGGGAGATGAGTGTGCGTGGCAATTTTGGCATTTTGCCTTTTGTTTGGGTTTTCGGGCGGCAAAGTAACGGCCCCTTCTCGGCGGCCGTTGGTGCTGACGGTTTATCGATTCGATAAATCTAATGCGACAAGGATTAGGTGTTGGTTGTGCCTGGTTAACTAATTAATTAATTATTATTATGGATCCAATCATAAGCTATCAATCAGGTAATAGTACAAAGCTGCAAACGACAAGTTGTCTCATCGAGGTACAGAAATAATTTTAATCAACCAAATATACTAATTGGCCTAGTGTCAGAATTTAACACTTACCAATACCAATTTCTCGTTTGCTGCAAGTAAGAGTTGCCGAACAACAATTTGTGGAATGTAAATTAACGAAATAGAACTTAATGGAACAATCAATAATAGAATATAATATAATATAATATAGTAAAAACTTATTAGGAATGGATGAAATAATTTATAATATAACGGAATAAAATGTTGTTTAGAAGATAGATGAAGTAGAATGTAAAGTATAATAAATGATTATTATATCCCTAATATTGAAATGGTTATTACATAAAATTTAATGTTATGATTTTAAAATATAAATTATGTCCAATTTAAAAAGTCACGTTTCAAGTCACAATTATGATAAATAATTTTTTTTATATATTTTATATTTTAAAATAATAAAATATTTTAAAATAATAAAAGTTTTATTATTTTATCATTAATTATATACAATTTATTCTTAATTATATAAAAATATTATTAATATTTATTTTATTTTATTTTATTTTTGTTTTATTAAATTTTATTTTATTATATTATATTTGATTTATACTTAAAAATAATTTATTTATATTTTATGTATATAGAA
>JANJEY010000005.1:1687551-1704108 GCA_024703695.1 Erythroxylum cataractarum | reverse complement strand
AAACTTATAATTAGGGTTCACTCTTAATGTATTTTTTTAACGAACTTTTGGAGCGTTAGTAAGCTTTTCTCTGTCACAATTTTTTTTAAAATGAGTGTTTGGTTATAAAATAAAAAATCACTTCTTTAATAAATATGATTTTTTTTGAAGTCAAAATATAATTTTTTAATAAGCTCAAATTTAGAAATTTTTTTTAAAAATAATTTTTAAAATAGATTTTTTAGATCAATTAATGAGTCTATTTTTAGCCACTTTTGTCCTTATATTTTACACATAGTTTTCATAATACTCACAAACTCATCTTCACGCTTGTTTTTGGATTTACATAATATTATTTGACTTTTTAATTTGTTTTAATATTTATTTTTTATATTAGTTTTATTTACGTTATAATCTATATAAAAGATTTGATTAGATATATTTTTATTTATATTTTATATAATTTAAAATTATATAATAATTAATATATTGTGCTTTAAATATTGTTTAATATATTTTAAATAATATCTACATACATAAATAATTTTTATTACAAAATAAAATATAGTTGAAATTAATTATGTTGTCAAACAGTCTATTGTATGAAACTCTGTTTAAAAAACTATTTTTTAAATGATAGCCAAATAATCAACTGTTTTCTTTAAAAAAATCTTCTAAAAAAGGATCTACAAAAAAAAAATTAATATAAACCCAACCAAACAAAGACTTGATCTGTTTCTATTTTATTTTATTCTGTTACTTATGAGGATTCATTCTTGACATTTATAAGGAACAAAAAGAGATAAAAATAAGACAATTGCTTTTACTTTATTTAGGGCTATAAAACATTAGATCAATAAAAATATAAAAACTGAGTTAAATTTTTATTTATATATAAGGTGATAAATTTTTACATATATTAAAAATATAAATGAAGAAAAAAAAGTAATTAAAAGATTAATCAATAAATACAAGATTTATTATAAAATATAATCAATCAATATCATTCACAAAAATAATTAGTAAATCACGTGGTTTGAGCAATTATGATTGAAAACCTTACATATATAGGAAACTTTTTTGATATGTGAGCCTAATGGTCAACATGTGAGACAAAGAGTAGTGAACACCAAGATGTGATTATGTAGGCCTCCTCATAAGCTAATCACGATTAGTTATCTTTAATCTCCATTATTGCTTGCCCCTTCCCTTAGATTTAGATCTCGCGCTTTGCGGGTGATAGGGTCTAATTAATTAATCTAATCAAAACACCTTTTACCTAATCCTCTTTTCCTCCTCCCCCCCCCCACTTAAAATTTCCACTAACCTGCATGAAACGACACCACCTTTTTTCACAATGTGATTAGTAAAACATTTCTTTTACTAATAGTGATGTAAAGTACAGCTTAGAAATTGACAGGTCTCGAAAAACTAACAATTCGTATTTGTGGAAAAGTTCTCCAAAATGTACATGACTTTACAGAGCATTAGCGATTCAAAATTGAGTCATGTCTTTGTCAATGTGTTGATGATGATGATGATGGGAGTGGAATGCCAGGTGGATTAGAAATTGTTAAGCACAAGACAACAAGGTCTTACAGCCATAAAGTGGAGAACATGGTGGGTCCAAAATGCTAATGCCTATCTTCTTGGATTTGCTATGATTGTAAGACCCTTTTTTTCCTACTAATTATACTCTTTTTAACATTTGGTGACATCATCCTGCCCTGGCCTCCACAGACACATAGCATATTATTGATATTAAAAGATAAAATATCGTACCAAAAAAAAAGAGAGTGAGCAGACTCTCCGTTCAAAACTAAACATTGAATTAGCTGCTCTAGTTATCACAAGAGCAACCTAATTCACTGGTTTTCTAATAAAAGTATAAGAAATATACTGATGCTCGTTAAATAGAGCCTGACAATCATAAATAATCATTGAAAAATTTAAAAAAAATGTGTAGATGTAAAAAATTGAGTAATTATCTAACAATAAGTTTTTACATGTCGGAAAAAAAAAGATAATGTCTTGATCCAACTTAAAACTTCCCAAAAACATAGAGCTTTGAGGATTTGTGGACCTTACTATCCCGGTAAAGTCATTAATTTTCCAGCACAATTCTGCCATTAAGAATTACGAATTATCAATTCAGTTTAATAATTTTTATTGTTAAAAATTAATCTGTTTATTAATTAATCTACAATTTTTATTAATTTTAAAATTTTCAATGCGGAAAAATATTCTCTTGTATTATTTTTGAAAATTTTTAATTTTATTTCATTTTTAGCCTATTTATATAAGTCTAATATCAATCGAGTCTTTTAAATCTTAAACTTCTTGCCTTATTTGCTTAACTTCTAATTTAGTTTTTAAAACATTGTCTAATATTTAGATTAAATTTAAAATATTTATTAAATAATTTATTTAAATATATAATTAACCTTATTAATTGGATATTCGAAGAATAATAACTATTGTATTCCCTGTGTTTTCTGGTCTTCGATAGGGATACAGTGACGCCTTCACACAATTTACGAAGAGCAACGTAACATCATGAGATAGCGAATGAATATACATATATATATAGTAACCTATATATTATTTAATTTTATACTAATCATAAAATATAATTAACTAATTATTTATTTATTTATTTTATAATTTTTATAATATTAACATTTTGTTTTATTAAAATAGTTATTTGATATCAAAGAGGAGAGTTACTTTAAGGTATTTCACTTACTTTAAAAATAATATATGTTTTTTCTTATTTATTTTTATTATAAATATTTAACATTTACTAACACTCACTTATCTTAATTATTATCTTTTCATTTTGAAATTCAACTTTATATCATTCTAATATTATTTTATATTGGAGGAATTTTAAATTATTAATTTTTAAATTAGTAAGGCTTTAATATGCATTTTCTTGGTATTTCCATTAATATACTTATATAGAGAGAGATATATCAACTTATTTTCATTAGTTATGGGTAAAATTATGTATTATTGAACCTCCTCAAATCTCATATCTCAACGAGATTTTTACTAAATGTTGTTATATTTATGCTTGTTTTGAGTAACCCTTAAATTACTATCTTTCAATATATTTAAAAGTAGAACTAATATTTTAATTTGATTTTGGTCCAATCTTATTCAAAATTAACAAATAAAAATCAAGCCAATTAAATTTCAATTCAAATTTATACGTAAATTTTAAAAAATCAAACTTCAAATTTGAGACGGTGTAGTTTAAAACATAAAAGTAAAAAAAAAAGAAATTCAATCAAATTTCAATATGAAATTTAGACTTATCTAAAAAAAATTGAACCAAACTCGAAATTCATGATCAATGTTATATGTTAACAATTCCAAACCAAGGCTTTCAAGGGGTGTGGCTCGATATTTGAAAGCAGGGTTTGACTTTGGTTAAGTCCCAGGTTTGATTTCATGTTAGTCCCTCTTGTAAGAGCCTGGGGCAGCCGGAGTTTTATCTGTAGATGGAGAACTAGTTGGACCCTCAATGATGAGGTGCGCCAGCTTGACCCGCCTGTGAGGTGGTGCGCCAGTTGGACCCTCAAAGAGGTGTGTCTGCTTGACCAACCTACAAGATTTCCTCAAATAAAAGAAAAAAAATCCAAACCAAGTATCATAAACCACTTAACGAATTTACTAATCAAAAGCTAAACCAAAAATCAAAGTGACGAGCAGAGATTGATGGTAAAAGTAAATGTTCAAAGTTTGAAACTATTAGGAGATGTACGAATGAGAGGAACGGAGAAGGGAGAATAAGAAAAAGGTGTAATTCTACCCTTTGTTGTCGTAGGACAAGAGAAGCATCTATGAAATTGCTCGATCACAAGTGGAGTTGGAAAGAGACATGAATGAAAGTCCACATTCAGCGAGCAAGGCGGGTCTAGTAAAAATGACAATTAATGCCATCTTCAACCCTTTAGACCTAAGACCTCTCACATCACATTCTCCAACTTCAAAAGAATCAGAAGCACCGAGAGAAAAAAGTTGCAAGATCAGCCAATCCATGCCCATATGCTTTTTTTTTTCCTTCTCTCATCACCCATTACCCCACTGTTTCTTTTGGAGCAGCTTTTCTTGAAAAAATAAAACAAAAAATAAATACTGTTATAAAAGATATAAATAATATAATGTAGCACTAATTTTTAATACATCACTTAATTGTTAATGCATCAAATACACCACTTAATTATTAGTGTACCAAATGCACCACTTAATAATTAGTGCACCACTTCTATTATCATAGTATTTTATTAGAAATTTTGTACTATAAATAGAAGAGTTAACTTGATGTAAGTGATATCAATTTTAATAAGAAGAATTCTCCTCTCTTAAATATTCTTAAATTTTAGTTTCGATTTTATAACAAATACCCTTTTCAATAGCTGCTTGCAATTGTTAAATTACAGAAGGAATTGATAGAACAGTTGGATTGGTCCAGGACTTTAGTTGTTTGAATCATTGACTGTCAAACTTGTATAGCGCCTCAAAAGTCATCTCTTGAGATTACTTGGAGACTGTCTGAAACATTAATTATGAATGACAATTACTCGGGTTTGAATTCAAATCCTGAGAATCATTTAATAGGTTTGAATCTAAACTCCATCAAATTTAGATAATTAAGTTTCTGAAAAGTTTTAAATTTATTCATAAATTATATTTTGTGCTTTTTTTCTTTGGCTAAATTAGTCTCAAAGCTATATATATATAAGAATATTTCAACTCAAACACTTCAATACTCAAAGTTTTGTCTGGGTTTCATCTATCTGCGACTACCCTATTGAACAAACTGCAAAACTTTACATTTTTAGGTTATGTTTGGTTGAACTTAACGTTTTTAATATGATAGAATGGAAAGATTTATAATGGAACGAAATGTAAATGAATGTAATATTAAAAAATTGTTATTTAGGAAGAATGAAAGTTCATAATACAATATAGTAAAATTTAGTTTATCATTTTAGGTTATGCTTGATTAGGAATTTATTAATGGAATGAAATGAAATATAATATTATTCCATCGTTTGAGAAGATGGTTTATAACGAAATGAAATAGAATTGGATGAAAGATGAGAGTTTTATATTTGTGAAGATATTACTAGTTCTCCGTAAACCCTCAACAAAGATTCATCAATTTGAGAACAAATTTGGAGACAAAGTAACTTTTTCAATATATAGCCTATAAATACATGTAATCCGAGTCACTTACACACACATTAAAAAGGCACATGCAATTGTTATCTGGTTGAAGAATAGAGACAAAGTTTTAAGAGTTGTTTGAGTACTTACCTAAGGGTATTAGAAAGAGTTTACAGAAGTCTTACAGGTGTTTCTAAAAACACTTCATCTCTTGTAACTTGCTCTTTCCTTGAAGCTAGTGGAACTACTAATTCTGAGATCCTTAGATGTAAATAGCATTTAAGCAATCGAACTAATAAAATATTTTGTTCTTAATTTCTATTACTCTTACATTCTGCAAAATCAAAACAATTTGCATCAATCTTTGTAGTAAAAGACAACAGAAAAATACAAAGATCTTAACAATATTACATCTCATTCTATCCTATATAGTAAAAATGAAAAACTTTCGATTTAAGAGGTTAATGATAGAATGTAAACTGATAAACAACTTTTTCATTATACTACATTATAAACCCTTTTTCTATCCCTCCCATACAACAATTTTCTAATATTACATTCATTTACATTCAATTCCATTATAACTCGTTCCATTTCATTAAAAATCTTATGTTCAACCAAACATAGCCTTACATTCTATCCTAAACTCCCCAAATCGAAGGTAACTTATTTTTAATATTTAGGATAGAATGAGATGTAATGTGAAACCCTCTCTTTCCATCCTATTTCATTTCATTTCATTATTATAAACCTTCATTTCAAACAATGAAATAATATTACATACCATTTCATTCCATTAATAACCACTCAACCAAACATAACTTTAATCTAAATTGTGACTTTGCATGAAGATAGAAGTCTAGAAAAAGGGATGTTTTGTAAATAGAATGGCAAGCAGGAAATTGAATTGTGAATTACAAATTATAGCAACTTAATGTAAGGTAAAGTTTAATTTTTAAAAACATTTGACCTATGGATTTTGGACAGAAATCATTCCTAAGGGGAAACATGCAAAGAAGTCTAGAACACTGAACCATACAAAAATTCCATAAATCCTTAAAACACACAAAAATAATCCAATAACAATAATGCTTTTCTGTTTTTACAATGTCGAAAACCAACAAGAAAAGTCAAAAGGATTTGGTAATATCACATGCATCATTCCTATATACTATAATCTAACCTAGAAGTCAATGTAAGTCATAAGAAAGATCAGTTGATTGTGTAGTCCCATTTTAGAACTAAACGATGAGGATTTGGTTTTGTGTAATCTATCAAACTAGAGTAGTAGGATTGAGGTTTAAGTGTATAACTTTGGCAGGTAGCTAAATAGCAAATATCTCCGTGATATACACACACCTGCTGTATATGCGATCACTACATTTACAAGGCAGATTGTTCATGTTCGTCTTTGGCAAGTTCCAAGTTATGATACATTCTAACAGGTTTGTAGTGTATACACTTTCCATGTGAAACTTGTTTGTATTTCCTGCAATTGTCAGGTTTTGAAGCAATAAATGCATAGTACTATGTATTCAAGTACTGACACATGAAAGAATAATTCAAAAGCCTCACTTGACTGAACTCTAAGCAATCTGAACTCCCGACTTAAGCATCAGAGTGCTAACGTTAGAACAACCTACGACCATATTCTGCAAAAATACGAGACGAAAAGTGTAAACGGTAGGTCTGTATGATGTCAATTATATTCATTGATCAACTACTTCCTTGCAAGTTAATTAAAACTGCATACAGTTTAAGATCCAAGCATTGGATTAAACTGTTCTCACATACCATTTCTGAACAAGCCTGTCTTTCAAGCGAAGCAATTCACATCTACCTACCTACTGTTCAGGTGCAAACAACAAAATGCTATTCCCTTTCGGTTGTCACACAGAACTTGGGTTAGGGCATAAATGTAAATAAGTGGCCTTTTGTAATTATAGTGATCATGTGGTCCTGTAACTTGGTTGTGAGTTGTAAGAAGCTTTTTGGCCATTGGGGTCTGCAAAAACCTATGCGAAGGTCCCACCCCCAACTCAGATCTTCATTTCCTGCCTTTTACCCACCGTAGACAACACTTCACTTACTTGCCTCTTTTCTGTTTGTATATATAAATGAGGGGGCATGTGTGTGAGTACAGAATATTGCAGATGATGTCCTAAACTCACCACTTTAAGAGCCTCTTAAATTTCTCCCATTCTCAAACAGTTTTGCCTTTCTAGATCAGTCCCAGTTCCTGGAATGATGAGAAAGGTGCGCGTGAGCAAGATGGAGAAGCAGGGCACGTGCATTACTAACTCATGCAATGATCCCAGTTGAAGAGGACACACACAAACCAGTCTGAGAGTTATATTATTCTCACCTACTTTTGTTTAACTAGGTTTTTTTAGCTCCAGTGAGTTAGTTCTTCATGTGCCCGTCTTCCCCATCATGACCACTTCACCTATTAGCTCCACAGTTTCGAAATGGAAAGTGATTTTCTTTAACAACCTTCGAGGTATGTATTCAAGCTTGTCAGTTCTGAAAGTGTTTCATTTCATGGTGATTTAATAAGTAGAGGGGATTAAGATAATTCATGTAGGTCAGACATGTTAATCCATATATTAAAAGGGTCTCTTAAATGCTTTGCATGTTAGTTAAGTATCAATATCATAGTTGGGAATCATTTACTTAAATGTCATAATCAAAAAACTGTCGGTCTGCAGGAATGTCACTGTGCCTTTCTCTATTACATCCGTCTTGCTTACTTGAGATAGAAGCTCAGAATGTAAACCTAACTTGTTTGTTAAGAGTGTCCTCCACACAACATTTAAAGACTTTTTGAGGTATCTACTTGAAAGTTTAATAACCTGTTCCAACTTCTATGTTTCCTGGAATTAGATGTAAGCGTAGGCTATATATATATATAGTCGAATGTTCGACACAGACAGGAGATGAGTTTGACAGGAATCTGATACCTGCAATACTATAGAGTCCCTGTTATTAATTATTTACATTGGAACTTCTCAACAGCTGAACACTATTGGTTGAAAAGAGAAAAGGGCTTTCTTTATGCTCAGCTTAATCCTAATATGAAATATGGATTAAAGAAAATGAAAACCTATGCTTTTAGTGAAGTGGGCAGGGCAGTTGTCATCAGTCACAAGTGTGTCACGTTTGCTCTCAATCTGTCACCAATTTTAACGTCTCACAAGGGCCGTAAGAGTCACATCTCGTATTAAAAAGAGAAGGTAAAAGTGTATTAATTTAAGACTACTAACTGGAGCATATAATTCTCTTAAATTCAGATTAGAGATGTCAGGGCGATTTGAACGTCGGTTGTTACACCAATAATTCAAGAAAGGTCAGCCAATAAGTAGCAACCTAAGGCATGAGATATTCCTAGAAAAGTTACTGATAATGCATCACGAATAGGTGAATAGGAGCATTTGGTACCACCATCCAGGAGACACTACCAAGTAACCACCGTAACATTGGATGAGAATGGAAAGCCTATCCGAAATGATCTCTTCTTGATTTTTGTCTTCGTAATTGCCTCCACACAAAGGACAGGTCTCTGTCTAGATGTGATCTTTCTCATTTTTCAGCTTTATCTTATCCACACTTATGCTGTTTTCAAATCTCTTTTTGAATAATATGGCTTTCATGTAGAGAAGAATTTGATATGCAATGGTCAGTTCAGTAATCAATATTCCAAGGTGTTTTTTTTGACTTGTATATGGTTTATATCAAGACCCAGTAAGGCTAGAATTGACATAGAAAATCATTTCTTTGTTGGTTAAAAGTTCACTGTCGTTTGGAACAAGAGAACTGTTGGATTCGGAGCTAGTTCTCAACGGAAACTGTAGTTCTTGCTTCTGACAAACAATATAGGAGACAATGATAAGGTAAGTTCTTTCTTGCTTCAGTTTCCTGAACTCTAAATTAATTCACTCGATGGTAATATGTACCAGTCTTCATGAGATTGCCACTTCCTAAAAAGGGTAAGATTCTTATCTGGTTGGTGAAACGCAGTCTTGCCACGACCTTTGGACATTGTTCTCAGCTGTCAACGGCTTTTGTCTTCTTTGATTCATTCCTGTAAAAACCCAGATAGAAAAAAAAAAAAAAAACAGTTTCTTTCTTTTCTCATGAACTGTGCATTTCACAAACCAGAATAGATCTGAGAATATTGTGGCAGTTCATTGTATACTGTTACATGATATGAGTTCTTACAGTGTTTAATGTTGAGAACTAATAGATATGATAAGTTCAATTTTTTCCCATTGTTCAGTCTCATAATTCAAAACAATAATTAATGAAAACAGTAGTCCTTGTCTCAACAAACAATGTCTGCTTCAAGAAAGGCAATGCGAAATAGACATATAATGGCACCTAGGATGCTTCGTTGACAGTGATATCACTGAAAAAGTGACCAGTGCATAAACCTTTATTACTTTTTGTCTTCAGAATTATTTGTGATCTTACTTTGAATTGAAAGCCTGCCAATAGCCAATGCACAAAAAAATGTGTCATTAGGACCACATATCTGGAGAGATTTTACATGTCCTGGGTCATTTCAAAAGAATGGATTTCAGATTGAGTCGAATCAACAAAAATCTGGGTGCATAATCATTAGAATACTTATCCAAAGTAATCAGAACTTGAAGAAAAGAAAAAGGTTCTGCTAAATTTTCTCCTTTAATGATGTGTTCGTTTAACCGATCTTATTGTCGAAAGTTGGCTGGCAACTTTGCCTGTCCCCAACTTGAAGAACTGGCTATTGTATAAGAAGTTCTATATTTTCTTTTCCTAATACAAGAACTCACCAGATATTCCTCATATGCGCACCTGATCGTAATTTCTGAAGTAGATAATAGCCTATCAACCACATAATCACCGCAGCTTTTCTTTATATGCATACTGATTATATTTTCTAAAGTAGATAATAGCCCATCAGCCACGTAATCTAAATCCCTCGGTATCATTTGTGCAACCCCAACAATAAGTGGACTGCTTGAATGACTAAAGACAGAATTAAGCCTGCCCTTTACATTTTCATCTGAGGACATTACTCTCACATTACTTTGAATAACCTATCTTCCTCTGGATGATCCAGGGTCATTGTTGAAAACCTTTTGGGTCTCAAACTATGGTATGAATAGAGCATACGTCCAGATGATTTCTCCTTTCAGGTTCAATGAGATACAAAGTAATGCAACCCATATACAAGGTTACCTGAAGACAGACTAGCCTTATTTACAGACAGGCTCATATGACACCATAATATAATTTGGTTTCTGCCAAATCAGCCAATGTATGATCAATAATATCAAGGTCTAATTCAGAGCTAAGCAGAAGTTCTTCCCAAGCCCGGACACCTGGAGACGCATTCTTTTCAACCAGCTTATCAAGTAGCCCAAATGCTTCTGAAATCAAACGCCTCCGGCACAGCCCACAAATTAATTCATCAAATGCTAAACTCTGAGCACATAAACCCTTATCCAGTGCGTCACCCATCAATGCACAAGCTTCATTAACCTCACCATTACTAATCAAACCCTCCACCATAATCCTATAGGTCTGAACATCAAGTTCAATGCTCTTTGATCTGATGACCCTCAAAAGTTCCTTTGCCCTACGGACCTCTCCAACATCAAACAACCTATCTAGCAATGTATTATAAGTAACCAAATTAGGCCTGCAACCCAACTCCTCCATAGAAGCAGCCATCTTTATTCCAGCTTCAATTTTATTTTGCTTACACAAGCCATTTATATAAACATTGTAGGTATTCACGTCAGGAACCAAACCAAATATAAGTAATTCATCGAATAGCTCATCTGCTTTCAAGTAATCACCAATAGCAATAACTCCATTTAAGACCATAGTATAGCAGACTATATCAGGTTTGAATCCATCTGATTTCATCAGATCCAGAAAGTCCAAAGCATCCATACCCATTCCTGATTTGACTAGAAACTTAATCACATTAGTATAGTCTCTCATTCCAGGAGAAAAACCTAAGTTCTTCAACTGTCCTAAAAACCCCAAAACCTGAACACTTGTTACACCCTTCTGTCCGCAAAATGATGACATCAACAAAGAACATATCTTGTCATCAACGCTAAAGCCATCACTTACCATGCAATTAAACATCTCAATAGCACCCTCAACCTTCTTTATTCTACAAAGGGACGTAATCAATACATGCAAAGTCGACTCTTCCAGTCGAATATTCATAACCCCAGTATTCAACAAAATTTCAGGAACCAAGTTGAGACCTTCACTACTTTCACAAAGAACTGAGAGCAATGCATTGAGAGAGTACACTGTAGGCACACATCTGAACTCGGGTATTCTATAAAACAAGTCGATGGCTTCTTGAAGCTTACCTGCATGGCCATAAATCTGAATCAAACTTCCGATAATGAACTCAGGAACCTCAAAATTTTCAATCTGTTTAAGGTGGTCGAGAACTGAAGGAATGAGGTGAAGTTGGGAAGCTTTAGCCAAAGTTTTGATCACAAGGAGGTATGCTTGAGGTGTTGGTTCACAGTTATAGATGCTAAAGGAATGAATTAGCGAAGAAAGAAGATGGGGTTTGTTGTTGAAGCATTGACCTTGATGTTGCACTGAAGTTGATGGTGATGGTGGTGGTGGAATTTTAGCTTCTTGTTTAAGGGCTTGCATGGCTTGTTGTTCACATAGCATCAGCTGCCATCTGGCTTTGTATGGTGAGTGAGGCCACCTTCTTTGTTTCCTCAAGAAAAAGCCAACACCTTTGAAACTTAAGGACCTACCCATATACAAAATTCGCGGCTAGCAACTGATTCCGCCAGTTAATGAAGTTGTAAAGTCGCTTTGCATGTCGATTTTTCTCTAGGAAGCATATGATCGAACACTTTGTGTGCAAGCCCGAGTCCACTCTCACAACAAGCCCGAAAGCTTACATAAGTATGAATCGTTTGATGGGTCTCTAATTTGGTTGTCAATAGCTACGTTCATGTGGTGCTTTTAAGGACTCTACGCTGCAATGGAATATATGGGGCATTTCAAATATGAAGCTGCACAAAGTGAGATATGTACATATGTGATCCGACCCAAACCCAGACACAAAATTTCAAGCCGAGTTCAGCCTTACGTTACGTGGATATACTCTTTGTATCCTAAATGATAAAGTAAATATTTTAAAAATTAAATCGAATAAGATATAAATTTTAAGATTTGAAATATCGAATTATTATTAGTTACATAAAATTTAAAATGTTAAAATATATAATCGGTTAATTAATTCATAAAAATTAATCGATTAATTAATAAACTGATCAATTTTTAACAAAAAGAATTATTAAAGTAAACTGAACTGAAAATTTGATTAGTTCAAAAGTTTCAAGGTTAAACCAATTCGACTTTTTAATCATTAGATAATCTTGATAAATTATCAATTTAAGTTCATATTTTCTAATATTTCGTTATGAAGTTAAAAATATTGATTAAGTTTGCTCAAATCTAATTTAACATGTTTACTTTAAATTGATTACATTTAACTTGGATTATTTTTTATAAAATTTAAATTATTAAATTTAATTCAATTGGATTTAATACTTAATTTTAAAATTAAAATTTGAAATTAACTTTATGTAATTTATCATTTAAATTATTAAATCAAATTTCCTCAATCAATATTATATTTAAGTTAATTATTTAGACTAGGTAATCAATAAATTATTATGTACCCTTTTTAATTTTTTTAAAAATAATAATTATATTTTTACTAGTAATAAATTAATTTATTAAAATACCAAAATCAACTCGATAAGTATAATCTAAACTTTCCAGCTAGTTATTTTCGCTTTTTTGTCTTTGCAGATCCTTCTTACCATTTAAGTCATAGTCTTACCACTTTTGACTTTTGAGTAATCTTTTGCATTATTTTTTATTGTCATATTTATATGTGAGTTTATTAAAACTAATCTCTCTGTTATGTACGGATAAAACTGTATACTATCATACATTTTCAAATTTCGATTTATCGTGAAACTTGAAATTAAATGTAATTTAGATGATCTATGCCATATTTTTATAATTTTTTTTCACCATACGACGTGGCAACACTCCCTATTATTAAAACTAATCTCTCTATTATGTACGGATAAAACTGTATACCATCATATATTTTCAAATTTCGCTTTATCATGAAACTTGAAATTAAATGTAATTTAGATAATTTATGCCATATTTTTATAAATTTTTTCCACCATACGACGTGGCAGCACTCCCTACAAAATATTATATTTCATAATATAATATAATATTTTTATTTTTATTTTTTATGTCAAAAAAAATAAAAGTAATGGACTGAACTAATCCATGCGTAAGTTCCTCATTTTTTGCAATTTATTACAATTTCGTGTTTATCAATTTTCTCGTACAATCTCGCACGCGTAATCCATGCAAACCTGCCATTTCAGACCGGTTACAGCTTTCAATGCCGATCATCATGAACAGAAGAACATGTCAATGCCCCAAGATCATCGGAACACAAACCCTTTTCTTGAGATTGATTCCTCTTTTCTTTTTCGTCCGTGATCATGGCTGACCAACCAAGCAATAATCCTGTCCTTGCAATAGCAATGGGCAAAGCAATGGAGTCGCCGGTGGTGGTGATTGGGCCACAGTTCTTGACGGAGAACCCAGTAGATCTCACAATTTCCTCCAAGATCGTGACTCTCGGCGAGAGTGATTTTTCAGTGAGTGATGCTAATGGTACACTCATTTTCAGGGTGAAGAGTAAGCTGGCGAGCATCCGCGATGTTCGTCACCTGAAAGACGCCGCTGGTAACACCCTCGTTACTCTGAAGCAGAAGGTTTGTTGTATTCATAAGAGGCAAAACTATGTTCCAAGAAAGTTGGATCTTCTTTTTAATTAGATCATCCCTCTTGATTAACCTCTGAGAAACTTAAATTGGGGCAAAGTCTGCATTAGAATCTTCACAAAATATATAATTGCTTCTGCAGTCTGATATCTCTTCTGTCCAGGAATTAATGGTATTCATAACCTTTGGGAATTCAAGTGATCATTCCATTAATGAAATCAACAACAACAGAAAAAATTGTATAGGATCATAACTTGCCGATTTCTTCATTTCAGATAAGGACCATTCACCGAAGGTGGCAAGCATTCAGAGGAGACAGCATGGACGATAAAGATTTACTCTTCAGTGTCAAGAAGTCTTCAGTCTTCCAGTTCAAGACTCAGTTAGATGTGTTTCTAGCCTCTAACACTTCAGAGGCTGCTCCAAACTTCAAAATCAAAGGTAACTGGCTCGAGAGATCCTGCACCATATACTCTGGAGATGGAGAATCCAACACTATCGTTGCCCAGGTAAAGTTCTCAAACCCCATTAAACCACTAGTTCTTAAAACGCCTTCCAATGTCTTGAAACAGAAGAATAAGTGTCAGGTTTTGTTGATTAAACTTTCAGATGCACAAGGAACATACTGTCAAGACTCTGGCGTTAGACTCGGATAAATTTGGGGTTACAGTGACTGAGAATGTGGACTACGCCTTTGTAGTTGCACTTGTCGTGGTGCTCAATGAGATCAACGCAGACCGTGGCGGAGATGGGATCTTCGGAGAGGATGACTGAAATTCCATTAATTGGTTAGAATCTAACCACATAGATCAATTCAGATTCCAAATAAAAAATATAATTTCAGCCATTTTTGTACAAAAAAAAGATGAATTGATATTTTTTTTTACTGATCGAATTATACTGAAATAATAAATTTTATAAATTGAGAATTAATAAAACTTCAAATTTTATATATTTCTTAATATTTTATTTATTAAGATCATGCGATAAGTTAGATTTAAAATAAAATATATTTTCAATAATTTTATTATTCCTTTTGTATTGATTAAATATAAATATTTGATAGAAAGTATTCTTATTTTTATAAGATAATGATTTTTGTAATTGATAAAATATTTTTTAAATGTTAGAGTTTTATTTAATTATATAAAAATATCACGAACAATTTATCTAAATTAATAAACAATATTTAATTTAAGATTATCTTAATTTAAACCAATTTTTTAAAATAAAATTTATTTGAATTTAAAGTTTTTGTAAAACTTATTTAATTTTTTTACAAAGAAAAAAGCCAAAAGTCAAATACAAGCTAACTAGCGCATATTTCTGCAGTAGAACCCTCTTGCTTATTTTAGTAAATAAATTCTATTACTATCGTCGGAGGAACCTGAAGATTAGGGACGGAGCTATACTGGGGCCCAATTGTCTTCAAAAAATTTTACATGAAAAAAATATTATTTTAAATTTTGATCTCATAAAATAAATAAAATTTTGTTTCAACTAAAATTTTGTCCTTATTAAAAATAAAATTTTACCCCATTTAAAAAAATTTATGGATCCATCCCTGCGGGAGAATATGCATTCTTAGATTAATTAGAATTGAGATTAAGGCTAGATAATCTGCACACTAATTTCTTTCACGATATACGTGTTATAATTGCACCTTCCAATTTCGTTAGATTAATTCACGGATATCTATCCCAAAAAAAAAAAACTCATCAAATAAAGCTGTATTTTTTTGAGAATTCACTTCTACATTAACTTTTCTATAATTCAATGTTCAAGTCAGAGTGAGTCCCAATCCATAATGAGTGCCACGTAAGAGCAAACAAACTCTGTCAGAGGCATATTCAGAGACAAAAGTACTTTGTTCGGCTAACAGGTAGAACGTCAACGCCATGAGACAAGTGGTGGTCTACGTCATGGGTGGAATCACTCCAACTTGCATCGAGAATTCCACTTGGCTTCATGCATACCTTTAAACAGCGTCTTAAAATTCAGATTGGTTATTAAATTAGAGGTCTTATTGATTATCGGTTTGATCAATTTAACCAATTTAATCACCGGTCAAATAAATATGATATTATAATTATGTAATAATTATATTTAATTATATATAATATTAAAAATATTTAAAAATACCAAAAAATAAAACAAAAAATAATAAAATAAAAATTTTATTGAACTAGTAGTCGGGCTGGTCAAACCGAACCAATTCGACCGATCAATTGACCGATTTTGACCGATTCTTACTAATTCAATTAAGAACTGATTTTTAAGAATGAACCAAACAAGACAATCAACCGATCATCGATCGAACCGATCAGACCAGTCGGTCTAATCTGATTTTCAAAACAGAGCCTTTTAAGTCACGGGAATAGCCACTCTTCGTTAATTTTATAAAGAAGGGTAAGAGTAAAAGATACGTGCAATGGTTCCCCAAAAGGATATGAAAATTAAAGACAAGGTCCCTCAATCACACAACTTGGTAACAGACTAATGATAGTATATTAGTATTGATAGTATAGTTTATGTGACG
>JANJEY010000005.1:1670552-1687451 GCA_024703695.1 Erythroxylum cataractarum | reverse complement strand
TCAAATAAATATGATATTATAATTATGTAATAATTATATTTAATTATATATAATATTAAAAATATTAAAAAATCAAAAAATAAAACAAAAAATAATAAAATAAAAATTTTATTAAACTAGTGGCGGGCTGGTCCGGACCAATCCGACCGATCAATTGACCGATTCTTACTAATTCAATTAAGAACTGATTTTTAAGAATGAACCGAACAGGATAGTCAACCGATTACCAATCGAACCGATCAGACCGACTGATCTAATCCGATTTTCAAAACAGAACCTTTTAAGTCACGGGAATAGCCACTCTTCATTAATTTTATAAAGAAGGGTAAGAGTAAAAGATACGTGCAATGGTTCCCCAAAAGGGTATGAAAATTAAAGACAAGGTCCCCTCAATCACACAACTTGGTAACAGACTAATGATAGTATATTAGTATTGATAGTATAGTTTATGTGACGCTTAGTATTTAAAAATAAAGGGTTGGATAGTATTTGAAAGTGTGAAGACAAAAGCCATTGCCGGGCTACATTGATAACGAGGTCCCTCACCTTAGCCATTTTTCTTTCTTACTCAGAATCGCACTTGACTATTTTAAGTTGTTATCACCACCTTCGTCCCCACCTCCTCCTGTAACTTTCAAACTGTGATTTCACATAAGTTATTTGATGAACTCAAGACTCGTAATTAAAGATATTAATTACGCTTAAAAAATCTGTAAACTATTGAATGTTCAGTATTTTTCTACCTTGCATAGCTTAATTTCTGTGTTGAATCGACTTTTGGAAGGTTAATAAGTAATTTTTTGTATCTCGATTTTAAAAAAATAGTATTTTGCTGTAAAATAAAAAAATATTTTTATAATAGATATAACTTTTTTAGTAATCAAAATACAGTTTTTTAAAAAGTTCAAATTTGAAGTTAAAAAAAAAACTTTTCAAATGGCTTTTTCAGATAAATTTTTTATATTAATTAATGAGTCTATTTTTAGTATCTTTTGTTCTTATGTTTTACACATAATTCTCACAATACATGCAAACTCCTCTGCATGTTTTTCTTGTAAACTCATATTTTACTAAAAAATTTGGTTACATATATTTTCATTTATGTCTCATATGGATTAAAATTATATAATAATTAATATATTGTTTTTTTTTTGCATATTGTTTAATATACTTTAAATAATATATATATATATACATAAATAATTTTATTACAAAATAAAATATAGTTAAAATTAAAAGTTTTTTTATTTTTATGTTGTCAAACAGTTTACTTATGAAGTTTTTTTAAATTTTTTTTTTATGAACTAATTTATTAGAAAAATGTCTTAGAAAAGATATGCAGAAAAAACACAACTGGTAAAATTTATATTAATATAAGCTCAATCCTTAGTCACACCCTTAAGAGTGTTATTTTACAATTAATAACAATTCATGTTATTACGTTATATCTATTATTAATATCATTATAATAATTTAAATTTACAAGTATCAGCAAATAATCGGTGAGGATTTATCCACGTGTAAGGGTGTGGATTGCACGGGAAGAGAGCCGCGTGGGGAGATGGAGAAGCGGGAGAAAGGTTTTAAAAAGAGGGAGAGAGAAGAACGGAATTTCCGAAGAAAGAAAGAGAAAGTGAAAGAATATCAATAATAATAATTATTATTATTATTATTGTTCCTCGTCTGTCTTTCTCAGAGTATCTCAAATGGCTGGAAGTTTTTACGAGACGGACAGAAAAAGACAAAGCTAGAGAGAGAGAGAAGGATTCTTTTAGAAAGAAAAGATAACCGTCAGCTTTTTCGAGAAACAAACACTTGGAGAGAGGAGTGAAAGAGAACGCCATGGCCATGGGTTCTTCTTGGACGTCGGCGAATGTGGCGGTGGAGAAGGCGACGAGCGATCTTCTCCTGAGTCCTGATTGGACCATGAACATCGATATCTGCGATTCTGTTAATTCTTCGCACTGGTACTTGTTTCTTCATTTTGTTCTTGTTCTTCTGAGCTATTGTTTGTTTTTCCGCTTTATTTCGTTTTCGGAGTCGACGTTTGGGTTTTCGCTTCATAACTTTCGCTTCTTATTCTCTTGTTGTCTTTGTTTTTGTTTGTTTGATTTTCTCAAGAGAATTTTGTGCTATACTTATGTTTTGTTGGAGTTACAGGAAATTCTGTGTGGAGTTCTAATTGAATTTTCTTCTACTACGTAACCTTATGTTTGATAAGGTGATAATCTGTAGATCATGAAAATTAAGGAACGATCAAATCTCACACTGGTGTATTAAATCTAGATGGAAATTTTCTCGTAGGGAGGACGTTTAGGTTATTATCCTTTCGGTGAACCGATGTTTGAGTTTCTTTTACGGAACAGCATATTCGTTGAGCGTAGAGCGTAGTATTTTGGTACTGGTGATCAGACCAGTTATTTAGTTGCTTTATTTTTCATTTGTGATTTTTGAGTTGTTATGGATCACATGTGTTTTCGAAGCATAATCTATGAGTGTAAATTTTGTGTACATTGATAAGCATGTTTTGAATTGCTCAGGGCGGCAAAAGACGTAGTGAAAGCTGTGAAGAAAAGGTTGCAGCACAAGAACCCTAGAGTGCAGCTACTGGCTTTGACCGTAATTTGATTACAGTTTCATTTTATCATTGTTTTCGTGTTATTGGCTTGTGTTTTTTTTTGTGCGTAGCGATTACCAAGTTAATAGTACTGGAGCTATTGTCTATCATGCCTATGCTATTGATTGATTGTGTATGAAATCTGCGTTGCAGCTTTTGGAAACAATGGTAAAAAACTGTGGTGATTTTGTTCATTTTCAAATTGCTGAAAAGAATCTATTGGGAGAAATGGTCAAAATTGCGAAGAAGAAGGTAACACTTTGAAATTCTTTAGTCATAATTTCCCACAATATGCATGTCACTGCTTCTGTGTTTGTAGAACTTCTTCATTCATATATAGAAATGAAGATAAGAAAAATATTTACCTGTGGAAATAGAAAGTAAGGTCCATATGGGTAAAAGCACAGTTGCTGCAACCTTCACGGAATGTGCATATGAAGTGACAGTTCATGTCAAATTGCCCATCATTTTTGAGTTTGAAGGTCTCCATTCATATGGGATGTTTTAGACGCAAATGTGAATATTAGACAAGAACGTATACTACGAGAAAATTATGTATTTATTAGAGAATTTTGAGCAATAAAATCTGTGTTTATTAGAAGAAAACATTGATATATATATAGAGAGAGAAGAAATCCTACCTCCATATGGAATTTACAGGAGGAGACCTATCTAAATGAGAAGAACTAAAAATCAGTTCCCTCTAACTTAAATTTGACTATCTAAATAGGAAAGTACATGAAATAAATTAATTACATTAGCAAATTAGTTAACTAAATCATAAATCAGTAGCTGATTCTAAACCTTCTGACATCTCCCCTCAAATTGATGTTGGTGAGTCTACAAGTATCAATTTACCAATAAAAAATTATGGCATTGTCGTGATATGGATTTTGTGAAAATATCTTCAAGTTGTGTAGTAGTGGAGATATGAGGTAACGTAATGACTTGACAGTCATAGGCCTCTTGGATGAAATGGCAATCAACCTCTATGTGCTTTGTACGCTTATGGTAGACAGAGTTGGCAGCAATTTGGATAGCACTAATGTTGTCAACATGTAATGGAGTTGGTTGAAGTTGCAAAAAACCAAGCTCTGTGAGGAGACCACATAACCAAGATTTTAGAATAGGCATCAAACATGGCACGATATTTTGCCTCAGTGGATGACTTGGATGCATAATTTTGTTTCTTGCATTTACAAGAGATAAGAGAATCATCAAGATACGTATACCATCCAGCAGTAGATTCCCTTGTGTCTAGGAAACCAACCCAATCAATATTGCTAAAGGCTTGCAGTTGAAGTCAAGAGCCAGTAGGGAAAAATAGGCTACAATTAGGTGTGCCAAGAGTGTATCCGATGATGCGTCGAATTGTATATAAGTGGAGATGTCAAGGAGATTGCATGAACTTGCTAACATTGTGAACAATATAAGAGATGTCTAGTCGAGTAATGGTTAGTACCAACCAACTTACGATATAAAGTAGGATCTTTAAAAATCTTGCCTTTATTACATTGGTATTTCACATTAACTTCCATTGGAGTTTCAGCAGAAGTATTATTTGTGTCTAACTAACTTCACTAAATCCTGGATGTATTTGTGTTGAATCAAGAAAATGCCTTGAGGCCTATGATGAACTTCTAAGAAGTAGATGATCTAGCCAAGGTCTTTCATGTGGAAACTTGAGTGTAACAATTTTTGAAGTTTACAGATCCCCCCGAGACGAGAACCAATGATATCGATGTTGTTCACTTAAAAAGAAGAACTATCCCTTTGGATGTTTGTTGGAGAAACAGAGAGGGGTCATATTGACTCTTGAGTAAAAGAAAAATCAAGGAGTGTGGATCAAAACTTTTCAAAGCTTACACATGATACCTGTTTCAAGTCATATAAAGAGCATGTTAGTTTGCAAACATCATTAGGAGAGGAAGGGGGCATACCATATGGAAGTTTATGTAACTTCTTCCTTGAGATTGCCATATAGGAATGTGTTCTCGACATCCATTTGAAGTAAAGTCTATGATTTAGATGCAACAAGTGCTAAAATGTTTGCACGGTGGTCCATCTTGGCTATCAGCACGAAGGTCTCTTCATAATCTAGGCCATACTCTTGGTTATTCCTAAGAACCACCAACTAAGCCTTGTAACGATCTATGGATCCTTTAGAAAGAAGCTTGGTAGAAAGCACAAATTTACTGTGAAGAGGTTTGATAGATGGAGGTTGTGGTACAAAATTCCAATTGTTTTTCTTCAAGTGCAAGAAGTGCTATTTCAATAGCTTTCCGCCATCACTAATGCTCCATTGCATTTATAAGATGATGAAATAGGAATTAAAGACAAGATGGCTCTCGAGGATACAGGATTTTGAAAACCATACTTATATGGGGGTTTACTAACTCGTGGCAGGTGCAGTTGATGTAACAAGATCAACAATAAGATTGATCTTGAGGAGGCTCTGGAGGTGAGAAATTATGATTTATTATGGCTTTGGAACTTCTATGATGCACCAATTTAGATGTTTTTCGATTTGCAGCAGAGCCAGTAAATATAGGCAATACAAAAAATGAAGGAGAAAGAGGATCTTGATGAATTGGAAAGAAAATGCCGATTTTTTTAAAAGATTACATTTTTTAGGACTCCGAACACGACGTAGATTGGGATCATAAGAAAGAAATCCTTTTTGATCTACAAAATAACCTAGAAAAGCACATTTAACTGACTGAGCTGTGAGTTTTGTGCGTTCGTGTGTAGGAAGATGAACATCACATACACAGCCAAAGGTACGAAGGTTAGATAATTGGGATGACCAAATAACTGAGTGAAAGGAGAGACATGATTTAGTCGGGGAGAATGGATAATTCATGTTCAAGCTGGAATCTACAAGTAGTGTTTTGCTGACTTTAGATTTTCTTTAGGTAATTCCACATCTTAGCTGCAGTGTTGGAGGATCGGAGATTCAAAACGATGTTGAGTTTGACAGATCCTAGAATCTATGCTATGATTTGAGCATTCTTGACCTTCCACTTGGCATATTCATCGGTGTCTTTGTCAGGAGCAGGTTTGCTGCCATTATTATGACCTCATAGATCTTTGCCTTTGACAAATATATTGAAGTGGAATACCCACGCCGAGTAGTTTTTGCCATTAAAATGAACCGAGAAAGAATTGTACTTGTCTGTAGACATGAGGCTGCAAGAACTTGATCAAAATAACTAGGAACAAGAGACTCAACTAGGGCTGTGTAGAGCAAAAGAACAAGAGACATATGGAAATTTAGAACCGAGGCTCCGATACCAAGTCAAACTTAGAGATTTTTGAGGACCAAAACGTATGTTTATTAGAAGAAAATATTATTTATACAGAAGAAATACTACCTCGATAAGGAATATACAGGAAGAGACCTATCTAAATAAGGAAGAACTAAAAATCAGATCCTTTAACATAGAGTTGACTACCTAAATAAGAAAGTACATAAAATACATTAATTACATTAACAAATCTGCTAATTAAATCATAAATCAGTAGCTAAATCTAAATCTGTGACATCTATGACCATACCTCCTATGCTTTCTCTTTGCATTTTGACATTTGGAAATGCCTTTTCCTGCTTATCTTCAATAAATGTAGCAGATTGTCTTGGCCATGCTGTTCTATGCTGTTTCTCATGCCAATACTTGATTTCCTATGCATTACATGATATATTGATTTTGGCTCTATTTCTGCAGACAGATATGCATGTGAGAGATAAGATCCTAGTTTTGCTGGATTCCTGGCAAGAGGCATTTGGTGGGCCTGGATGCAAATTTCCTCAGTACTATTCGGCTTATGAGGAACTTAGGGTGAACTTTTTAACTAAATCATTTGATTGTTTGCTATGTTGCTTCTGTCCTTTCGATTATCTATGATGTGGTTTGAGTGCGAGGTTCTTATCTGTCTATATAGGTCATTGAGTTATTGTAATGTTGATGGTCAGCTTATAGGTCCATCACGAGTATGGCTTGGTATTATAGCCAGCAATAAGTTGCTTGTGATAATTCCGTGAAAGTTATATGCTTGATAATCTACTTGATTTGATATATCTGGGAAAGTAGTTTATTGATCTCCTTGTAAGAGTGATTATTCTGATATGTGGAACATATTTGGTGATGATGTGCTGCTGCAGCCTCAGAAATTCCATTGATGACATGTCTGTTTTCTGATTATAAATAGCTGATGCCCATGATGGCATATGTAAATTGCTAAATAACTAATTCATCAGTTGGATTGGGGAAATGTGCAGCGATCAGGAGTACAATTCCCAAAGCGTTCTGGAGATACAGCACCAATATTTACACCACCTGCAAACCATCCAGCAACTTACCCTCCCCAAGCTGGATATGGAATGCCTAGCAATGCCTCTAGGAGACTAGATGAAACAATGGCAACAGATATTGGGGGTTTAAGGTGAGAACTAACAAACCTATTTGCATTTCAGAATCATTTCATACTGTTTTCCTTTAACACTACTTGATCTGTTACAATCTCCTTATCATTATTTTTTATCTTATTAGTTCATCAGGCTTGGATTCCATGCGGAATGTTATGGAACTTTTGAGTGATATGCTGCAAGCTGTTAGACCTGACGATCGAGAGGTGCAAAATGTCAAGGCTTTTGTTTTCCCCTGGATGATAGAAGTATAACAATTAATCTTATCATGTGATGATGCTCATTCTTTCAGGCTGTAAAAGATGAAATTATCATTGACCTTGTCAACCAATGTCGGTCAAACCAGAAAATGTTGATGCAAATGTTGACAACAACTGGGTTAGTTCTGTGATAACTACTAAAGAGTTTGTTTCTTTCGCATGGCCATGTAGAAGGATACTTGCTTGTGGCATACTGCACATACCCTGCACTTGCATAAACTGGTGTTTGCATGTATTGAATTAACTTGCTTTCGTTTCAGTGATGAAGAACTTCTTGATCAGGGGCTTGAGTTGAATGACAGTATGCAAATCTTACTTGCCAAATATGATGCTATAGCTTCTGGCTCCCCAATGCCAGCTCAAGTTCCAAGCATAAGCCCTAAATCAATCGATGCTCTTTCAGATGGCAAACCATCAGAAGAAACAAACGTCTCCAGCCCAACACCTAGTAACAATGTCATTGTGCCAGTCGCTAACGTGACAAGGGGCCATATGGATGGAGAGGAAGAAGAGGAGGATGATTTTGCAATGCTAGCTCGAAGGTAGGATATGTTCTCTAGGTGATGGTAAGTATTTGATATATAAGTGATTTGTGGGGTATTTTTTTCATCACGGTGAGATGCGCAAAGAAATGAAATTTTGGGTATTGAGTTTGGATCTGAACATTCTACTCAAGCGGTTTAGAGAGATTGCGCCATTGCCGTGTATAGACATATTATAACTTTTCCCTTTGTTGTCTGTTTTGTAACCTATCTGTCCACTTGACTAATTGTGCAACTTTTTGGACGATTGGGTTTTATGGATTGAGTTGAATAATCAATGCTCTTCTTATGTGAATGCAGGCATTCCAGAACTCTATCTAGTCCTGCACCAAGCACAGATGGGACCTGCGGAGCTCTGATGCCAGTAGAATCTAGCAAAATGATGCCATCTGCATTGAGCTCCTCAAATATTGTGCAATCCGATGCATTGGCTCTTCCTGATCCACCTGCATCTGTTAAAGCGACAAAAGAACGGGACATGATTGAGTTCCTTAACCTCACTTTAGCTAACACTTCAACCTCACCCAATTCCATCCCCCCTTCAACGCCTCCAGCATCCAATGACAACATGCAACAAACACCGATTTCCTCTGCTACGCAAGGATATCCTCACATTTCTCAAGGATGCAATGGGAACCAAGGGCAGGTGTCATACAACAGTTATGTTGTTCCGTGGGCAGAGTCTCAACCCGCAAACCAATTACAGCCATCATCACAACGTCAGCAACAATTCCAAGCTCAGCCTCAGCCTCAACAGCAATACCATACTCAGCCGCAACAACAATTACAGCCTCAATCCCTACAGCAATATCGTACCCAGCAACGAACACTATTACAGCCTCAACCCCTACATCAATACCATACTCATCATCCTCAAACACAATTACAGTCTGAATCCCAACAAAAATTCCAAGCTCATCATCAAAGACAATTACAACCTCAGTCCCAACAGCAGTTCAATACTCATCTTCAAACCCAACAGCAATTTGGTATTCAAAATCAAACCCAATTGCAGGCTCAACCCCAGCAGCAATTCCTAACCCAGCCACAATATCCTCAAAGTCAGCAACAATTACAAGCTCAGCTTCAGCCACATTTGCAGCCACAGTATCCTCAATTTTCTTCTGGCTACCCTCCTCCACCTTGGGCGTCTACGTCTGATTATGCTAATGGGCAGTATAATAGTTCTACTGTTAATACTATGAATTCAACCTCTCAAGTGAGTACAACAACTTATAACTCCTGCCCAAAGGTGAGCACTGGTAATACTGATCCTTCAATAAGCTCTGTACCTTGGCACCCAGCAAGCCCTGCAGGACAGAAGACCTTTACTCCGTCGTATAGATTGTTTGAAGATCTAAATGTTCTTGGCGGAGCAGATGGAAGGTATAAGACGACTAACGGTACATCATAAGGTCTGCCTGGGCCAAGTATGATGGATGGGAGAAAGTGATTACTAGTTCTGGATATGTATTTTCTGATAATATGATATCATTACTGCTCTCTTCTGTCTGTTTTCCATGTATCTGCAAGAGCTTCCATTAGTGGCAGGGCAGGGGAACTGTAGCTTTTGGGTGTTCCCCGATTCATTATTTAAGTCGTTTCAATTCCATTGTAGTTAATTTGGTTAGTATTTTGTCTTTGGTTGCTTTCAGGCTTCTTACGAATGTTGTCTCAAAATGGCTTGCTAATATCGTGCTCAGCTGTTGCTACTGATTGGAGAATTGTATTGAGCTGAGATTGCAACCTTTTTTGCTATGTTTTTTTTGGTGAGAAGGAAAGAAAACCAAAGAGGCCTAAGGCCTTAAGACAGCAATAGAAGCAGCATCATTAAGAAGAAACTGATGAAGTCCTGGCCCTTTTTTGCTATGTTGATTGTCACCTGCACAATTTGAAGCTTAGGTAACATACAACTGAGAGGCTAAACTTAACAAAGTTAAATTTGATTGGATGGGATTCAGTTTTGATTCAGTTTCAATTCAGACTAAAATTAGCTATGGGCTTCAAGGCCCCGCTTGTGTTTTGGTTTTTGGGCTTCAAGGCCCCGGTTGGGTTTTTTTATGGGCTATAGCCTATAAGGATTAGTATGGCCCAGCACTTGCCCAGTTTTCATCGGTGGGCTTTGTTATTATGGCCCAATTATGACTAATGATTTCAAGCTGATTGTTTTATGGGCTATAGGAGCCCGATTACATTTAGATCTTTGGGCTTTCCTTGTATCCATTTTGGACCTTTATGTTTTTCAAGTCCCTCTTTGGGCTTTTTATAATGGGCCAGTTTTACTATGACTTTTGGACATTTTTGGGCTTCAAATGGTTTTTGTTATGGGAACTAAGGGTCAAGTCAAGTTTTGGTCTTTGCTCTTTGGGCTACCGCAATTTTGCCCATTCTTGATTTAGTCTTGGACACTTGTTTTGGTTTCCAGTTGGGTTTTGTTACGTGGCCATAGGGGCTCAGTTGCATTCTGGTCTTTGAGCATTTCCTAGAATGCCCAATCGTGCTTCGGACTTGTTTAATTTAGGTTTGTCTTATTACTGGAAATTTGGGCAATGCCAAGTCCATGTTTAGGCTTTGGAATTTTCTTGAGTCAGCCGAACCTAGTAATGAAGCAAAAATGAGCCCAAGGACTGGCCCAGATCAGCATTATTGCCAACCTTATTTTGAAATCAGGAGAAACTATAGGGTAAGGAATTAGCTATTGATTTGCTCATTCATTCTCCACATTTTTTTCTTAATTACATGTTACATAGAAGATAATGAAAAGACCTACAACCAATAACATTTTCCTTTTTTTAAATACAGAGGACCAAAGGATATGAACAAGTTGAAATGTCCCCCGCGTTCCCTGGGGGGCCATGCCAACTCTCTAAAACCCCTATTCTCAGCACATCTATCTGCAATGCTTTTAATTATGACAACGGACAACCGTGCTGCTTTTACACAAAATGAACCAAAAGGGACGGATGGAAGAACACACCAGTGAAAAGACGGAAAAGAAAAAGAGGAGATGCCAAAAGAGGAATGATATTTACACACATTTACCATGGTAAGAATTATTTGCCAAAGCCTCCACCAGTGAATACCACAGGGATTGTTCCCCTACTATCTTGTGTGAACATCTCTCTACATTGGAGGCTAATGAATCTGTATTTCAGCGTGCCATGTTTCGATAAAGAGAGCAACTGAGCCCAGCAGAATGCGGAATGTACCATTTTCTGTTGGCACTCCCATGACAATCAATCAAACAACAGTCCTCAAGCATCCGATGCTGCCTGGCTAACCGTAACGTGAACTCAAAGTTAAAGAGTGGCTTATCTTGCCTGATAATTTTCATCTCCATAGATTGAGACCCAAGCATCTGCAGCACCAGCACCAAGAAGCACTTGGTAGGGATGAAATGCGAGGCAGCTTACAGAACCAATCTTCTGGGCCATTAAGGTTGGGTAGTACCGAATGGCACCTAGCGGTTCGCCTTTCAGGCTGAATACTTTGATTATTTTATTTGCTGAGCCACTAGCAATCACTGGGGCATGCCTATGAACAGCTAAAGCTGTAAGCGAGCCCCTGAAAGAACGGATCGTGAGATATGCATCTTTACTGTTTCTGATATCCAAAAACTCAATGTCACCAGCTTGAGATGCACTAGCAATCTGAAAGAGGACAGAAGAGGAGAAGAATCAAGGACACAAAAATTACATATTGCACGCAATAAATATATATATTAAATGAGCAACTCAAACAAGGATTTAGAGATTCCAGATTACCTTTCCAGGATCAAGTCCAGGTAGAAAACCAATCCCCACAACTCTTTCTAATTTCTGCTTGTGAGGCCGTGTAGAGCAAACAAGCCTACAAATTGCAATTTAAATGACAGTTAGACAAAAATGAGAAAAAATGAAGGATGTTGCATTGGCCAGGCTCCGCAGATCCAGGTTCTAGAAAGCAAGTTGCAACTAATCATTAAAAGAGAAAAGGGAACTGAAATTGTAGAGAGAAAAGTGACATCTGCTCCATGCTAGAGGAACCATATCTGTATATTACTTACATATCAGGTTTCCTCACATCATAGAGTTTGACGGTGCCATCTACAAAACCAGCAGCAAGTTGGCCTCCATGAACTTGAGAAGCAGACTAGATAAACATTAAAAAGAGCTGATCACCATCAAATGCCGTCAACAGACACGAGACAGGACATCATCAACTAATGCAATGGAAAAAGAATCGTGTACAGTAGACTTTTAAAGTAGCAGAAAACTCCTGAGCTACACAAGAACCTTAAATATAATTTTGGCCATGTTAAATGTACTTTCTAAGCAATTTTCCGCATTGGGTAGCACTTGCTGTCGTTAGGAAGAATTGCTTAGGATCTCACTTACTGTCATTGCAAGAAAGTATTGATAGTGCAACACTGTCCTATGTTCAGCTATTAGATGTTAAAAGTGAAGTAAAAATGCACGAACAATAAACCAAGAGACTGAAAGTGAGCATAAGCTATTTTTTCAAGCTGCATTTGGTAATCTTGTCATTTAGCAACAGTTTCACTAGCAGCACATAAAGTGAACTAAATAAGCAAGAGCAGTATACCAAGAAACGAAAAGTGAGCATAAGCTATTTTTCAAGCCGTATTTGGTAATCTTGTCATTTAGCGACAGTTTCACTACCGGCACATATTTGCCAAATATCCCCTCAATTTTAAGTATTCTTCAAATAAAAGAAAATTAATAAGATGGAACTTCAAACAAAGTTATATTCGACCAAATACAGCTATTTGAATTGGGAAAGAAATATAGATGAACTAGTGCCACAGAAGATGCCATGAAAAATATAGAAGAATCACAACTCAAAAAGGATAACCAGGAACTAAAAGTTCTAACCTGAATATGAACAACATGGCCCATCACACTAACATACAAGTCAAACAAAATAAGACAGAAGAATCCAACAAAAACTCACCAATGCTGAAACGCTGCAATCTGATGATGAGGGTATAGAGTTCACCACTTGTTCTTTATCCAGGTCCCAGCACATTATGGATGATATCTCACCAGATGCAAACTGCCAATGAAGTTACGCAGACAACATTCTTGAACATCAGTAACAAGCACAGCAACTTATTATCATTCTAAATTTACAATGATATGCACCAGATAACCAGACTGCTGTTGCCAATCTACAACAGCATTCAAACTCCGAACACCAGGTTTATGTCCTTGAATTGAAGAGAATGCAGTAACAAGCTTCTGTTTTCCCATGTTAGTATAATCTTTCCAAATCCGAATCTTTCCATCACCTATATAACAGAGCATGGAAATATATTCTGTTGAACTAACTTATAAACAATTTCTAATTTTATGAGACGAAGAAAACAAAGGTAGTAGTTATTACATGAAGCAACAAGGAGCAGACTGTCATCAAGCTCATTTAACAGGCAGAGATTAGAGATTCCTTTCTGAGGGTAATCATGATTGTCAAACCCATTGAGAAGTGTACCTTCATCATAATTCCATACCCTATGAAGAAGAAAGCACAAAATACAGTCATAAACAGATCGTTGAAGCACAGAAACAACCACACGAATAATCAGATGTTCAAGGACTGCGTAATTGAACTAACACATATCAATGAATTACTCAAGTATGCATAGACATACATATATCGATGTTTCGAAAGTAGCATTTGTTCAAAACTTTGAATTTTGACACGAACAATATCTTAAAATTATCTATAGCACTGTATGATATCATATTTCACTCAGACTTTTTAATATATTTTCAATAAATAATATGAAAATTATAAATCACTACACTGGTCAACTTAAAAACATTGTTAAATCTACTATGCATCGAGCGCATGACATAAACGAGAAGAAATACCACAAATATATTCCATCTAAAGTACTATGAAGCATCTAGTAAAGATCACACACGCAAGCATCCATCATGCATAAGCATATTTCATTTTAACAACTTTATTTTCTCATCTAATTAGTCCTTATAAGGTTTCCTATTTGTTTTTGTTGGATAATTATCTTAGATAAGTCTAGTTAGCTTAGGAGATTATCTTCTAGGAGATAAGTTTATCTTCTAGTAGACAAGATATGCTAAGGATAGGATAAGTTAGTATATACGAAAAATCCAATAGTTTAGTAGTATTAGAATAGATTATGCTCTTATATAAATTACATATAATCAGAGAAATAAAATGGGCTTCCTTCTGATATTTCCTATACCCTCTTGTTTCATGGCATTCTAGTAGCCTAATTTTTCCAGCCACATCATGGCCGGAGTTCAACCAATCTTCGGTTCCTTTGACGAGTCCCAAACCTTATCCCAAACACCTAGTTACATAATACCATCAGCCCAAACTCCATCTCCTTCTATTCATAATCTTTCGTTGCAAATCACGCAACATAGATTAAATGGAATGAATTTCCGAAAATGGTCCCAATCAGTCATGCTCGTAATCAAAGGAAGAGACAAGGCTGGTTATCTAACAGGGGCAATTCCTCAACCACACGAAATAAACAGTCACTTACGTTGTGGGAAGCTAAGAATTCGATTGTCATGCCTTGGCTTATAAATTCAATGGAGCCAAAAATAGGAAGAACCTACCAATTCTGCAAAACTGCAAGAGAAATCTGGGAGGCTGTGTAAGAAATATATTCTGATGTGGAAAACATTTCTCAATGCTTTGAAATCAGATCAAAAATCAGAAATACTCAACAAGGTAATATGTCAGTTACCAAGTATTATAACTTACTCACTAAATTATGGCAAGAGATGGATCTATTTTACGGAGTAAATTGGGAGTATTGTGCTGATGCCAAGAAGTACGAAAAATTATTGGAGAAGGAGAGAGTTTTTGATTTCTTGCAAGGACTTGATGTTGGACTAGATGAAGTACGAGATAGGTTACCCTTTTTAAAACCATTGCCATTAATCCGAGAAATGTTTGTTGAGATTCGTAGAGAAGAGAGTAGGAAAAAGGTCATGCTTACCTTACACACTTTTGAACAAACCTCTCAAGGCTCAACATTAGTGGCAAACTCTCGAAAGGAGTCTACTTACCAAACTCGAGAGCAAGAAACCAAGAACAAGCAGTGGTGTGATCAATGTGATAAGCCCTACCCCACCTGTGAGACCAGCTGGACATCACAAGAGAAAGGAAACCTAAAAGCTAAAGAGTTCAACAAAAACGTGGAGCAGCATATGTAGCATAATTCGATATCAGCAAATCCATAGGGCTAAACCTATCCCCCTAGCAGATTGAACTCCATCAACTCTTGAATCAGACAAAAATCACAACTGAAAAAGACTCACATGACCAACAAACCTCTACTGCAACACTAGTGCATAAAGGTAACCCGTGTCAATCATTATTATCCAAGTCCCTAAGTCAAAAGCTTTGGATTGTGGACACAGGTGCATCAGACCACATGACTGGGTCTTTGAATGTCTTTAAAACATATGAGCCGTGTAACCAGAAAATTAATGTCTGGACTCTGGGTCGCGGATGAAAAAGGGTCACCAGCTATTGGTCAAGAGAGAGTTTGTTTGCCAAAACAGACATTAAATACTGTTCTCTATGTGCCTAAGTTAACTTATAATCTACTATCTGTTAGTCAATTAACCAAAGACATGGACTGCATTGTGACGTTCTTTCCATCTCATTGTGAATTTCAGGACCAGTGTTCGGGAAAGATGATTGGCAGTGCTGAGGAGAAAGATGGACTTTACTACTTCTCAGGAAAGTGTACTCCTACTGAATCCAAATCACCGCATAGGATTTCCTTTTCAGTTATGTCAAATTCTGAAGTTATGTTATGGCATCAACACCTTGATCATCCAAATTTTCCATATTTGAAAATCTTATATCCAAACATTTTAATCAATAAAGATCAGATTTCTTTATATTGTGATCAATGTGTCCTTGCAAAACAAAGCAAAAATGCTTATCCCATACATTCATACATACCCTCAAAACCATTCCAATTAATTCATAGTGACATCTGGATCCCGCTAGAGTTACAAGTCTAATCGGTATTCGTTAGTTTATCAGTTTCATTGATGATCATACAAGGGTATGTTGGAGTATATCTAATGAAAGACAAATCTTAAGCCTATCATATCTTTAAACAGTTCCACAAACACATCCAAAATGCATTCCAAACCTTTATTCAAGTAGTGCGTACAAACAATGAGTATTTTTCAACGGATTTTATTCAATATCTCAGTGGGAATGGGATCATTCACCAAAACTCTTGTGCTTATACCCCACAACAAAATGGGATAGCGGAGAGAAAGAATCGTCATCTTTTAGAGGTAGCCCAATCTATGATGTTTACCAACTTTGTTCCAAATTCCAATTGGGGAGAAGCCATTCTAACTACCTCATACTTCATAAATCGTCTTCCTTCAAAAAACTCTTAAATTCTGAATCCCATTAGGTGTTCTTTTCGAACAATTTCCTCACATTAAGCTCCTTAATTCTCTTCCTCCTAAAGTCTTTGGGTCTGCTATTTTTATACACAACAATCAACCCAATAGAAGCAAACTTGACCCACGAGCTATGCAATGTGTGTTTGTTGGGTACTCTCCCACTCAAAAGGCTTATAAGTGCTTCTCACCTTCTACAAACAAATTCTTTGTTTCATATGGTCTTTTTTTTTTGAAAAACAACCATACTTCACCAATACCTCTCTTCAGAGGGAGACATCCAATGAAGAGATTTATTGGGACCCAAGTATATCACTTCCTATCTCACAAACCTTCCCACAAAACCCGTAAACACCTACCATTGAACTGAAACTGTCCAATCCAATTTAGCAGGAGAACCAATTCCTGAAAAACCAACCTTATTGTATTCTCGAAGGCCTAAAGCTCCTCAACAAGGCCAATCATTGTACTAGGAACTGGCTCCTAGAGAGACTATAGTAAGTGACTTAGATGTGCCAATTGCACTACGAAGGGGGTAAGACCATGTACTAAATATCCTATTTTAGATTATTTGACTTACTCAAAGTTATCTTCAAAGTTTAAAGCTTTCACTACTAAG
>JANJEY010000005.1:1636761-1646914 GCA_024703695.1 Erythroxylum cataractarum | reverse complement strand
TATCGTTGTGTAGATGAATTGCACAATATTTTGAATGATTAAAATATATTTTAAAGATATCATATAACTAATGATATGTTGATGCAATAAAATACTATAGTATTTTTTTCTTCAATAGATATTGAAAAGAAAAAATTGCAATATACTTGATTTTAAACATTATGTCATTATAATTAAGGTGCATAAATTAAAAATAATCATTTAAAATATATTTAAAATTTGATATAAAACAAAATTTTTATAAATTTTTATTTATCAACATTTTTAATAAACCAACCATCATCAGTGATAATGGTAATCATTTCTTAGTCTTAACTAACTATCATAATTATAATAATTATATTCATTCCCGTTATTCACTATATTCATTCCTATTCTCAATCTCATTGTCCTTTGTAAATCAAATGTCCCCTTGGACCTTAAAATATTGATGTCAAAAAGTATGAAAAATTATCGGAGGAGAGACTTTTTTGATTTCTTGCTGGGACTTAATGTTGGACTTTATGAAGTACGAGGAAGGTTACTCGGTTTATAACTATTGCCATCAATTTGAGAAACGTTTGTTAAGGTTCGTTGAGAAGAGAGTAGAAAAAAGGTTATGCTTACTTCACACACTTTTAAACAAATATCTCAAAGCTTAACTTTAGTGGTAAACTCTCGAAAGGAGTCTACTTACCAAATCCGAGAGCAAGAAACCAAGAACAAGCGGTGGTGTGACCACTATGATAACTATTGATAAGTCCTATCATACCCTTGAAACTTGCTGGAAGTTGCATGAGAAACCTAAAAATCAAAGAGTTCAACAAAAATGTGAAACAACACATGTAGCAGAATCCGACGTTAGTAAATACACAGGGTTAAACCTGTCCCTCCAGTAGATTGAACTACTCTATCAACTCTTGAATCAGGCAAAAATCACGACTGAGAAAGATTCACATGACCAACAAACATCTACTGCAACATTAATGTATAAAGGTAACCTGTGTCAATCATTATTATCAAAGTTTCTAAGTCAAAATCTTTAAATTGTAAACACAAGTGCATCAAACCACATGACTAAATCTTTGAATGTCTTTGAAAAATATGACCCATGTAGCCAGAAAATTAATGTCTAAGTCATGGAAGAAAAAGGGCCACCAGCTGTTGGTCAAAGGTAGAGTTTGTTTGGCACATATTGTTGGACAAAAAAAAGAGCTATGTAAACTCAAATTTGCCTGAAGCACAATTAGACCTTAAGCTCTAGGCCTGAGCTCAGTAGAGTTGGAGGTCTAATTAAGATTTTTTTTATTTAAAAAATTAAAATAGTAATGTTTTATCTAAACATTTTTAGCTAGAATTCAACCTGATTTGAAGTTTGAAATTATTGAATTTGACCTCAAACTCAACATATTCAAATTAAATTTGTTAATTTTAAATTAGGTCGGACGAATTTTATCAAACTTATTTAAAAATAACGTAATTATATATATATATATATATATATATATTTAAATTCAAACCATTTGATTGAAGTTTTAAAATTTATTGAAATTAAATCGTCCCATCGCAACATAATCGTACGGGAGAGGCGGTGGGAGGGAGTGTCGACATATTGAATAAAAACAAGAAAACGGTGGAGGAACTAAACTGCTACCTGTTGGGTGCATGGTCTGCAGGATGAGCACACTATGTCCTCATCTTAACAATTTATAATTGTCGGCCCCTCTTTACTATAACGTATTTACTCAACTACCCTACACCCTTGAAAATTCTGAAGAAAGTAAAATATACAAGCATTAGCCTATTTCTTCCACTTTAGTATTTAAATTTATTTTTATATTTATAATTTATATCATTTCAAGAATTACAATATTATAAAATTATTCTATTTCAAATCTAAAATTATATAAGAGTTTTAATAAAATAATATTGTTAATTAAGACGTTCAATTCGTAATATAATATTTATTGAAAATATTAAAAATAAAAGTTATATATTTCTTATGAGACCAAAATAAAATTTTGGTTAATTTTTAATATTAATTTAAAAATTAAAATATAGTTAATATAAAGAAAATCACAAATAAAGAAAGGCATTTTCGTAAATTGAAGGTTCCGTTCATAATATTTTACTCTCTAGAGACCAAAAAAAAAAAAAACAATTAGGCAGCGCATCGTTTAGGTCTTAGAATACGCGAGAAACGGAAGCGGTGTTCAGACATGCCTAGATTTGAGCACAACCCGACTTCGATATTCATGACTGTGTTCCTAAGGAAAAGCATAAGCATGTTTCAGGAAGTTGCTTACTTGTTCATGGACTTGCTCTCGATTATGGTCTCAACTATTCGTTACACTATTAGCATGCGAGCTCGTCAACCATCCACAGGTTTCATCACATACTCCCCACTAATGTTGTCCATGGCTGCTAGACATGATCGTTAGTGATGATCTTCGAAACATCCTGCTCCTTTAGGAGCTCTTTCATGGTGAGCTATCTGGGTTTTTTTTTTTTTCCTGGTTTCATTGTACTGGTACAATATCAACAGTCTGGCTTTACCTTTATGGTTCCTGATCTTGCTTGTCTCTTAGCATGCAATTTGCATCACTATGGTTTGTTGACATCAAAGTTTTGATCTTTCTCGCTTTGTTGATGATTGTGGTAGTTAAAGATCTGGTCTTGTTTCAATAAAAGAGCCAAATTAGAGAATCATTTCGAAGTTGATTCAGGCTCATCCATTATTTACTTCTTCTAAGTACAAGTACAAGCTCATCGCATGAAAATTGAAGGGATTTGTCAAAACCACGTGCGAAGTAAGAAAAAAATGCAGTACAGATTCAATGTTAGTTCATATACCTGAATCTTAACTAGTTCTATCAGCTTTTGAAAATTGTAACGCAACAGCAACTGTGGAATCTAAATTCTCATTACTTGAACTGATTAGAAATCTTCGTCTGCGGATGGAATAACCTGTTTCTGGTATAATTTCATGTTATAGAAAGTTCAATTGTTTCTTCAAATCTGTGTAAGGCAAATAAGTTTCAGAAACCATGGGATTCACATCAGTACAATTTCGTAATAGTGAAATTTTCTGTCTGGGAAGTAAAACGCTACTCTTGTAAGAGAGCCAACTTCAATTCTCATCTCTTCGGGATTTCAGTTTCGTGTGAGCTTGACAAAATTTTTGATGAAGTGTTCTTGAAATTGCATATCATGGAAGACACATTTGGCATGAACATTATTGTATTTGATCACTACATGATGCTGCTACTAATCTCATAATAAGTATTTAAGGATAACAATAAACCAGACCGAACTCAAGTCACATGGTAACAACCTAAACTTTTGGGTGGCCTAAAGGCCTATACTCGTGTCAGAGTTTTAGCACCTAACTTCGAGCAGTCAGAACAACCCAGTTAGGTAAAATTAATGTTGATTATGTTATAAAACCAAGGAAGTTATAAGATTTTGCAAAATGATGATTAAGTGGCACAAGAAGAAAAATGGAATTATAGACAGGTAGTTGAGTCATGGCCTTCATCTATAAGAATAGTAGCTCTTCTGGTGAGGGTGTCCTAGAGTCAATAGATTGAATATAAGATAACAAATAATTAAATTATTAAAGTTATTGAGAGTTAAGGTATCATTATCATCATCACACTCAGTTCAAGTTTCGCAATGAAGCGGAATCTGTAGAGATCTAATAGTATGCAACCTTACTCCTATATAATAGAGAGATTGTATCGGGTATCAAATATGCTCAAAATAAATAAATTTAATTATAATAATGATTATAACAATCTAAACAAAAATCTTATTTTGATTGATCCAATCCATTAAATACACTTTAGATTTCAAAAATCGCTCTTACTAGGGATATGTCAATACTTTGTCTCCTTCAACTTTGCAGGTCCCTCAAAATTTCATATCAGTTAATGAACAATTTTAAGACAAGGTACATTGAAATTGAAAATGTTCGTAACAACCATGATTTTTTCTGCAATTTTATCGACCATTCGAAATCACAAAATGCTTCTTTTTGTGTATAATGTCAAGAAAACCATTTGAGAGGGAGAAGGAGAAGTAGAGAGTGAAAGAGCAAAAGGAGATGAATCGTCCCTGCGAATTTCTAATATTAGTGTGATCAAATCTTCCAGGGAAAAAGTCCTGGAACCAACATCCCAGAAGAGATAAATGAAGGGAACAGACAACAAGATGTTGACTCTCACTGCTCTTTGCAGCTTCTAGGTACGTAAGCAACTAGCAGCAACCATTAATGGAAGAAACACCTGCTTATATTATTATTGCCAGACACATCAGAAATGAGATGGTACAGGACTCATTTCACCGTTTTCTGGATCACAAAATATACATTTTTCCTCATGCATAAACTCTTCCTCTTCACAACTTTGACATTGCTATATCCATTACATCGACGAGGAAATCTGTAAATCAAAATTGAAAACTTGTCAGAAGAGCAGCCATGTTTGTAAATCTTGAAGCTGCAATGAAAAAAGTTGTTAATGGAGTCATTGATCATGTACTGTACCTGCATCTTCTTTGGTGAAACAAAGGGGAGGTGTGATCCTAAAAACATTCCCATAAAATCCTCCTTTTCCTACAAGAACTCCCATTTCTGTTACAGTAACAAAAGTATATGATCAGTAACAAGTTGGTTCAGTTTTAGTTGAGAAACTGGGGAAGATTCAGACCTTTCATCTGGTCCATCACATGCAGGGTTTCAGCTTTTGCAGGAGTTTTCTGTTGGCGGTCAGTCACAAACTCAACTCCAAGCATCAACCCTCTACCTCTTACATCCCCAATTACTAGAGAACATTTAAGAATTAAGAACAATAGTAATCATTATGTACATTGGAAAAGAGAAATGAGCACATAAATCAAAGAAAGCGTGCGGGTTTTAAATTGTGGATTGCAGGTTATACTGCCGTTGGTGACGATAATTGTGAACGATACAAGCGTAATTGCACTTACTTTCGTACTTATCCATGAGTGCAATTAGTCTGTTTTTCAGATAATTCCCCACAGCTAGAGCGTTTTCTTGGAGATTTTCTTTCTCAATGACTCTCAGAACTGCCAGACCTGCAGCTGTACACACTGGATTTCCCCCAAATGTATTGAAGTAACTTCGACGAGTCAAGACTTCTGCAACTTCAGGGGTTGTCACAAGAGCACCTAGAGGAATGCCATTTCCAATTCCCTGCACGAACAGAAAATGCAGGAAAGTTTTAAATTGCAGATTCCAGGATAAGAATTGCGATAACAGTCCAGGTCAGAGCCAAAACATGAGAAAATATATGCATCTAAAACAAAAAGAACTAACCTTTGCCATTGTCACTATGTCAGGAACAACACCATGGGCCTGAAATCCCCAGAAATGAGTGCCTGTTCGAGCAAATCCAGCCTGAACTTCATCAGAAATACAAAGGCCTCCAGCATCTTTAACAGTCTTATATGCAGCAGGCAAATATCCTGGAGCCAGTTCTACAATTCCACCCACTCCCTATCAAGTAATTCTAAAAGACGTTACTTAAGATACTAATTCTGAAGGAAAAATTACAAGTCATAGTTGATTCTGAAAAACCTGTATAGCTTCAGAAATGAATCCTGCAACCTGACCACTAGTTCCAAATTGAATGATATCTTGTACATCTTTTGCATACTTCTCTCCATCTGAGCCAAATACACCTCTATATGGATCCGGATTCATCGCATGATGCACCCCACTCTGTTGTTTTCCAGTGAAGAGATGTTCAAAAATATGTAGCAAGAATAATATGTAACAAACAAGATAAGAACACAGGCAATTAGGTAATGTGCCTACGTGCTCTACTCTAAAGCGACGTAATTCTCTAAGGCCTTGCTTTAAGGAATTAGGTCTACGGCCCAACCAAACTTGCTCATGCCTAGCAACAAGATACGTAGACAAATAAAGATAAGATGTCATCACAGTTTGGGAAAGACTTGCAACAGGATCAAATCTTTCTTGCCCTTAAATGTTGTGATAAAGACTAAACTATAACGTGTCAAGAGAACGAATCAATTTCGCAAGCATCTGATCAAAACAACCCATACGTTTCTGATGATGTTTCTGAAACTGTACATAGTGATGCATGAACCTGCTCTGAACTGATGTGGAGATACCATATATCGTTAGTCCTGACACCAACATTGATACTGAAGTCCAAAACCATGAAATCAACAGAAGATTCTTCAGTTCATAGATTGGCCCCCCACTGAAACTCATATCCAATTTTTCCCATTTCATAAAATAGGTTTTTAAGTAAGTATTTATCATTATTTCCGATCATTTTGTATCCTAAAGTTAGATTATTTTTAAAATTACATCAAATATTATAGCCTGATACTATATAAATAACCAATGAAAAGTTGAAAGGAAACTTATTGTTCTTGTACCTGTATAACGTTAAATTTCCAATTAGATTGTGCAGTGGCACTCATGGTTGCTGCAGCATTCCCATGATAAGCATTCCTCAGTGAAACAATATCCTGACAACCTGTGTACAATCTAGCAATCATCAGAGCCAACTCATTGGCTTCAGTCCCAGAATTTGTGAAGAACACAACCTGCATAACAAACGAACTTAATTACGACAACTGCAGACGATACCGACCTAAAAAGCTTACGAATCGAATCTAAATGCGATTACAAAGCTATTTGACATGACATGACATGTCATGACAGGAATTCTCGTACCTTAAGATTTCCAGGCATCTTGGAGACCAAAGCCTCGGCGAAGTCGGAGATAACATTGTTAAGGTAAAGAACAGTGGAGTGCTGTAAGCGCTTCGATTGGTCGACCATCGATTGCACCACTTCAGGATGACAGTGGCCACAGCACACCGTAGCAATCCCTCCGAAAGCGTCTAAGTATCTGCGACCCTGATCGTCGAACAGATACTGCATCTTCCCGTCAACCAGGTGAAGCTGAAACATTGAAGAGTGAATTTTGATTCCAATCACATCAAGAAAACAGAGAGACGATCAAACGGGGACTCACGGGCTTGTTGTAGAAATAGAACAAGGAAGGGCTGAGATACTGTTTCCGTTTGGTCATGATCTCGTCGGCTGAGGGGCCGGAGTAGGGCGGAGGAGAGTAGTCGAAGGAGGGCATTGAGGGAAAAACAGCGCCGTCCTGCTGGCGCAGAAGTGGTATTTTTTGTTTCTGGACAGCGCGAGAGAAGCAGCGTTGTGATCTGCTTCTTCCAAGCAGCAAGCTTCTCGCCATGAATCTCTGCATCTTCCGTCTTCTTCTTCCCTAAGATCTCTCTGATTCCTTGTTTTTCTCAATGTGGGGTTGGTCTGGTTATCGTTGCGTAATCGAACCTTGGCTCGTAAAAAGCGGGACTTTTGAGTGGTGGAGCGATAGAGGTCCGAGAATGGAAGGCTTATATATATATATATATATATATATATATACACGTATATGGGAAAGTACAGATACGTAGAACCTTAGAATCAGCTTTGGTTTTGTTTGGATTTTCCGAGGAATATAGATGCTATTTTTAATTATTTTCATAATTTTCAAATTTTAAAAATAATAATTATCTTCATCGTCATCACACTCACTCCAAAATTATGCAATAAAATAAGGTCTAAAAAATTCTGATAGTACGCAACCTTATCCTTGCATAATTAAATATGTCATTCTCTAAATTCTTTCCATATTTTATCTTCGTCATCATCGTGAAAAATAATTAAGAAAAGGAGTCGAAAAGCATATATATGTATATATTGTTTATTTGGATATTATAAGGAATGTAGGATATATTTTTATTATTCTTAATAAATTTTCAAATAATAAAATTTTCTTTTATCGTTTCTATATTTTAGAAATAATAAATTGAATTAATTAAGTATACAATTGTCTAATTTTTATAAATATTTTATCTTTATCACTGATGAAAAATAATTAAGAAAAAAGTTAAAAAATACGTATTGTTTAGTCATTGAATATTTCTCTTATATAATTAATTTATTATTCATTTATCTCTCTACTAATTAGAAATAAGATTGCATATTATTAAATCTCTTAAAACTCCACATATCAACGAGATTTTTACTGGGCGTTGTTATTATTGTAATTTATTATTCGTTTATAATTATTTAAGGGAGAGGATGCTTTGGAGCAATTAGTAAAAGTTGCCCATGTGAGTAGTAATTCATAAAAATTGTTTATTTATTTTACACTTATAAAATTTGGAATTATTTTTAAAATGCAAAAAAAAGGAGTTTGTAGATTTTCCTATTTTTATCTTAAAAGTTTATGACTTTGTTGACATTTAGAATACAATAGAATCATAAACCAGTTATATTTTTCTATTTTGTTACAATAATTAATAAGTAATAAGGATAATCCTTTGTGATTGGAAGATTACGGATTTGAGCTATAGAAATAATTTCTTTATAAAATTAAAAAAACTGCGTATATTGATAACATCACCTAATTCCCGCAGAGTGGAGAATTTTATGTACTGGATTTGCCCCAATTAATATGTGACTTTGATTTGAAGTTAAAAAAAAAAAACATAACATAAAAGGGGTTTGTTTAAAATTATATTTCTCTCTTTTCTTTTTCTCAATTAAAAAAACTATACATAGTCAAATATTGGAAAATTTATTTATAATATATAACACTACACAATAATTCAAAAAATAATTAAATTAGTTTATTTTTTAATTTTATCTCAATTAAATTTCATGATCTACGGTATATATATATATGAATAAAATCTTATATTTAAATTATAAATTATTATTTTTATTTATTAACCTAATTTTTAATGATATCTATAAATATAACTTGCCAAAATAAGAATTAGTTGAGAACTTGGTACATGCTCCACCAAGACTTGTTTTAGATGATAATGCATGTAAAGAATAGAGTTAGTGTGACCTCTGATAAGTTCCTATTTAATAGTAGAGTCACCTCCAATGTATCTGGTTACAAATCAAGGACAGATCAGAACAATCAAGTTGTGTTTTAATGCATCTAACCTTGTTTTAGAACCAAATCACTATCTTCTCTCGTTGGATAATAGCCACATACCTATCAAGAAACAATTAACAAACCACTTGCCAGCCTATTCAGTTTAAATATAATTATGCTTCAGAGTCTAATGATACAAACCTATGTCGGCAGGATAGGCATGGGTAGCAAGCCAATCCGCACATCTGTTACCCTCGCAATACACATGACGATAAACAACAATCCAGTTTTTGATGAGAAGCTTAAGAATACCTAAGAGGAGAGTATTATTAGACTGCGAGCGGGACGGGACAGAAGAAAGGAGCTGATGCACGTCCATCGAATTCACCATTAGGATGCCAGACTCTTCTTTTAAAAGATCAGTCGGGACGTAATTTCCCCTGTCTTATTAATATTTGATGTACTTTTCCTCTTCAATTAAAAAAAAAAAAGAAGCGTTTGTATCCAAACATTCGGTTTGTCTGAGGACAAAAGTTGACATCAACCAGATAACGACATTCGTGTTTTCTCTACAGGATTTCCACTTCCTCGAACAGATGCTTTGCCTTCTCACTTTCGAAGACAACAGCTTTTGATCAAATTAATATCAGAGCGATAAGCAAGTTTCTGATGAGATGTTATGGTCATAAGTCATAACACAGCAAAATTGATTGATGTGAAACAAAAGAGATGACTGTATCTTCCACTCACTGTTTGATGGGATCTCTCTCAATTAATTCACTTATCCATGTTTTCGCATTTCATGTTTCTGACATTGTTTAATACTTGTATATATTTTCAATTTTTTAATTAAGCTTTCAATTTTAATTACGATTTAGTTTAGGAGCGTTTCTTTTTATTTTTATTTTTGTTTTTGTTTTTAAATTTAATAAAAATATGTCTGTTTAAATTTTTAGTTTCTATTTTTGATTTTAGTTTTTTTTTTCGGTTTGCAAAAATTATGAAAACTATATAAAGAATTTGTTGTTTTTTGTTTTTTTTTTTCATAATCTGATTTTCTATCATTTAAATATATTATTTAATTTTTAAAATTTAATAAAATTATAAATAATTTAATTCAACATTATATAGTTAATAAATTAAAATCAAATATAAACAATTATTAATAATTTAATTTACAATATATAAATATTCAAATAAAATTTGAT
>JANJEY010000005.1:1618635-1636661 GCA_024703695.1 Erythroxylum cataractarum | reverse complement strand
AATATATTATTTAATTTTTAAATTTTAATAAAATTATAAATAATTTAATTCAACATTATATATTTAATAAATTAATATCAAATATAAACAATTATTAATAATTTAATTTAAAATATATAAATATTCAAATAAAATTCGATTTAATAATTAAATTATATTTCAAATAAATATTAATTTATAAATAAAATTTTGATTTTTAAAATTTTGATTTTATTAAAATAACATAATTTTATTAATAAATTGTTAATAAATATTATATAAGAAATTATATTAATTTATTTAATTAAAATAATACATCTTTAAATTTTAAGTAATATGTAATTATTATCAGTGATAAAAATATAACTACATTAATATTAACAACTAAATAAGTTTTTGTCTTTATTTAAAAGAAAAATAAAAACAAAAAATTGAAAAAAAATTGAAACTGAAAACTACAGAAAAAAGGAAGTAAAATCAAACAGTAATTATTTTTATTGTTAAAAATTAATTAATTTATTAATTGATCGACCAGTTTATAAACTAATCAGTTTTTATAAATCAGAATAAATTGATTAATTTTTGTCTAATATTTTCTGTTTTAATTAAACTTCACTTTTTAAATGAGCAAAGATATTCTTTTTTAACAATTTTTAAAATTTTTAAAATTTATTCAATTTTAACTGATTTTATATCAATTTAGTACCAATTAAACTTTCTAAGCTTTAAATCTCTTATTTTACCTATTTAACTTTCGGTCTACTTTAAAAATATTACTCTATAATGCTTATAGAGCATGAACTTTTCTTTTGGAGAACATAATATAATAACGATTCTAACTTCTATACCAGAAGTCGTGGCCTCCAATTTCTTCCTTCCTTAGTTTTACTTGATCCGCTGGTTTCAAAAACTCGTGCACTTACACTCGACATTTCAGGTTAAGTAGTTGTGCACTTACACTAGACGTTCCAATCAAAAGTTGTCGAACCATTTCAACAACCAGAACATGGTCTGAAATCTGCGTCTTGATCCAAAGCCCAAGTGTCTGTTATCGGGTTTTCTGTTATAGGCCGACAAGACAGACTTTGTTTAGCCCTTTCGTGAAGAAGAAGAGCCTTTTTGAAATCAGTTTAATTAAAATTAAAATTAAATTTGTATTCATAAAAGTTATTTTAATTTTAATTTTTTAATTAGCTCAAATCAAAATAAAATATTTAGATTCAAGTTAATAATAAAATCGAATCTTATATCTAATTTATTAATAATAACAACAATTTAATTTAAATCTTGTTAATACGTAAAATATTTAGACTCGAGGGGTGTGCTCGATGGTTGAGAGCGGGGCTTGACTTTAGTTAGGTTCCATGTTCGGTTCAATGTTACCCCTCTTGTAAGAGTCTGGGGCAGTTGGGGTTTTATTTGTAGAAGCAGAACTAGTTGGACCCTCAATGATGAAGTACGCCTGTTTGGCCCGCCTGTAGGTTGATGGGCCAGTTGGACCCTCAGAAAGGTGTTCCCGCTTGGCTCATTTACGAGATTCCTCGAATAAAAAAAAAACCCGAATGATCCAATCAAATATTCTCATTTTCACTCATATCACGATCTTGATTAAGGATGTAATCGAATCCAAGAGATTATACCCTTTAGGTTTAATTCAAACTTTATATAATTAACCATTTTTAATGTTAATGAAGGATTTATACTTTGATGTAAAGATGAACTCATTTAGTACCACATTTTGATCTCAAAATAACATTTTTAAAAATAATATTATATTAAAATTTTAAATTAAAATAAAATCATTTAAATTAATTAATTATATTGCCCATTACATCCTTAAACTATTGCGGTTATTGTGAACAAACTACCATGTTTCCTGACCAAACACGTCAGACATGCGTGAAATCTGTGTCAGCAACGCAGCATTAACCAAGTGGGCTCCGTGGGATCATTACACGTGGCAGACACAAGTGGCCAAACGTTACCCACTCCAAAAGTTTACGCCTGCGTGATCCATAAAGAAAAGTAATCGATTGTTCCCAACAAGATGTGTTGATTGAGCGGTGCCCGAATGTCTCAATCCGTTAACAGTTGATCCAATGTCTTTAACTCTAATGCTGTCCTTCAATTCACTGTCTCCCCTTCTTCTTCTTCTTCAAGTTTTGTCCTAATGGCACTCACACATGGACAGCCTGTGCTCAACAACCTTAACAGTTGAGTTTCAGCTGCAATAAATTAGTTTTATAACAATTTACTCCCGACAAGTCTTTGAGATTTTTTATCACTAGAAAGCAACTGACATTAACAATCTTTCCTGGAACAATAATCCCATCGGGCACGAGTTACCCCACTACATCAACACCGCAAAAGGCTGAATCAAAGATGATGATAGTCCTTTTTGGTAGTGCAGTGGAACCTGGAAAACGGGTTCCAACAAATCTGCCAAACAACCAACCAACCCCTTTCTTTCACTTTCTTTCCGTTGGTCTTTTCCCGGAAAATTTCCAAGAAAGCAGAACGTGACTAGAGAACAGGATATTCTGTCATGAAAGCTCACTTGTTCAGCTTTCTTGTTCTGTTGTTTTGTTATGGCCAATCCAAACCCGACATTCACATTAACTACAGATTCATCATAGCAGTCCCAACAGAATATAACCAGAGTAACATTGGAAGAGCATTTCTTATGGAGAATACCCAAGCAGAGCCTAGCTTTAAAGCTGCATTGAGCGTTGAGCCTGTTAATGGAAACTATTCCTGCTCTTTGGAGGTCTTCTTGGGAGACGTGAAGGTGTGGAGCTCTGGTCATCGTTCCAAGTTCTACTTGACGGAGAAATGCGTTCTTGAGCTGACAAGTGATGGGGACTTACAGTTGAAAGGACCAAAAGAGCGAGTTGGATGGAGAACTGGAACTTCAGGACAAGGTGTGGAGGTAAACTAAAAAGACATCAACATTCCAGTTCTTTCTCTCAAACTACACACAATGTCTCCGAACTAACTTGTCTCTCTTTCATCACGTATATTCAGAGACTACAGATTCTCAGGACAGGTAATTTGGTTCTACTTGATGCTTTGAACCGTATCAAATGGCAGAGCTTCAATTTTCCGACAGATGTTATGCTCCGGGGACAGCGACTAAACGTTGCCACTCACTTGACTTCTTTTCCCAGCAACTCCAGTGTGTTATACTCTTTCGAAATCCTACGCTCAAAGATTGCTCTTTACCTGAATTCTGGTAAGCGGAACTATTCTTACTGGGAATTTAAGCCTTCCAAGAACAGAAACATCTCTTTTATTGAATTAGGCCCAAAAGGGTTAGAGTTATTCAATGATAAACATAAAAAAATCGCGCAGATCATCTCCTCGCAAACGATTCAGCCCCTCAGGTTTTTAGCACTTGGAAATAAGACAGGAAACCTGGGGCTCTATTTTTATTCTCCTCAAGATAGAAGGTTTGGTGCTGCTTTTCAAGCACTTAACAACACATGCGATCTTCCTCAGGCTTGTAGACCATACGGGATCTGCACAATTTCCAACTCCTGTTCATGCTTACAAGTTTTAACCAAGGGAGATCAGTGCAATGCAGCGATTCCTGAAGGGTTTTGTGGTAAAGATCAGGTGGAGATGCTAGAACTAGGTGGTCTTACCAATGTCCTGAAAGCTATTCCTGAGAAGGTTAACATCAACAAAGAAGCTTGTGCAGATCTTTGCCTTGCAGATTGTACATGTGTTGCTGCATTATATTCTTCAGGAGAGGAAGATAAAAACTTGGGAAAATGTTTTATCTATGGAATGGTAATGGGTGTGAAACAGATTGGCGAAGAAGCAGGAGGATTGACTTATATGGTTAAAGTTCCAAGAGGAACAAAGGTTAGTCAGGGCAAGTCTCAGGTCAAAAAATGGGTGTTTCTTGTAGTAGGAGTTGCCGATGGATTGATCATTTTGGTTGTTTTAGCAGGAATTGGGTATTACTTGATTCAGAGGAGAAGAAAGAACTTGACAACTACACGGAACAACAGTTAAAAGAGAGAATCTTATGTTAGGAGGACATATGCAACTTCTTTTTCTGTTTTTCAAGAAAACACGCTTTTACATGTTTTTTGTCGGCTACTGTTCATAAAACGAGTATTGCAAGTATGGATCTGAAGTTAACGAGTCTGATTAAGATAAAACGGATTTTAGATTTAGTTTGCGTAAGAACAGGACCATTAACATTCCTATCTTTTATATAACTCTAAGGCACAAGTAAGTTGGTAAGGAACTCTCCTGATTTAAGTGAGATCACGAGTTTAAATCGCTCTTATATATGCAGTTGTTTAAAATTTAAAGTTAGAGCTTTACTTCTTGCAAAGGACTTACTCGGTTTAAGCGGAGATTAGTCTGAGAGTAGATAACTTAAAGGTGTCTCCCTCCAAAAAATACTTCGTGGATAACCAAAAAAAAAAAAGTATCATTTATTAACCAAATTGACAATTATACAAAACCTTATCATTAACAACCCTATCTTCCAACACTATTGAGGAAGGCAAGTGGAAAGGAAGATCACAAGAGCTATTGTTGCCAAGTCCTAGCTCCAAGGATTTGTCATCGCACAAAATCAAGACAAGATACAATGTCTTACAAGATTATAAAGCATGTGCTTTGACCCATCAAAATTCATTTTAATTTAATAATGAAAGTTCAGACAAATTTGGAATCAGACAAAGATAGCTCAACCGCCCTGTCATGTCATGTCCTAAATTCCTGGCACAGAAGATTCCTGATATTGACCTGGGAGAGTCTCAGGTCAAGATGACCAAGTATAATGGGCTGAAAAGGACCACAAGACAATGGTCCAAGCCAACTACAATCTCTGGACCCTTTCTGGAGATGCTACTGTACTGCTACTTCCCTTTCTTTTTTCTTCTCCTCCTCCTTTCTTTTATCTTAAACCTTCATGACAATTCGATTCAGGCACCAAGTTTTTGGTTGAATTCAATCTATTGTCATCTTTACTCGTACTCTCATACTCTGTACACATTCCACAGAGACCCAACTTTAGTATCTTTCTCTTCCCTAGGATTTACCATTTGGAATTGTACCTTATTCAGATTTAACCTTCCAATTTTTGGACAATTCACTTTAGATGATAAATTTGACCTGTTGAACTTCAAATATATTAAATAAAATAACGACATCGCATATAAATTTTAAATTAAAAAATTGATCAAATTTAATTCAAATTCAATAAAAATTCAAACAATTTAAACTCGATCAAACTTTAACTTGAGTTCGAACTTAAATATATAGCTTGATGTCAAACCTAATACACTCTCTAATATCCAAAAGGAGAGGTTAGCCAGAGCTAATATATCCTATCTTTTTTTTCTCAACCTAGGTATGCAAAATTCAACATCAAATAGGTCCCAATGCAATTTTGCAACTTTAAGGATCCATTCAACGAGAGTTGATTATGAGAAATTTTTAAAAATAATAGCATTAAATATAAGTCTAATCCAACTTTACATTTCTCATTGCTTGGATTTAAAGTCTCAAATTTGAACCTTAAACTATCTAATTGAGCAAAAAGGATATATTCGTCCGCTTGTAAATTTTCAAGTACTATTACCTAAAAATGTATTAATTCCAAACTCTGTTCTTACATGTGTGCTCCTTCATAATCACATACTAAAATAAGAGTTTAAAATTAAGTAACAAATTAAGTAAGTAGGCTTAGTAAAACTTGTTCGACCTAAACTGGTTTAAAGTTAACCATTCGACATAAGTTGAATGAACTTCAATTAGAGTTTAGACCCTTTTATTTTAAAAATTTTAAGGGTTAGATTGAGATTAAACTAGGAATGTTTAGTTCGATTTGATCCAAATCTAAAATTTTAAGTGAAACGAACCGTAACTCCAATTGCTTTCACATTTGTAAGTTCATTATAATTTTACTAATTTTCTCCTGGTTAGAATTTAACAAAATTTAATACCCTACATCTAATATAAAAGGGAGATGTTAACCCAAAATGATGTATGCCATTTTTCTTAATTTTTGAAATAAAACATGTTTATATCATCTTCAATTTGAAATTAAAAAAAAAATATAAAAATATCTTATACGAACTACTTTAGAAGGTAAGCCGAAATTAATTTAGGTTAAAAATTTTACAATCTTAAAATTTTTTGAAACTTTTATTTTTTTCATAGAATTTCATATCCTAAATTTCAATTAAAAAAAGTAATATGAACATTAAATATGGATTAATCAAATTTTATTTACATAATAATTCAACTTATCTTTTAAATTCGAACCAAACTAATTGAATCCAACTCACACAAATAATTTATTATAATTATCTTAAATTATTAATTTAATTGATTCATATGAACTTACTATATTATTGATATATTTGTTTATAAATGTAGGTGGTTTGTTATATTTTTTAATTGACGTTTTAGATACAATTTTATTAGAAAACTGAAAATTATAAGAAGCTTTTTAAAAAAATTTAAAATAAAAATATAAAATTTTGAAGTGTCTGTGTATTTTATCCTTTTATTTATTCCAGTTCTTTTGGAATTTCTTAATAAAGTCTAGTAGTGCATAGACACTCGACATATACTGCCTTGACTGATCTGCTAAGTCAACAAAAGTTATCATAGGAAACGAAGCTGATAATAGCCATTAGCTTTCTAGCTTAGTTAGTCCTCATCATTACTACATTGAAAAGTAAAAGAAAATAACCATATCATTGCTCAAGGTTAAAAAACAAACAAACAAACAAACGCTCAGTTCCCATTGGAGTGGTTATCCTTTCATTTCATATCGTTCTCTGATATGACTTGTTTTTCATAATATTTTTTAATTAAGGTTTTATTGAAACGTAAAAAATCTTGAACCTTTATTTTATTTTAACCATTAAAATTATGAAATTCATCTATTTGTTGCTGAGAATATCACATTTGAGTCTCTCATATTAAAAAAAAAGAGAGAATAGAAGATTAACATATAAACCTAGTGAACTATTCTAGTTATTGTCAATTAGTTTTATAATAAAACTTCACTTGAACTTGTGTATGACCTAACTTTCCTTCTCGTATATCCAAACAGATAATTAGAAAATTAATAATCCAAACAACACCTACTATGATATTATGTTAAGTTTCAGCGGTCCGGTCCGGTTATCACTGTGTTTATTTCAAATAACAAATGAATGCCCATTTGAGAGGGAGTATTGAGAATACTCATATGTGAGTGTTCCATATTAAAAAAAGAAAAGAAAAATAAGACTAACATATAAGCCTAGTGGGCTACTTCACTTATTGTCAATTAGTTTTATAATAAAACCTCACTTGAATTTATATGTGGTTTAACTTTCCTTCTCGTGTAGGCCCATTGCAAATTTCATACACAAGGGTTTGGGTTTGTGGAAATCTAAAAAGGGTTGCTTTACATGAAGTTAATATGAATTGAAGAACACTACTTTAAAATCAACAATAAATACAAGACATTATTTGATAACTTTAAGATTTTAAAGAATAAAAATATTTTAGTTTGATTTGTACTAATTTTGAAAGATAGTTATTAAATTTAAAATTTTAAAAATTTAGCATTAAATTAATTTTTAAAAAATAAACACATATTAAATGTGTTATTTCTTATTTAACAATAAGGAAATTAATGCACCACAAAGTCTAGCTTCCTATTTCTTTTTTTTCCCCATTTATTAGGTCTTATATATCTTTCTCCTATTTTGTTGGGATGGTTAAGCATTTGATAAAATTCAAAGTAATAATCTTACCTCTCTAGTGGTCTACCTATATATCTAGCTAGAGAAACGAAAGGTCCAACATATAATCCTTGACATGGAAGGATTCTTCATTCTGTTCTGTGGATTTTTGATTTTTCCATCTTGGCCACATCCCACATGTGAGGAATTTGGACAAGGACGCCTTGTAGTAATCTTACATTTATCACATTTCTTCTCCTTTCGTTGTATATTTTTCTCTTAGGCAGTGCTCTGTCTCATTTCCGTATCACTACAAACTGAGCCCGTGAACCTTAAATTACTGTCTCATTTTTCATAGCTGTCAAGAGATGTCGAGGTGGTGTGCGTTTACGTGCAACATGTCTTTAGTTTGGCTGCATGTATGAAAATATCTGTTTAAAAGGTTGATGAGAACCCTATGCTACCTCTTTACACATTTAACTATTTTTTATATTTTAATCTCCAATTTGTCTTTCAAATGAATCCTATCTTTGCCTAAAATGTATCATTATAATGCTTATTGATCGTTTTGTTTATTTGCTAAATTCATAAAATTTAGAAATTTAAATACGCGCAAGAGTTATTTTATAATTTATAATTATTACAAATTTTATATAAATAATAAAAGAAAAATAATACGATAAGAAATAAGTGAATTGCATAATTTTGTTATCTCAATTTGTATTATTTTTTGGGTTGATTTAAGATATTCATCGTACAAAAAAAGTCAAAATAGTAATTAGATTAGAAAGATTGATCAAATCATTTACTCTATTGTCGGGTAGATAATTGATCAATCGGACGAGAATAAACATAGAGTTTCATTATACAAGTCAATATCGACAACAAGAAAATTGATAGTAAGAAACTAAACCCGTCAACTAAACATATATTAATAAGTACGAAAACAAACAAAGTACATTTTTTTGCTTAACGAATTGAAATAAGTATAATTTTATTTATTTATTATCAAAATTTCGAAGATTATCCCTATAACTTTGAATTCCTATACAAGTTAGACAAGATGGGTCACCGTCTGGACCTATTTCTTTCTCAAGATTTGTAATTTTGTATGATTACTTACAAATGAAATCGGTTTGGTTTTTTCTTTTTTTCCATGGCATATCAGAATTAGACTATGTCACGGGACACATTTCCAAATTCAGCACTGTTTGGTATGAAGATAGGTACCGTCTGATAGGACATCCAATCATGTTCCTCTATTATTTATATATCTATCTTCGAACTCTTGATTTTGGTGAAGGATAAGTGTTAAATTTTTATAAACCTCCATATATTGTATATGCAAAAATGTTACGTTTGTAAGATTGTTATTGAATCAAAATTATGATTGATTCTTACTTTTAATCAAATTTAACAATGTTTTAAAAATCAGATCGGAAGTTAATCATGTAAGATAAGAGACTTAAAGTTTAACAAGTTAAACTAGTATTAGCCTTTCGTAAAATCAATTAAAGATTTAATAAAAATAAATAATTTAAAATATAATCGAATAGATTATTCATAAAATTTAAAGTTTAATTGAAAAAATAGTATTAAATGAAAATTAATTGAATTATTTTGGTTTATAAAAATTTATTAATTTACAAAAATTGAATAATTAAATAAAAATTAATCATTTTTAACAATAAATTTTTTTAAAACACATTAAACCAAAAAATTGAATGATTTAAAATTTTTATAATTAAATCAACTGAATTAGTTGAGTTTTTTAATATAAGATGGTCTAATAGTACGGACCAAATATGAGACGGTCCAATAGTATAGATCATCTCATATTAGTTTAATTAATCCAAACCATAAAGTACAAGAATCGGTCAAAGAGGAAGGCACACGTAATGCCCCCATCAAATCTATATTTTATTTCATAGATTAACTAAAATTTGGTATAAATATTAATCGTTCATTGCAGTAATGAGAGTAGACTTAAAATCTTTCAAAAGTGTTAGAATATGATTTTCCACGAAAATTCTTCACAAGATTGTGAAGTTGATGTTAGCGCATGTCATTGTTTAAATATTAATCGAAAGTTAAATAGGTAAGATAAGAAATTTAAAGTTTAAAGATATTAAATCAGGTGTTAGATTGTTATAAAATTGGTTAAAAATTAAATAAATTGAAATATAATTAAATTAAAATAAAAGAATTTAAAGTTTTATTAAAAAGAAATTACAAAATAATAATTTATTTTAAATTATAAGAACTTATTAGTTTATAAAAAATTAACAATTAATTCATAACGTGATAAGTTTTTGAAGATTGAATATTTAAAAATTGAACCAAAAAAATTAGTAAATTTAAAGTAAAAATTGACGAAGATCCGTTTTTCTTAAAAGATCAATCAAAGTTTAATTCATTATCATGTAAACCGAATCCTAGGGATTATGTAAGATTTTAAGACTTTTTTCACACTTTACGATGATATTTGTCCTAACTTTGTTTATTCAATGAGCAGCCATGCATGGCAAACACTCACGATGATTTCATTTTACAGTCAAAGAAAAAGGTAACACGTGAAGATGATTATATATATAAACTTACCTCTTGAAGTCAAATATATCCCATTTTCTCCTATTTTTGAATATATATATTTCCTTCTCTAATTATATTTCGGTTAAGAAATGTCTCTCATGCATGCTTGTAGAGAGTCCCTTTAAACCTGGAAACTCATGGGATCTCATGATCGTAGAGGGTTCTGTAAAACCTTGACACGTATGAGAGGTGGTTGAAATTCTTAATCACCACTTATTTTATATAAATAAGAAAAAAAAATTTTTTATCATGTCAATAAATAATACAATTTTGATTTAGAAAATTGGGAATTGACTTTAAACATTAGAATGCCAATAACAAAATTACTCTATTGCATAAAAATTATAGTGTACAATCAAATCATGTGTGTTAAAGAATATATAAAACCAATTGAGTTGGCCTCACATAACAGCTCAAGATATTGTGGTGAAATAGTCGCTTAACATGGTATCAGAGCCTTTATGACCAAACGGTCATGAGTTCGAATCCTACCACCCACCTATTCTAATTAAATTAAACACAAGGTAAAGTAAGCTTGTGCAAGTTTCAAACTTAAAGGGCTTTCACTTGAGAGGGTGTGTTAAAAAATATATATAACCAATTGAGTTGGCCCCACATAACAACTTAAGCTATTGTTGTGAAATGATTGCTTAACAATGTGAGATTTCAAATTGGGTGTAACGATGATGATGACAAAATTTCAAAAAATTTCAAAAATAATAATTAATTAATTTATTCGAAATTTCAAAAAATTTCAAAAATAATAAATGCAATAATATTCGAAATTTGGGAAGGCTTGGCCTAAGTTTAATCGGTTGTCCTAGGCCTAGAACGAAGAGATGAACATTGTAGAATGTAGATGTAATCATAGCAAGCAAGACTCTTGGCTCCAAGAAACCTAAAAGCCTAACCAGAATACGAAATTGGAACTAGGGCAAGCGACAACAAGGTAGGAGCTGGTTATGTATGCATGTCGAATATTTATTGTTTTGTTGTGATGATTAATGGCAACGTATGTGAATTGGTGGGTAGCGTTGAGATTTTGTTCTTTTGGAATAGTGACAACCTTAATGTTTTCTTTCTTTTTTCCCCTTTAATCTCACTTCTCTAACTATTCAAACCTTTCAAGTTAGTCTTTAAATTTCACTAATCTCATTCAACTTAACGAACAAAATCTTATGTCACGTTCAAGATGGATACACACGGCATTCACAACGTTCATGCATGAACAAAAAGAAAGTTCAAGAACTAATTAAATAATAAAATAAGAAACATATATGGTTTTACAACTTTTAGAGGGTAACTAAAACCTAGTTTTGATTCATTGGTTTTGAAGGAACAAACTATGATAGTAGACAAAACTAGGGTTTTCTTTGGGGCTGGGAATACTCTCAAATCAAGTTAAGGTAAACCTAGATTAACGTGTTTGTGTGATACTTGGTTCAAGAGTTTGTTTGAAAACTGTGTTACTAATCTGATGTTGATGATGCTTTGATACCTGCGAAGTTTACTGGTAGGGTTTAAACTTTCAAGTTCCAACTCGAATTTTAGGAATTATGTGACCTAGCCAGCTATTGGCAACAACTGGTGCAAGTCTCTTGATATGATATATGAGTGTAGGAAAAGGGCTCCATTCAAACCCAAAATCTGCATAAATCAATCTTTTCATACAATATATGTAGGGTGGGAACTGGGAGAGGCGATGGAGAGAATCTGCTCGTGATTGAGTACATGTTGAGACCTGAATATGATACAGTACAAAAGTATTGGAAGTAACCAATCGAGGAAGTACTTACAGTGTCGAAGAGGGACATCGAAACAAGCGAAAGTGAAGTGTCAAAGTGTGTTTAGCTGTCAATAGGTATGCAATGTACGTGTCCCTCCAAAACACTTCTCCTCACGGGAGGACTTCCTACTCCTCCATCTTCTGTCTTTTCTACCGCCGTCATCCATTTTGTCTCCTCTTCATCCCTCATGTCATGATGTATTTCGTGTAGTCGTCCTTCAAAGTTTGAAACTTTGAGTAATTATTATCAATTCAACTTGTTGTAATTACGATTCTTATAGAAAGATTATAATGCATGCTCATATAGGTTTAATCTCAATTTCAAGGAATTATTAAGAAAGATGCAACTAAATATCGCTTGAAATAGTTTTAATGTTATTAAATTTTAATTTAATTTGACCAAGATTTTTAAATTTTATAAATCAGTTAAAATATTTTTTTTTGGTTGTGATAAAAAAATTAAGTACTTTTAATTATGTTATTTCATTTAATTATGGTTTGTTCTAATTTGGAGTTACTAAATAGAAAAAGATATCAAAAGACACAAATTAGACAAGTCTAATATTGTAGTAAATACACATAAATAGTCCAACAAAAAGTTGTATCGATTTTCTGTGAAGACGAGGAACTCATGCAGGAAACGAACAAATTAAGCAAATAATGGAGTCTTGTAGGTTCGAGAGGTGCGTCCTACTCTATAAGATCGCATGAAACATGCGGTGAAAACGAAAGCGAAACCTATCAGGAAAAGGGTTAGCTGTAAATTTTGATTCAGAAGCATTCATGGCTTCCAGGAAGCAGAAGAAGGCTTCTCTACACGAGAAGTTTCAGTCTCTTCGTGCTGCTACACACTCTACTGCTGTACATATATATATAAGCCAAACTCTTCCATCTTTTATAGTTTCGAAAATTTCTGTTTCCAGTTTTGTTGCTGTTTCCTGAACGATCAAGAATCTTGAAAACTGAATCCTGAAAATTTCTTATTCCATCGAGAAGCTAGTCCTTAACTTATGATTTTGATGGCAGGTAAATAGAACCTCAATCATAGTAGATGCATCAAAGTATATAGAAGAGTTGAAGGGAAAACTAGATTCACTTGACCAAGAAATCGGAACTTCAGAAGCTCAAAGTTCGGAAAGTCAATTACCTATGGTACATTCGATTCTGTTTCTTATTCTTTTCCTTAACCTTCGAATTTCTCAAAACTATTCAAGTTCTTGTTCTTATACATTTCAGCAGGTTACAGTTGAAACCCTAGAAAAAGGTTTCCTTATCAACGTGTTCTCACAACAAAACTGTCCTGGATTGCTTGTATCGATATTGGAAGCCTTTGACGAACTGGGACTAGCAGTGCTTGATGCTCGAGTTTCATGTGCAGATAATTTCCAACTCGAAGCAGTTGGAGGAGAAGTAAGAAACTGCATTCTTTTTCCAAATTTTTTTTTGAATCACTCACAAGTTATGGAGTTTTGGTCATTGTCATCTGGTTTAGAGAACTTAATACAATTAGTTCATCAAGTAATGGATTGGATTTGAACAAAAACTGGTGCTCTGGGTGTTGCAGAACGAAGGCCAGCAGGTTGATAGTATAGATGCTCAAGTGGTGAAACAGGCAGTGGTTCAAGCTATAAATAAGTGGCGATTGAATAACTAGCAGGAATAGAAAGAGCAAAATCCTTTGTTCGATCCTTGTCTTTTCTTGAGCTAGAGCATGATTTCAGGACTTTTTCCTCCACAAATCCTGTGAAAATGTGATCCATAATCATATCAATGTATGCTACCGCACAACTTTTCAGTTAAATTAATTTCAACTAAGCAGCCATTTTCACCGTCTTGTACGCGTTTTTGTATCAACTAAGCAAAAGAAAAACAACAGTATACTATACAAGTAGGAAAGAAAATTAGTTGAGCAAACTTAAACATTAGGTTTGAATAAACAAACTCTAACTACAATTTATTCCGAGTTTTGAGCAATCAAGTTACGTATATAGATATGATCGCCTCTTAGGGTAGTTGAGTTGGTATAATGGAGGGGTATGAGTCAAAAGGTCTTGTATTCGATTCTTCCTACTTACACTCTTTCGATCGAGCCTGTCGTACAGAGCTTGTCTATTACGAAATACTCAATTAACGTGACTTGCAAGTTATTGTGTCAATTTAAAGATCTACTTAGTGCACATCTAAATAATAACAACTACATGTTACTCCGTTTAAAAAAAAGATATGAGATCAAGTTCAATTTTGACTCGAGCATTTAGGTTTCTAAATTTTACTCCAAACTCATATTTAAATCGGATCAAATGTATATATTATGATTGTTCTTCTCTCTATGACTTTCTCTTCTTATTCATCCTAATCAATTTGTTTGCTATTTGAACTCAAAAGCATTAAAGATAATTTGATAGTAAATGAGCTTGAAACAAATTATATTATAATACATAACTTCATTTCATTTCCACACATGACTAACATTAAAGCAATTGTTGTTAAAAACATAATCACTATAAATTTTAGGTTAATTACAAAAAAAGTTATAAACTTTACTCAGTTTTACAATTATAATTCAAATTCTAAAAAATAACAATTAAATACCCAAATTTTTAATTTTTTTAAATCTAACTCGATGTTAGTATCTCCATTAATGTTATTAATGTAAAAGTAACATAAAACATAAATTTCAAAACGGGATTTATTTTTACACGTCAAACTTAATTGAACTAATTGAGAAAAAATAAAAAAAACGTATAATCCCTAAATTAATTTAAGGTTAAGATTTTATTGTTTTGTTTTATTTTATTATCATCTCTTTCCTTTCATAGGCTGATTGGATTGAAATTTCAATAAGAAAATGAAATGCTCAATTAACAATCGGACCTCTGCATGCCTATCTCACCTGAAAACTCAAAGGTCTCACCGCAGAAAATGTTAAACCGAGCCCAATTTAATCACTCTTCCCAACGAAACTCCTTTTTAGCCTTTTCCTGTTTGGATTTGTCATGTTAATTATACTATAATTAGCAGAACTTGGAGCGTCTTCATGACTTTCAAATAGCTCCTGGCTTTGGTCCAACTTCAATCAAATTTCGAACACCGTTGATGAGCCATCCAAAGGAAAGGTGAACTCAAGAACACCAGACCCAAATGAATTTTCCATGATGACATCGTTTAATTAGTTGGAGACAGAACAGAGTTTGTTAACGTAATTGGTTGTGTCTACCTTAGTGGTCTCTTACTATAACTCTACTTGCCATAATTAAGTTGGAGGTCGTGAATTTATATAGTAGCAGGTCATAATAGTTTAGGAGTAAGATCCCTTTGTTCTTTTCTCAACAAAGGCCAATCGCCATTGGAGGAGCAGAAGCTTCCTAACACAATATACAAAAGTGGAGTTCACGAGCCCCAAGTCAAAAAAGAAATGAAAAACATTGCCTTCCTCTCGTAACTGAAAAAAAAAAAAAAAGAAGATGTTTACAAGTCTTTAAGAAACTTCGTATGTTCGATCGATACTATAACAAGCCCCCAGGAGGCTCCTACGCACTGGATGACTCTATGGTACTGAACCGGCCTTCAATGTATTCGATCTTTTTTTTGACTACTTACTCATGACTGATTGTTAACTAATTAGTAACGGCTTCGTCGACATTTGACTCCGACTATTGAGTGTCATCAATGTCAGGCGGATGAGTTCTCCATCTATGTTATGGAAGACTGTCCCAAAGCGAGAAAACTATGATACACATTCCCTTTGCATGTAATCTTGCCCGATTTTTTTGACCTTCCTCTATATGATTGGCTCCAGATGAACCTCCAAATGCATCGACTTATCAGTGGCCTAGATCGATCTCTCATATTCAGTACAACTTGTTGGTTTCTATGGTCTTGGAGAAAACAATCCCTTTTTTAGGCCCAATTTTCCTGGCCAGTCTCTCCTGCTGTCACTATTTTAGAATATGTCCGTCAGATCCAACAAGCTTCGGAACGGCAAAGCACAACTACTCATGATCCCCGACCTAGACAAACAATTAATTGACTGTTGTAGACCCGCTCCTGGAAGGGTGAAATTGAACACATATAGGGTGCGCAAAAGTTCTTCCAACTTAGTCACCGCAGGGGGTCTTATTCGAGACAACGTTGGTGATTGGCTCGAAAGTTTTGTCCAGAATCTTGGCTGGTGTTTCTCAGTAGCAGCAGAACTTTGGAGCGTCTACTCAGGACTGAATCTAACCTGAAATTTAGTATTTCTAAAAGTGGAATTAGAACTGAATTCTCAAGTGTTATCTAGTATTCTCTCTTATTCTACTAACCTCATCAAGTCTCTTATTCTACTCATCTTGGACATCAACAAGCAACTCAATCACAATTGAATAGTTTTATCCTACCACATTTACAGAGAGGGTAACAAAAGTGCCGATTGACTCGCCAATTTTGTTGTAAATTTCATGATAAGAATTACTACTTTTGCATCCGCACCTTACGGGTGTCAATCGATCCTCCTTGAGGACATCGTTGAGATTAGTATCCTCGTATTAGTCTAGATCGCTGTTTGTTTTTTCTCCGTTTATAAAAAAAAAAATTACTTTGCATGTTGAAAGAGTCTTTTGTTCTTAGTCCATCCACAGAGACAAAGGGAACAAAGGGCTGTAAAAAGGATCAGAACAGTAACATTACTAATCTCAAGTAGTGGGACAACTTTAGCATCATGTAATAATTATGTTTGCTAATAAATCGAGTTGGACTCCAATCTAGGATCGAAGTTTAAGCTAAAATTTAATTTCATACCAATTTAGATTAGATCAAACTTTTTGTACCTAAATTTTTTTTTTTTAAATCGATTTTAGTCTAACTATTGGTCAAATTCAAATCCATCCGAACCACTTTATCAATTCTACTAATAAGTTGAGTTTAGAGATACATATATTTCAACAAGTTTGTAGCAGCATTCAACTCTTCCCTTACTTTGCAATATATTATATACAAAGTGCCCGATTGCTGAATATACAATTCGCAATGTTGAACTTAACTCAAGGTGGTCTCAAGTTTCCAGACTCTTTCTTTTTCAGTGCGTGATTAGAATGTGATTTGTTTATTCTTAGTGCATATCAAGTATGAATTTCATGGATCTATCATCTCTACTTACTCTTTTGTAGTGTTATGGACTCGGTGGTCACCCTCTAAATTGACTAACTATTTAAACATTTGACAGCTTATTTCTTTTGACAAATTCGCATCTCAATAGATAAACTCAAAAAAGTCGTAATCAGTTCAGCAATCACTATGTGATTTTTAATAGCAATTAAATAGAAAAAATGCATATTCTATTAACAACACTTCAGTAGACAAATCCTTATGCTTAGCTTCAAAGGTTGAATCATGTAATTAAACAATTAAGTAATTCTGTTCATTGTTGATTTGTAATTAAGCGACGTGTTGTTACGGTTTGATCTAATTGTAAAATATGAGACTTAAATTCTATATTGATTAAATACAAACTTGATATGAAATTTATAAAGACTTTAGACTCTCTACTCTCATAAGCTAGCTTTTGGAGTGTGGCTCTCCTAAAGTCCTTATCAATTAGTATCAGAGTCGGTATTTGAGTGGTGACCTATAGAGTGGTGGCCTAGGAGTGCCAGCCGTGACCAACGTGACCATGACCAATAAGGATCTCAGAGTGGTGACCCATGAAGTGGTGCTCTGAAAAGTGTCAGTCGTGACCAACATGGCCGTGACTAATGAAGACATTGGTCCTTATGGAAGGACGAATGTTACGGTTTGTTCTAATTGCAAAATATAAAACTTAAATCTCATATTGATTAAATACAAAATTGATATAAAATTTATAAAGATTTTGGACTCTCTACACCGGGGCCAGATCTTCTGGCCCTACTCTGCCCTTCCTCATCTGAGTCATCCACTCAGGTGAGACTCACTTGAATGGATGACTCAGATAAGGAGGGGTC
>JANJEY010000005.1:1557180-1571872 GCA_024703695.1 Erythroxylum cataractarum | reverse complement strand
TTAATATTTCGTTAAATATTCCTATAAGAATTTAGATTTTAGAGAAGTCATATTCACATATATTGTTTCATCATCTATGAAAATTTTATGCAACTCTTTCTATTTTCATTTTTGTTTAAAATCAACATTTTATTTCTAACATATAATTGCATAAAACAATTATAAGAACAAACATTGTTTCTAAAATGTAGGTATTTAGAAACCTCAATTAAAGGGTACAATTGACATTTAATAATTAAAATTTTGGTTGATTGATGTAAACGCTCCTATATAAAAGCGTTTTCATTTTTGGCTGTTTATCTTAAATCAACCATCGGATCTGCTTAGCTGTTTGAAGAGTCAAACAACTGAAGATAACCAATCAGCTAAAAAAATAGTTGATAGGTTGTCTACCAAACGAGATTTATATTTTAACTAACACGTAATTTATAAGTCATATTTTATTAGTTTTACAATTTCATAAAAATTAAGATTTTTAAATTCTTTCCAATACAATACTACATAAAGCTAAATGAAAAATTTTAAAGTAAAAATCAAAGTATACAATTTAACTAAAGTCATACATAACCTTATTTACTCTTGCATAAAAAAAAAGGAAGAGAAGATTAATGCACCAATAACTAATAATTAAAAAAATTCAACCAATTCAACTATAAAAATTTTGAGTTGTTTAACTTTTCAATTCAGTTTTTAACTTTTGAGTTCAATTGATTTTAATAACTTTTGTTGTTAAAAATTGATCAATTTATTAATTAATTGATCAGTTTTTATAAATAAATAATTTATTATAAACTAAAATAAATTAATAAATTTTCATTTAAAATATTTTTTAAATAAAATTATTTGATGGATAATTACAATAATTTTTCAATCATATTTTAAAATTTAAAATTTTATTTAATTATTTAAACCTTATATCGGTTTAACTTTTTAAGACATTGTCAATAACAAACAAAATATTTAAAATTTTAACTATTATATTTTATTTAAAAATTTTACTATGAATTAGTTAAGTTTCAATTTCTTATTTAATTTTAAATTTTAAATTGTGGATAAGTAAATTTAAAACATTGGTTATAACAACAACAACAAAAAAGCAAAATTCACCAATTTAACATTACATGCACATGGAATAACCCAAAATGGACAAATTTAAGAACATTAGATCTTCTGTAAGTTCCATCAGTTTGTGCAACAATCCTCATTCCGACATTAATACATTAGAAACACTTGTACTTTTGTCTCTTTGAACTACAAATCCAACCGAACTTCGATCGATACAGTACTTAGACCTCTGCCTCCGTTAATGGGGACTCCTCCTCCTTCTCCTTCAGAACCAGAAAAGCCAAGAGCAAGAGCTTTACCCTGTTTCTCAACTAGGGTCAACTCGTTCGTGGCCAACAGTCGACTAGGCAGACATTTCAAGCTCGTCGAACGGAACACCACCTTCACTACAGAGCTCCGAGCCGGCACCACCACTTTCCTCACCATGGCCTATATACTCGCCGTGAACGCCAACATCCTAACAGACTCCGGTGGCACATGCGGAGTCAGCGACTGTATCAAACCCTGCCCTGCTTGTTCACCACCTGATCAGTCCTGTAAGTTCACTCCGGTTAACAATGGATACTCCGCCTGCCTCCAAACAACTCGCGAAGATCTTGTCGTAGCAACCATTGCATCTTCTTTTATCGGTTGTTTCATGATGGGAATTGTCACTAATCTCCCACTAGCTTTAGCTCCTGGTATGGGGACGAACGCTTATTTTGCTTATACAGTGGTAGGTTACCATGGATCTGGTAATCTCTCCTACAATAGTGCATTAGCTGCAGTTTTTCTTGAAGGTTTGATCTTTCTCATCGTTTCAGCTGTTGGATTACGGGCAAAACTCGCCAAAATAATCCCTAAAACAGTTCAGATTAGTTGCCCAGCAGGAATAGGTTTGTTTCTAGCTTTCATTGGTCTGCAGCATAACCAAGGAATTGGATTAATCAGCTTCAACCCTTCAACTTTAGCTCAATCTGGAGCTTGCCCTCGATCTTCTTTGGCGAGGTTAGCTCCTGTAGAACTAATTTCTAATGGGAACATCACTCTGATAGAGCATGGTCTTGAATCAAGCGAAGATCTGTGTTTAAATGGTAGAATCGAGAGTCCAACGTTTTGGCTGGGAGTAGTAGGTTTTGTGATAATCTCGTACTGTCTTGTTAAGAATGTTAAAGGAGCTATGATCTACGGAATTCTCTTTGTTACAGTCATTTCATGGTTTAGACACACGTCTGTTACAGTTTTTCCTGACACAGAATCAGGAAACCTGTCGTTCCATAACTTCAGGAAGGTGAATGACTTGCCTGTGATTAAGAAAACTGCAGGAGTTTTGAGCTTTAAAGATATAAACAAAGGACGTTTCTGGGGAGCTCTCGCAACATTTTTATACGTAGACATGCTTGATGCCACAGGAACGTTATATTCCATGGCCAATTTTGCAGGTTTCATTGACGTCAATGGAGATTTTGAGGGTCAGTATTTTGCGTATATATCTAACGCAGCTTCAATTGTGGTGGGATCGTTACTGGGCACATCTCCGGTGACTGTATATCTTGAATCGTCAACTGGGATACGAGAAGGTGGCCGGACAGGACTGACGGCTCTGACGGTGGCTGGATACTTTTTTCTGGCCTTCTTCTTCACGCCATTGTTGGCTTCGATTCCTGCATGGGCAACGGGACCTGCATTGATCTTGGTAGGTGTTATGATGATGAAATCTGTGTCAGAGATCAAATGGGACGACATGAGACAGGCTATTCCTGCATTTGCTACGATGATTTTGATGCCATTAACGTACTCTGTGGCTTATGGTTTGGTCGGAGGTGTTAGTACTTACGTCATTTTGCATCTTTGGGATTGGGGTTTGGCTCTTATCAAGAGATTTGGAGTTGGGAAAGGATCAAAAACTTGTCATTGTGTGGAAGATGACGATGATGATGAGGCTAAGGCTGAGAAAAAGGAGATTGAAACAAGTGAAGGAGACAAGCGAGAATCTGAAGTTTAGAGGAATATTTTAACGATGAAGGTACATAAAAAGTGATCGATCTTTTTAGTATATCTCTCATTTTGGATTCAGCATTGTATATTTCTTTCGCAAAGGGTTAATCATGCATGTATGCCAAGGAGCTTTAATCCTGTTATTTGTATGTTTGCATCCAATTCAGTCTAGAGACGAATTAGATTTAGTTTAATTAAATCTGAGATTAGAATCCAAACTTGATAATTTTGTTTAAGTTTGATCAACTATGACAAATTATTTTGATAAAAAAGTGGGTTTGATTGATTTGTAACTTTCTAATGCTCAAATTCAATTATATGTAGATTCGGGACGAGTTTGATTTCGATATTCAGATTCAATTAAATGTTTTAAAAATCGAATCAAAAGTTAAAGTGGTAATATAAGAAATATAAAATTTAAAAGTTTCAACCAGTATTATACCTTCATAAAATCAGTTAAGATTGAAAAATTTTAAAAATGAATTAAGAATATCATTCTAAAAAAATTTAAAGTTTAATTAAAAAAGAGATTATTAAATAAAAATTAATCAATTTATTTTTATTTAAAAAATTAATTAATTTATAAAAATACTGATTAATTAATAAATTGATCAAATTTTAATAACAAATATTATTAAACTAAATTGAACTAAAAGTTAAAAAATACCAAAAATTGACCTAAAAATTAAAAAATATACAAAAAATTGACCGAATAACAATTCTTATTAATAAATTAATCAAATCAGATCAAATTCTCTTATATTTAAATTTGATCAGTTTCAAACTTGATCGAGTTTATTCAATTTAAGCTTTCATTTATTCAAATTTGATTATATTCAAGCTCGATTAAGTAGAGTTTATTCAATTCAAGCTTCCATATATTCAAATTTGATCATATTCAAACTCGATTAAGTTCAACCATACTTAGACTCGAACTAAAATTTAAAAATAAAGTTGAACTCTTAATCATAAATTACATATTATGATTAAATCACACAATAGAATTTTGTTAAAAACAAATATCGATTATAAATTTAAAATGTGAAATTGCAGTTTGCTTTGCATGCAAACTACTTATGATATTATTACTTGAAAACGATCATACATAGATATAAAATATGCGAAGATAGTGTACCTTCTTCTCCTGTGTCTCTCCCGATGCACGTCACTTCCAAAACATCACAACCATCCTCAACCAGAAAGCAACAAGAAGGTCAAAAGACAAGAATCGGTAGATAGATCTAGTGACGTACCAACTTACACAGATGTTCTCAGGGGACAGATCCTCTGTGCCTGTTTTTGTATACCTACTATGTCCCATTAGATTTAAGTCATCTATTTATGTATGACTTAGATCTAATGAGATAGAATAGGTACACAAAATGGGAACAGAGGATTTCAAGTCGTGTTCTTATGTAGGTTTGACGTTTCAACTCGATTTCGAGTTTATTTTTTATTTTTTAATTTATAATTTTTTGTTATTTTGATTTTAATTAATTACATTTATAATCCTCTCCTAATCCTTATTTGTGTACGAATATGTTGATTTTTAATAACTTATAATAAAATGACGTTATTTTATTTAATATAAGGTTTCATTTCAAGTTAAATCGAATTTGCCTCCAATCTAACTATAAAGAAATTAAGTTCAAACCATACTTTGAACTCATAGGTATAATCTAAAATATATAAAATATAATATTATATATATATTGAACCTTTTAAATATATAAAAATTTGAATAAGTTCAAGTTTACTTATCTAAATTCAATTATACAATTTTATTTAAAAAAAAGGTTCACGATATCCCCATCATGTGTGATAATAAATATAAAAACAAAACTCGAATTTATTCCAAAAATTAATTAAGTTTCTATTAAGGACTTTTCAAATTTTTCTAGAAATTTGCTTTTTTTTTTTAATTTCAAACCCTAATTGAAATTAGGGGTGAAATGGGTTAAGTTAGACTCGAGCCTCGCTGTTGCTTAAGTTAGGGCCTAAGTTATCAAAGCCAGTTTTGGGTGTGTATATCTGCTTATTGTATGTTATGTGGTTATCACCAAGAGTAGATCCTCCACATCAAAAGATAAGTTAGAATATTATTCACCTTGTTAAAGGCACTATTCATAAAGAGGTTGTGATAGAAGTAAAAGCGACAAAATACAACATTGAAAAATTAAACGAGAGCAATTTCTCACCGTGAAAGCTGAAGATAAAGGCAACCTTGAGAAAAGATAATTATCTAGCGGCCATTAGTGAACTACCAGTTGGAGTCACAGATGAAAAGTATAATGAGATGGATGGGAATGTTGTAGCTAATATTTACCTAGCTTTAGTTGATGGAGTATTATCCACATAGAGGAAAAGAAGATTGCGAAGGAAGTATGGGATCACCTCACAAAATTGTACGAGGCCAAATCACTCAACAACAAAAATTTTATGAAGAGGAAACTATACACTTTACGTATGGCGGAATCCACTTTGGTGATGAAGCACTTAAATACTTTAAATACTCTCTTTTTTCAACTCAAATCAATTGAACATACAATAGAGATAAGTGAATGTGCAGAACTTCTACTCCAAAGTTTACCAAATTCGTATGATCAACTTCGTCATAAATTTAACAAACAACACAGACGTTATAGTTTTTGACAATATTGCAGCTGCTATTATGGAAGATGAGAGTCGGCGAAAAAGTAAGAAAAATAGGTTGGCAAATTCGCAACAAATGGAGGCCTTGGCAGTAATGAGAGGCAGATAAATAGAATGTGGTCAAAGTGGGAGTCATAATCATAGTAGATCAAAATCCAGGAGTAAGAATAACTAGAAATGCTACAATTGTGGCAAGAAAGGTTACCTAAAAAAGGATTGTCAGAATCTAAACAAAAAATTATGTTCCTCAAGGAAACGTTTCAAGCACTTCAGGTGATGGAAGCACAAAGGTTTATGAACCAGCAACGACTATTGAAGAGAAGAGAAGATTTACTGATGTATGACTATTTGATTCAACAATTACTTTTTATATGACCTCTCGAAGATAATGATTCTATAAGTATGAATCTGTCTCTGGAGGATCTGTGTACAGTTGTAATGATCAAGGGCTTAAGATCATTGGTATTGGCACCATCAAGTTAAAGTTGTATGATGGTACAATTTAGACTATTGAAAAAGTGTGACATGTGGAGTGCTTGAAGAAGAATTTGTTGTCTGTAGGACAACTGGATGATCTCGATTTCAAATTTAAGATTCAAAATAAGATCATGAAAGTGATTAAAGGAGCATTGATATTTATGAAACCAGAGAAGATTGTTACAAATATGCACATGTTGAAGGGAGTAACTTTGTAAGAAGGAGAGGCATTCATTGCGACGACTAGTCCAGATGACAAATCTACAATGATGTGGCATAAAAAGCTTGGACATATGTCAGAACAAGGAATGAAGATACTTACATAGAAGAATCTACTTCCAAGTCTTACAAACGTTTAATTACTTTTCTATGAACATTGTATTATGAGTAAGCAACATTGATTGAAATTCAACACATCAAAGTTTAGAAGCAAAGAAATTCTAGAATTGGTTCACTCTGATGTATGACAAGCACCATTTACGTTCTTAGGAGGAACAAATTTTTGTGTATCATTCATAGATGATTATTTAAGGAGATGTTGGGCATTTCCTATTAAGAGGAAAGCAAATGTGTTTTCAGTCTTCAAATTTCACAAAGCATGAGTGGAACTTGAATATGGTAAGAAGATCAAGTGTTTGCAATCAGATAATAGAGGAGAATATACTGATAAAGAATTTGATGAATTTTGCAAGTAAGAAGGCATCAAAAGACAATTCACAACGACATACACTCCTCAACAATATGGAGTATCAGAGTGGATGAATAGAATTCTATTAGAAAGAACAAGAACAATGTTGAGAGTTTCAAGCTTAGATAAGAAATTCTGAGCCAAAGTAGTCAATACCACCTGTTATGTGGTGAATCAAGCTCCATCAACTGCAATTGAGTTGAAGATGCCAATGGAGATGTGGGCTGATAAATAAGTGAATTATTCTAACCTCTATATATTTAGAAGTCCTACCTATGTGATGTTTAATACCCAAGAAACTACAAAATTGGATCCAAAATCTAGAAGATGCATTTTTTTAGGGTATGCTGAACGTGTGAAGAGGTATCGTCTGTAGGATCCCACTGCCCACAAGACTGCTATCAGTAGGGATGTTATCTTCATGGAAGATAGGGATCAAGTGCAAGTAAAAATGTTGGCACCGTACAAGAGAATTCAGAAACTATAACAGTATAATTGGATAGGGAAGTTGATCAAAATGATTCTTCTAAAGTTGCACCAGAGTATGAGGAGCAAGAACTAGTTGAATATGATTTTCTAGATACTTGGAGATTAACTCGCATAAGAAGAGCACTGAGATGACACTCATACTATATTATGGAGGGTAATATTGCATTCTGTCTTTTAACTAAAGACGGGGAGCCATCAACTCTTCAAAAAGCAATGAATAGTTTAGATACATCTCAGTGGATGATAGCAATGCAAGAAGAAATTGAAGCACTTCATAAGAATAAGGTATGTGAGTTGGTGTTATTACCGCAAGAAAGAAAGCCTATTGACAATAAATAAGCTTACAAGATCAAGCGAAGTAGTGATGATCAAAAGAAGCGATATCGTGCTAGATTGGTAATAAAAGGATATGCTCAGAAAGAAAGTATTGATTTTAACGAAATATTTTCTTTTGCGGCTCGACTCACTACAGTTCCAGTATTTCTAGCAATGTATACTTGACTTGCATCTTAAGTAGTTAGATATGAAAACTGCATTTATTCATAGAGATCTTGAAGAAGAAATTTATATGCTCTAACGAGAAGGTTTTAAAGAAAAAGGGAAAGAGAACTTAGTTTGCATGTTGAACAAATATCTGTACGGTTTGAAGTAAGCTTCGAGGTATTGGTATAAGAGATATGATTCCTTCATCATGAGCCTTGGATACAACAGATTGAAACATTTGTGCATATTTCAAGAGGTTTGAGAAAGATGATGTTATAGTCTTACTGTTGTATGTAAATGACATGTTAGTAGCAGGCCCCAACAGTGATCGTATCAAATAATTAAAGGCACAGTTGGCTAGGGAATTTGAAATGAAGGACTTGGGACCAGTAATCAAGGAAACTTTTGGTGGGGAAAGTGATATGCTATAATTGTTTTGCATTTATGGTGCTGAGTCACTTATTGTGACTTTTGGCTCTCCTTTGTATGCAATTGGCTTATCAATAAAGTAACATTACATATGATGTAGGCCTATGTATGTTGGCATTAGATATTTTGTTCCGATTAATCAGTTCTTGCCCTGCTTTATTAAATCTTATTCATATATTTATGTAGGGTCTACACAAATATGTGGACAAGATTAGGTAACACAAGGTTAAAACACTCTAATGGGAACAGGTTGCTCGAACCCTTGTCTGGTCTGATGTCCTATTTTTTGGTATATGCTTAGGGTTTAACCCTAAATTAAGTATTGCATATACATGCATAATATTGACATACACAAATTGATATTTGTACACATTACAAAGATAGAATATACACTCAATTGACTTATCATGGGGTATGAAAGAAGTTAAGTGAATATGATGTGAATTATGAATTAATGTCTTAAATTTTGGTATGATTGGAATGTTATTGGTTGGAAGATTAATGAATTAAATGTGCATTTGGTCTTAAAAAATTGCCAAGTTGTAAGAAAAAAATTGATATATGAAAATTAGGATGATTAGGCCTAAAATTGAGTAACATTTAGCATAGTTAAATGTGAGACAAATGGACTAGTAATTAAATGACAGTTAGACCAATTATTATTTGACGTGTGGACAAATCTTGGAATGACATGTGGACTGATTTAGTAGGAGACAAATGGAAACCTAATATGTGGATTAGTGGCAACTGATTAATTAGCCAAATGTATTACATACTTTAAGACATTTGGTGAGTTTAAAAGTTGACACCTAGCATGATGATGGAGCGCAAATTCCAACAATAATGTTTCTACTGATTCCCCCATCTTTCTCTACCGAAATTGTTTCAAATTTTCTCTGTATTTTGGTCTTAACGCTAGCTAAAGTTTTGCATGAAAACCAAACCTAATTCTTACACCAAATAGCCAAGAAATCTGTTCAAAGTTGTCTTCACCTTACTATCCAAAAAGAAACAAAAACAACTCAATTTCACCTTGGAATTGAGTTGATTTTTGCTTGATTGGGAGAAATGTTTAATATGGAATTTTGTGTTAAATGGGAAGCCTAATAGGAAATTAACAATCTAAGTTTTGTGGAATGTCAAATGATATAAGAATGATGCTTGAATTGGAATGAAATGCATATGATATTGGTGAAGATATGTGCTGGAAAATGTTGCATGAACTTGGAAGTTTTTCTATTTTGTTTTTGGTATTTGAAAATCGTGGAGTATAGGGCATTATGTGGATGTATTGGATTGGAACTTAATGTATAAAGAAGGTGGATTTATGCCTAAGAAAGTTGTTAGAAGAGTGTTCTTGAATTGAGAAAGAATTAGACTTATATGCATGATAATGAATGAGAGATTTCTGGTTTGATTTTTGATGCATGAAAGACTAGGATTTGTGAGTTATTAATTGAATAATTTTGAATTGGAATTGGAGAGTCTATTAATAAGTAATTGGAGTATGATTCAAGCCTAATAGAGGTATAATTGAAGAGGTTGTTCTTAACTTTGGTATAAAGTGTAAAACAAAATATGAAAAATTAGAGTTGTAGGCCGAAATTATGGTTTCAATTTCATCTCCTCTTTCGACCTATTTTACATATCTTTAGGCCATGAATTTGAAGAACCTCAAACAATGAAAGTTGTAGATCTAGGTCTTTGCTTGACCTCTGTGAAAGTGGCCTGATTAAATACTTACTAGATCTTGAGTTATGCATGTTTTTCCGAATATTGCCTGAGAGAGACCCCTATGCAGAAATCTTATATTATTTCCTAATTTTGGGGAATTTAGAGCTTGAATTAGTCAAAGTATAAAATATTTAAAAAATGACTATTGATGTCTTATTAATACTTCTGTGAAACAGTTTGGCCAGAAGATATCTTAATAAGTTTATCTAGTTAATTGAAGTCATAAATTAAAGAAGGGACTGCTTTGGATGTGTTGATTTCAAATCTGGAAATTCTGATTTGTTAAAGGAATAAGTGAGTTCTTTTAATGAAAATATGATCTTTAGGACATGAATAATGTGTATAAGGTATGGATGAATAAATGTTGAATAAAATAGGGTAATTATGAATGAGAATTAGGTGAAGTATGAGTATATGTTGCTGGAAAAATTTTGGTGAATGTATAGATTTAACTTGCTAAAATTTCATATGTAAGGTACCAATTGTGTATGTATTATAAGAAGCTTTTTGATCATGGAAATTTTTAAGAATAAGTGTAAGGTATGATAGATGAATTTAAAGTAAATCAAGATATTTTAAAGGGACAAACCTGATTGCAAAAAGGTCGTATACAGAGTATGATGTTGAATGGTTAAGAAAGTTTAATAAGGTTACACACGCGGGAAAAGTCAATCGAGCATGCATTGAACATGACATATGTATATATGTGCACAAATAAATATTTATTTGATTGATCGACTTTGTAATGTGAATTATGTGTGAATTGTATGATTTTAAACGCTCAAGTCGAACGCCATTCAGACATTGTCGGACCATTCAGGCAATAGTATAAATTGGAGCATACTATGAGTCAACCTAGATGATCTTCCTAGGATTGATTTCTTCTGATTAACTTCCAATTATTGAACTGTTTGTGTTTTGTATGTGAATTCTGAAGTTTAATGATCCGAGGAGTTTGATATTCGAGAATGTATTAGAAGTGTTTTGTTTGTATCTGAAATTTGAATGATATATGTTTACATCTGAATTCTGAATGTCATACTGAGATCAGATGAATATAAGATTGTGACTGTGCATCATAAGTGAATGCTATTCCTGACGTATTTTGTTATATGATGCATTTCATAAAATGCTTGTTAAGATAAAGACGTTGCTATTAGAGTAGCCTGTCTGAAAGAGGTTTAAGCTCAGAATTTTGCACGTAGAGCTTTGCTCCATGAATTTTGTATCTAGCTGAGCCCAATGGGTTAGTATTAGTATCTGTATCTGTATCTGTATCTGAAAGGCGCTCGTTCACAACAAATAATAACCTGGAGTCTCATATGCATCTACATCTACATTTGTATGTTTATGATTATGAAATCTTTTTTGAAATTGTGATGATAATGTGATACACCCTGATAGTTCTGAAAGAATGTATGTGAAATGTGTGTCATTCATTATGTCTTACTGAGATGGAAAATGTTTGTGAAATTGGTTGGTTGTGTGATATTTGTGTAATTGACTTGAGTGAGAACATCAATGATAGTTCATTCATTGAGTTCACAAAACTCATAAAAAAATTGCAACGTAACTTTTTAGGTACGAGACAGGAAACTTAGTTCTTAAGATTTTCTATAGGAACATTTTGGATTAAGATATAACTCAAAGGTCTACCAGCTTATATCAGAGTAGTTATAGATTGAAATTTGTAGTTTCTTTGACATATAAAACTTTTGTATAAAGGACTGTAAACTTTCTCATGTTTGATAATGTAAATATTTATTTCAATAACTACAAGGTAAACTTTTGTCATTGAATGAAATGAAGTGTTGAAATTTGAAGTATTGTATATTCTTTATGATGCCATTTAAGAGATTATGTTTGCTCTAACATACCATTGTCATATGATATGTACTTAAATATCCTTTGGATTTTTAGGTATACACTCTGTAGTAGTGGGTTGTTACATCAGGCCCATTGTTATTTTATTATAATTTTAAAAACAGACAATGCTTTAGGTACTTTTGCAACGAAATGATTTTCGGTCATGAATATACTAATTGATTAGGCTACCTAAAATATGTTACAATGTATTTTAAAGATTAGAAAGGATAATTCAATCTAAATATGACGATTTAATTTAAATTAATCATAAATTAGATTGAATTCAGATATAAAAATTTTATTCAATCAATTTGAATATGGTTAAAATTTTAAAATTGCATCATTTTAACTTAATTTGTTGTCAACTTCACTTAAAGTATATAATGAAAGTAAAATTTCAAAAGTTAGGTACAGTAAAACAATAATTAGTTAAAATTGTGATTTTAATTATGTTTTAATCCATTTTTAGCTTAAATTTGGAATTTAAGTCTATGATCAAAATAATGATATCTCTTTTTAGATCAAACTAATCTGAATTATAAAAAACAAATAGATGTATTATAATAACTTAATATATGAATATAAACTAATCCAAATTTAAATGTAACTGAACCAAGTTAATTAAAATTTAGGTTAAATTCAAATTTAATAAAATCAATATGAATTATAAAACATAAATAGATATATTATCATAACTTAACACACTTAAAGATAAATTGATCCGAATTTGAATCCAAGTTAATTAAAATATAGGCTAAATTTAAATTTAATAAAATCGATTTACTTAAAATTTTAGAATAATGTTATTAAATAAATTAAAACTTAAAGTTAAATCAGTACATTAAAAATAAAATTAGTTAAAAATTAAGGAATTTAAATATCTTTTAACCCATTTTTTAAGCTTAAATTTCAAATATAAATTGGATAAAAATAAATGTACTATCATGTTCTAACATACCTGAAGATAACATATAAAGAATGATTTGACTTACTCACCAATTCTAGGCTTAAAATGTTAGGAAATACGTCCACTTTCTTAGAGATTAAAACAAGATTGAAAGCCAACCCAAAGTACCTTATACTCCTCGAAAAGTTACAACAGGGAAAGCTTCAAAGGTACCAGAAGAAGAAGAGGTGTACTGGTCCCCTCGATAAAAACAACACAGTTGATTTGAAGACAATATTCCTAAACTTCACGTGGCCGGCGAGACTCGTGGTACTGGTCAGATGGTCCTTCGGCTGCTTTCGCTTGCCGTCGACCACTACAAGAATCTAGGGTTGACATGAGGTCCCATGTCTGACCCGGCTCTGTTACGTTTAGTACGTGATGAAATTTATAATTTAAGTTAGATTAATTTGAGCTTCAAGGTAAGGTTGTGGTCGGCATTTTTTATAATAAAATGATATTATTTAAAACAGTTTAAGCATATATGAATTTTAATTTAAACTTAATCAAGCATTGAACTGTATTTAAATTGCGTTTTAAAAGTTAAGTCGAGCAAAGCCAATATCAAATTCAATCCAACTTGATCAGTTACTATTAGAATTTTTAATATAAATGAAGTATAGAGCTCATTAACAAAATATGAAATACTATAACACTTTCCTTTAAGTATCACTGGGACTAGACATTTAGACGGATAAATTAAGAAATTAATAATCTGAATCAAATATGTTCTGATACAATATTAAAATTTTTAATATATGTAGAGTCTATAACTCATTAACAAGAATTGAAATTTACTTCAATCATTGTCAAAATGACTAGAACTATTCAACCATTGTCAAAATGACTAGAACTAATCATTTGAATAGTTCACATTTATTATTTATAAACTCTTTATCATTTTTATATTTAATAAATATATTGTTACCATCTTTGCAAGATTTATAGAAAGGAAACACAATACCAAAAATGGAGAAGAGCATTCACAAAACCATCAAACAAGAAGCAAATGGCTAGCCTTGGAAGGGCTCGTCAACTGGTAGAAATTGTTAGTTATAGTATGAACTTTAATTATAGAATATGAACTTGTATTTTTTTATTGAGTTTCTTTTTTATCTTTAATCTGGATCAGTTTTGATTTTCTTACCTTTAATTTTATAAAATTTGTAATTAACAATTGTACAATTAAAAATCACTAACATAAATTACCAATGATTGAAAAATTCAACCGGCACTACAAGAAAAATGACGTTCTTCGACGGAATATTCCGTCGGAAAAATGGATATTTCCGTCGGCAATTATATTTGCCGACGGAACACGACGAATGAAGGAAACGTCGTTAAAATTGCGGTCGTTATAGTTTACCGACGGAAATATTCCATCGGTTTTTGTCAACGGGTAACCGACGGAATATGATCCGTTGTTGTCAAATTGCGACGATAAATGACGTCGGTGAATGTCAAACGTCACCGACGGAATATATTCGTCGATATATTTTAGGGACGGACTAACCGTAGCAAATATTCCGAAGTAAGTTATATATTTAACGACGGAATGTCGGACGTCGCCAAATTTAGTCCAGATTAGGTTCCGACGGTTTGCCTAATTCCGTCGGAACATATTCACCAACGGAATTGTTTATTCCGTCGGTAAACAAAAAAGGGGTGAAACCCCATTAGGTGCATATTTAATTGGCCATCCACACATCAACCAGTACATCAAAGATTTGTATAATGACAATTAATTGGTTGGACATTATTTGAAATCCACACATCAACCAGTACATCAAATAATATTAAACAATGTCTATTGGAATACAATTGGATAAAAACACATCAAAGTAAACAAAAATTGTTTTGATTGTACCTTAAAATCATGAGTATGA
>JANJEY010000005.1:1506597-1517447 GCA_024703695.1 Erythroxylum cataractarum | reverse complement strand
AATCCCACCGAAGCCACTACCAAACTTTCCCCCAAATCCAAATCCAACACAATAATACCATTTTTTCACCTCAAATCCACCATAATCAACAACCAACACAATCAAACAATCATAAATTTCAAAATGCCATCAAAAATTAAACAAATCTCAAATATCAATCGGTCTTCACCGATGGACGAAGGAGAAGGCCGGATGGTGTGCGGTGGAGAACGCCGGAGGGTGAGCGCGAGGAGGACGAAGACGGAGAGACGGTGTGCGGGAGGAGGCGAAGCCGGCGTGCGGTGTGCGATCACGGTGAGGAGAAGACGATGTGCGGTGGACCGTGGACGTCTTCGGGCGAGGCGAGGCGAGGCGAGGCAGGTCGGAGAAGAGGCAGGCGGCTAGCAGGTCGGAGACGCCACACGCTGGAGTCCGACCGGCGGAAGGGAGAGACGATGAGAGAGGGAGAGTCGGCGAGGAGCGAAGAAGACAATGAGAGGCAGAGGGTGAGAGTCGGGCTCGGGGTAGGTAGGTTGATAAAATTAGGGTTAAACTTTTTTATTTGCAAATTGGTCCTGATTTTTTTTTTTGCGGAACGGTCCCTAAAAATTCCGGTATTGACGGTACCGGCCGGTACCGACCGAAATCAGCCGGTACCTACCGGAATTCAAACCCGAAATTTTTAAGACCATTCCGGTACCGGTTTCAGGCCGATACGGAACGTTCCTGCCGGTACCGACCGGAACGGTACGAAATTCAGATCATTGCTCTTAAGTGTAACTAAAATTTAAAGTCTACAATTTTTATTTTTAATTTAATGTTCAATTTTTATTTTTTAATTTAATAATTAAGTACAACACAATTTAAAAGGTTGTCTTTTATACTTTTAAATTTTTCGAAATTTTATTTTTTGAGTTTGGGCCAAAGTCTCCTAATTTCAAAACTCAAATTTCTTTTTTTTTTTGTTTCCCACGAAATTTCGTAGAAGAGTCATAATTATAAAAAGACACTTTTAAGCTATTTACATCCAGACTAATCTTCGCTCGAGCTAGATAGGTCCCTTGCGAAAGACAAAGCTCTGATCTCAAGTTTTAAACGGCTGCATAATTAAGGACAATTTGAACCTGTGACTTTATTGATCTACCTCAAACCGAATCTAACCCAAACCAACTTTTTAGATCACATAAATGTATAGATGAGATGAACACGAAGATGAGTTGGAATACTACAAATAGCAAAGGTGATAGCGTCTGCATCCCCTTTCCAGACGCTATCTACACGATGATATTTGCCAATACCTCTTTATGTCTTCGTCTTGTTCCTTTTAGTTCTCGTGCTGGACCAGTTCCCTTGGTAAGTCAGAAACGTAGTGCTTGTAATAAAGTCGGTACGGTGGTAGCTTAAGATGGGGCATTCTTCATTGTTTAGACCTTAAACCGAGGCAACTTGAGAGGTTGTAGCAAAAAGATGTGGCAACTTCAGATCCGCCATTTTTGAAAAGCATATTTGTACATTTTCATCTTCTTGTGAAAACGGCGGTGAAAAGTCCCATACCAGCTTCTCTTCTCAGGAGTTTCGGAATCCAATCTAAAGACCATTGTTGCTAAAATCTTGTAAGCCGCTTGGGCAATGAAAGGTTGGAGAATCATTGCAAACTCTTCGCAAGCGTGTAAGATCCGTCGATTACGTGTTGAGTTAATCGTCTGAGTGCATGCAATAACTTGTAAAATAAGCATTTTTCGTAAATTGATTCGCTATCTGACTAAATATTTTAATTAATTAGTTATTGATAATAAAAAATTAAATTAAATTAATTGTTAAATAAAATTATAAATAATTTAATATAATATACTATTTTAATGTTGTAATATAATTAAATTAAAAATGAAACTAAAACTAAAACTAAAACTAAACAAACCAGATTACTAATCTAGCTCGAGTTCGAGCATGATTTAAATCCTAATTAATTGAGCTTGACAACATTATAATCTAAGTGACAAGATTTCATGAAATAAACATAAAAAGAAATGATTACACAGCATTGGGTTACGTGATTTTGACTTCTGACTGTCGTAAGTGGCACGGGGTGGTTGTTTCCGATTACCCGTGCCATCTTGTGCCTTCTCTATCCTATCCATCCATTATATGGAGAGAGTACAGGGTCGCATTGAGAATCAAGAACATGAGATTTGATCCTAACAATTATAGCCTATCCATGAATAGTCGTTGGTTAGGTTCTAATTTCATTACAACGGAATGATGACTTGAGGATCAGATCTCTTGTTCTAATTATAGCGCTCTTATCATATTACATTAGATCTTATTCACACATTTATTTGGACCTCACATAAATGTATAAATGAGATTTAATAAAATATTATTGAAATAGAATAATTGGAACAGAGGGTTTGATGTGTAACTAGGGACTAATCAAAACGTTTTTTATATATAATAAAATTTAAAAATAACAACATTTCAATCCCGTATAACCACAACAACTTTCAGTAAAAATTCTGTTCAAACGCGAGATCTGGGAACTTTCAATAGTACACATCCTTACTCTTAATTAATAGAAATATTATTTTTAAATGACCCGCATAAACTTTTGAATCGCCTACTTCTTCAAATGAATCACTTTAATGGAATTGAATGTTTTATAATGAAATGGAATGGAAATGAGCATAATATTAAAAATTTGTTCTTTGGGAAGGATATAAGGGTTTATAATATAATATAATATAATATTGTTTGGATGAAGGGTTCATAATATAATATAGTGTAAAGTTATTTATCATTTTACATTTCATCGTAAACTTTTCAAATCGAATGTTTTTTATATTTATTGTTTAGGATTGAATAAGATGTAATATAAAATCCTTCTCTTCTATCTCATCTCATTCTATTCTATTATAAACCCTCATTTCAAATAATGAAATAATATTATATTCTATTATATTCTATTAATAAACCCTCCACCAAACATGGTCTGAATCTTAACATAGTTAAGCTTTTTATAGTTTTTAATATATACATTTATATGCCATCAATTTAACATATTACAACTAAGTAAATTAGATGTTGATGTAATTTTAAATATAATTTCTTTAAGTATTGACTAAATGTGTAATTTTTATCTTAATGTTTCATAAAATTTCTAAATAAACTCTTACTGTGATTTCTGTTATCACTTTTGTACCTTATTCAAGATATAATGAGTGTTATTTTATTAATTTTAAGGTGTAAAGTTAAAATCGACCTACCCAATATATAAAATTTCTCGTTTTGCGAGAATTTAGGGAAGGACATAATACACGCAACCTTCCTTTTTATAAATTTAAGATAAAAATTACACATTTAGTTGGTAATTAAAGAAATTATTTTTAAAATTAATAATTAATACTTACTTGGATATTTTGTTCAACTTTATGGTATAAATCATATCTTTAATTCATTAAACAAAGACCAACTATGTAATATTATTTTTACAGACTATTATTATTAAATGCCCATCATTTGCAACCACAAAACTTTTTTAAAAGAAATTGTAATTTACCAAATAGCCCATGACCTGACCCCTTTCCCTTTTTATAGGCCCCATCTTTCCCTGAAATTCCAGCCTCTCTTTTATCTCTCTATCTTTATTTATCTTCAAAACACACATTCGCGGAGACAAAAGTCTTCCTCTTCTTCTTTTCTTCTTCTTTCTGCAGATACAGAGCGAGGAAAGAGAGATAAGCGTCTTAATGGCTAAATACAGGTTTAGGTTCTCTGATATGGTGCCTAATGCTTGGTTTTCGAAGCTCAAGGACATGGCTGTTACTACTAGTAGTACTACCAGTACTGTCAGAAGTAATAGAACCAGAAAACAGAAGACACCAGTAGCTGCAAATTCACAGGAATCCAAACCAAAGCAACCCCACCATTCTTATCCCAGAAAATCTTATTACTATACCAGAGAGCTTGCTTCTATGGAACCAAAAGGTCAAAATGAGTCATCACCCACAAACCCAAAATCCTCAGGCACTGAACCACCAAGAAAATCTTCCAAACACGGCACCAAAAAACGATCTTTAATGTCTCCAAACCTTGTCTCCTCCTCTGTTTCTTCAGGTTGTACCTGTCGAGCCACTCTCTGGACTAAACCAGATTCTCCTCCTGACCACCCTGCTTCTCTCTCTGATAGCTCCAATGATCAAGAATTCTGCTATGTATTCCCACCAGAATTCAGGTGTGACCATGTTCTTTCAACTGACTCATCTATTGATAAAATGGTTTCGTTGTCAAGCTGCAACTTAGATTCTACTGCTGATAAGAAGGTTGATTTGTTTGAGAAAATATGCGATCTTGATCTCCCTCCAATCATAACCAAGCCTCTGAATTTGGATCACAAAACAAAAGACACCAAATGCAGAAGAAACCTACCAGCAAAATGCCAACTCCAAGAGAGTGCTGATGGGTCATTTTCTGTGAAGATAGTGAAAGAACAGAGACTGACCCCTAAAGAACACAAACACATCGGCTCTGTCAGGAAATTTTCTGTGAATTCTCCAGGCGTCAGGCTCAGGGTCAATTCCCCGAAAGTTGCAGCAAGCAAGAGAGTTCAGGCACGAAGGAGTTATCAAAGAGGCTTGTCAGATAGCTTGGCGATTGTGAAATCTTCATTAGACCCTCAAAAGGATTTCAGGGAATCAATGGTTGAAATGATCCTGGAGAACAACATCAAAGCTTCAAAGGACTTGGAAGATCTTCTCGCGTGTTACCTCTCCTTGAATTCTGATGAATATCATGAACTCATCATCAAGGTGTTTAAGCAAATCTGGTTTGATCTTACCCAAGTATAGATATGAATTGTAGATTTATGAAATATAAATTCTGTTTCACTTTCTTAATTTCTTATCATATAATCTTAGGGTAAATATCATCATAATACAAAATGTTATTATCCTGTGTTGTTATTGTCACACAATTTTTGTACCTTTTTTAAAGTTTCGGATCACAACAGCGACAACAGCACTAACACTCTGTATAAATGTTTTAATTCATAATAATTTAAAATTAAGTAATAACTTCGATTCAAATTATAATATGACAATTTAAAACATGTTAGTGAAAGTCCTACTGATCTTGAGGTATTAGAAAATTCAAAAATATACAACCTTGCTTTTAAATAATACGGGGTAATTTTCGATTAACAAAAAAACTACGATTTTCACCCGGAAACAAAAAAAACTTAATAAATCAAAATTTCCAAAAAATTGGATGCAAATTCAAAAATTTTCCAAACCGTGGTGTGAACCCAGAAAAGCTTGCCTAAAGTTGAGGTTGTCTGGTGTGGTCTGATCGCGCAAAAAGGTAAAGTGAACTTTGCATGGGAGATTTCAAAAGCTGAGTTTCACTTTCAAACCTCCGTGGAACCACACAATCTTACCCTTAATTCTTAACCCAAAAAAAAAAAATACTACACTATGAAGGGTTCTGATCTGTGAGAAATAACAACTGATTAGGGAAAAAAAAAGTATTTGATTGATGCTTACTGTTGTCTCTTTCTGGGACAAGGAGTTTCATGCTTGTTTGATTCACGTACCTAACATAACCGACAAGACATGTACATAAGTCTTCGTATACTACGAAATCTAAATCTTGATGAAATCCCCTAATTATGCGGATTCAACTCTTAACAACTCGGATAAAACTTTGGTTTTCAATCACTAAGATATTGACTTTTGTGCCTAATGATTGTTAATTTTTTCTCGTAAGAAATTAATCGCTTGACGAAACAACATAACAACAACAACACCTGATATGAATCTTGTTGATACGCAAAATCTGAGAACTTGACGATTCAAAATTAAGTAAAAGGTTCGATCTAAAGTCTAACATATCTTCACTTTCTATTAATAATTCTTTTAAGAGGTTCGAAGAGTTTATGAATTTGTAGTGGCTTTTTTAACGGGCAAATTAGATTTTTTGGTCTTAAGTGATGACTTATTTACGTAATTATAGATTATTAAGTCAACTAAAAATTTTACATGTTAATTTAAAAAATTAGAGCTTTACCTAATTTTGTAATATTAGCTCAAACTTTTAAAAGTAGAGTTAAAATGTTTTAACTTCTAATTTTTTTATAATAATAGCCTAATGTTAAGTTTCTCCTTAATGTGGATAACGTTTATGTCAAACAATAAACAATAACAACATTCAGTAAAATCTTGTTGAGACGCGAAATTTGGGAAGATCTAATAATACGCAACCTTATCTTTAATTAGTAAAAAAGTTGTTTTCAAATGACTCACATTAATGAAAAAAGATTAAAATGAAAATAAAATAACTAATAGAAAAAAAATAATTGTAAGAATAAAAAGTACTACTAATAATAGAAAATAATAATAAGAAGAATAATCATACTAACATTAATATTCATAGACAAAATAATAATAACAATATTAATGAAAATACTAAAGATCCTAATAATAATAATAATAATAATAAGACATATTTACCACATATGCTAACTACAATAGGCAAAAGTTAAAAGATACAAGAGAATTACTAGGATTTATGATCATTTACCTTAATCTTCGTATGCCCAAGTTTTATATTGTCTATCACGTCCTTGTTAAGTTATAACGTTGTCATATCATTTTTTATCACCTCCTTCCTATTCTTCTCAGGTCTTCCTACTTTTCTCTTAAAATTTCTAAATACGATCCTCTTGCATCTCATTATTAGAGTGTCTAGATAACGTTTATGTCATAATAATATTTTTGTTACATAAATTTTATTATTTAATAAATTAAAAATATCAAAATTTTAAAATAATTATACGTTTTACTTAAAATTTATTTTAAGATATTTGACACTTTTAATATATTAAATAATAAATTTATATTGACATAAATATGATATGCAATACTCACGTCATAAAAATACTAACACGATATGACTTCTAACATTTACACTAATAAAGAATCTACCTTCGAACTATTTTTGTTAAAAAATAAAAATTATAATACCATAATATTATTTTTAAAATTTTGGGAGAGTGTTATAAAATTGAATAATGTTTGTGATTTTTTATAATTAACGTAAAATTTGTTAATCCAAGTTGTGGATTCTCTAGAAGACTAAAGAGAGTGATAATAAGAAAAACAATAAAAAAATACTTATAGACGGGATCAAATCTTTTGTTTTGATTACCCAATTCTTAATATATTCTATTAAATTTCTTTCTTAACATTTATATTGATACTCTAGCCTTTATAGGTACAGATGTTTTTATTTTTCCTTTTCCTTGCAAGCTTCTTCTGCTAGCTTAGCTCTTGTAATAAAAATCAGTTCCCTGAGAGAGTACATCATATGACTGGACATGACACCAAATTGAAATTAATCAAGTTGTCTTTTATATGATGTTAAAATATAGGTTTAATGAAGTGACAAGACAGAAAGAACAACTACTGATTTGATCTATGAAGCATTGCCTGAAAAGCTCATTACTTCTAAATAATAATTGTTTAAATAAGTATTTTAGATAGAATATGCTTGAATGTGAATGTCTTTAATTAATATAATTACTAACTAAAATTAGTGATTTTGCTTATCTAGAAGTTAATTAATATTTTTTAACGTAAAAAAAGGGTTATCTACAAATCAAGTACTAAAAAATTGGATCGTGAAAATTTTGAACCATTCAACCTTTCAATTTAGTTTTCAATTTTTTAATTTCATTTGTTTTAATAATTCTTATTGTTAAAAATAGATTAATTTATTAAGTAATTAGCTAATTTTTGTAAAATAATTAGTTTTTATAAACTAAAATAAACCAATTAATTATTATTTAGTATTTATTTTTAAATTAAACTTCAAATTCTTTGATAATGACATTATTTTTCAATCATATTTTAAAATTTTCAAATTTTATTTAATTTTTAACTGATTTTTTAATGTTACTTCAACTAATCATAATTTTAATTAAAAACATTTAAGAACTGAAAGATGCCTCACCAAGAAAAAAGACAAGAATTTTAACTTATTAGGCGTTTTTATGTTACAAATTATATGAATCTATCGTCACTAACTTGTTCAACAATCAAACCAATTCCTTGTTTGATCCACCAAAACTTTCGGTAGGTTGGTCTGAATTTAACATTTATATTAACATAAATATATTGTTTAGGTAGTTGAAAAAGATTTGTCCGAAAGGGCAACTCTATCTTGTCATGTTAGAAATTTCCTCAAATAGATAAGCTTACATACAAATTTTTAAATGATTTTGCCCATTTCTAAAAATATTTTTCATTATTTTATATATTTTTAAAAATATTTAATAGTATTATAAATTACAAAAATATATTTATTAATTTTTTTAAAAAATATAAATAAAATTCAATGATTAAAAACTCAACTGATTTGGTCAATTCAATCATAAAAATCTTAAACTATTCAATTTTTAATTTTTCGGTTTGATTTATTTTAATAACTCTTATTGTTAAAAACTGATCAATTTATTAACTGATTAATCAAGTTTTGCAAACTAATTCTTCAATGAATAAGGATAAGTTTTTATAATTATATTTTAAATTCTTTAATTTTATTTAATTCTTAACCGATTTATCAGTAAGGTCAAAACAGAATAATTATAAAAGTTTGTGTAACAGTTAATCCTGTATAAGATTTATTAAAATATTTTTGAGATTAGAGCTTTGTCTTCTGCAAGGGACCCACCTGGTTTAAGCGGAGATTAGTCTGGGTATGAATGACTTAAAGATGCCTTCTTATAATTGGGATCCTTCTAAGATACCTCGTTGACAACAACAAAAATATTTGTATAGACAAAAGCTATTTTTCTTAAAAATATTTCTAAAAATTAAGAAAAATCCAATTTTCTCTCTAAAATAATTGTTAAATATTAGGAGTTAGTTTGGCAATTTTGAGGACTGTGTCGGTTAGCTGTAAGAACGAAAGGCAAAGTCAAGGAAAACACATTACATAACTTGATTACGTTAATAAGGAGAAACAATAATAAAGTGATGGTGGTGAGTGGCGGTGACAGCAACGGTGACGGTGATGGTGGCGGTGATGATGACGGAGGAAGGAAAGGACCAGACGACCTACCGGCAAATATCCGGAGATTCTGGATTGACGTTAACCGAAAATTAGAATCAGGACAGTACCCCACAAATATTTGGTGTGAAGACTTTTGAGCATGACAGTGTAGGGCAGAGACTAGAGAGTGGCTTTTCACCTATCTATCAGAGTTTCCAATTATTGTCTTATGACTATGTATGTAGCTGTTGCACGTGTGTGACCAGTTCCTTTTACCCTTTTCTTCAATGTCTCCACGTTCATTAGGTTTGACATTTGTGTCTGGTGTAGTTCAAACTTTGTTGGGTTAAGCTCGGTTTGATTCGGATTCAAGTTGAACGAATTCTGGGTCAACCCGAACAGTTGATCGCTCACTCAAAACAACTTTGTTTTAGCGGTTTGTTAGTAGGAACGACAAGACTTACATAGTTCGGCCCGACCCAATGATTCGGTCCTAAGTTAATGGCCGACCCTATTTGATTCGTTCTCAAGTGAAGCTTGGATTACACCTAGTCATTTAAATTTTAAAAATTAAAATATATAGTAAATTAGATTTGACCCGGGCTCGATTAGATCTTTGTTCACTCAAACAAAATTTTCGACAATATAGGTATCTCGAAATTGTTGGTTTAAGCTTGTTTTGACTTAACTTTAGGTTAAATTCAAGGTTGACCCAAGTGACGATCACTCACCCAAAACAACTTCGTTTTGGTGATCCGTTGGTAGAAATAGCAAGACTTGGTTAGTTTGACTAGATTGACTCAATCTAAAATTAATGACTGAATTGAGTTGAATGAATTTCGAGTCAAACTCGAACTGTCAAATTTAGCCTAGTTTAAAATTTAATTTTTTTAATAAAAATAGTGTCATTTTAATTTTTAAAAGTAAAAATATATATTTAACTGAATTAATTTAGGGCTCGATTTGACTATATTAAGATTTGGACAGCTTGAGCATGAACAAGCTGGTTGAACTAGAACTCAATCCATTATCACTCATATTTGTTAGGACTAGGTTTTTTTTTTTGACCTCGAGTCATATTAGGGCAGGCCATTGTTCATGCATTCAGATAAGGTTTGTTTTCATCGGCCAACATGAGAATTTTTTTTTAAGTTGATAAAAAATTAACGAATTAATGTTAATTTAATCATTGCTTAATTAGAATCGATCCACGAGAAAATACACTGATCTAACCCAAAATTAACGAATTAAAACAAGTTTAATTGGATCCCAAAAAAAACAGGTTTTTTTTAATCATTTGTCTTGTTTGCACCTTCACTTTCATTCTCAAGGTCACTTCAAAGGTAACGACACGAACATTCAATTGTAATTAGAGAATCGTAATGCAAATGGGAAAGGAATCAGAGGGAAATGGTAGGAAAAAGAAATGCACGTGTGGAGACAAAATTTTCTCTGGTTCCAAGCACCAGACGACAAAGATTGAATGTAACAACAATTGTTGTTTCCTCTTCTTCTTCTTCAACATAAAAAAGAAAATAGTAAATGCTAGTACAAAAGTATGTCAGTACAGTGATGTTTCCAGTACGTACAATGACAGAAACTATAGTTTAGGTTTAGGGTTATAATCTAGGTTTAGGGTTATAACCTATGTACCTGAATTTCATCTGACCAAACACATCCATGCCCGTTTGGCCACAGATTTTGCACTGGGCTGAGTTGTCTTGTAAGAACAGTTCATCTGTAATTAGAGTATTAGGCTCTGTTTGGTTAGCGTCTGCAACAGGTTGGGACAGGACAAGACAGGACATGACAGGACAGAGCAGGACAAG
>JANJEY010000005.1:1438393-1459821 GCA_024703695.1 Erythroxylum cataractarum | reverse complement strand
CTATACATACCATAAACTAATTCAAGCAACAAAACTACTCAGCAAAGTGTAATGTATATCCATCTATGCTTGCACGGGTAGTTTGGTTGGCAAACTAACAGGGTTAGTTGGAACAAGGTCCTAGGTTCGACTTCTGGCAACATCAGGGAGGTAGTGGACCGCTTTGTTAGGGTATTGACCAAGATCAAACCGTGATTCAATCCCCCAACGGTGGTCGGGCCTGCAACTGGGGGCCCTTGGGGTTGAGGATTCAACCTTTTGGAACAAGAACTCCATTAAATACCAACAAGTTCTTTTCTTTTTTCCTTTTTTTTTTCCCCTCACATATCCTCTTCCACCAGTATTGCTATCTTTCTATATCATATCAATCAAACTCGTGAACTCCTCATGAGTTGGGAATTTGGTGTTAGTTTAGGACACAAAAGATCGTTGCTTCCTCCTTTGACATCAAAAGGAAGATGAGTGTGTTTTGGTGGGATCATTTGACTAATTAAACACTATTTCTTCCCTTCTTTTTAATCACTTTCTAACACAAAAGATGCATCAAATGCTGCAAATTGATTCCTAAAGCCACTTTTTTTTAATCTCTGTTTTGTTTCTCATCTTCATAAAGTTCTAAACTTCATGAATAATTAAATCTTAGTACCTCTTTACTTTAACTTAGGTATTTATATAGTCATTTGCTTGCCAATAGGCCAAGAAGTTTTACTTACTAGCCAAGAGGGGACCAACCTAACATAACAACACTTCCCTTATTGTATATTAGTGCTTAAGTCATCAATTACGACATGCTATTTTGGACTATTATTGATCTTTGTACATTAAGAAGCACTAGGTACCTTATAGATTAGTGTACATTTCAATGGCGGATCAACTTGATAAAAATCTATTACGTGACAATCATAATTCTAATTTAGATTACATTATACTCAATCTAGTTTAGTGATATCCAATTGAAACATGTTATTATTATCTTGTTTATTCTTTATTGTAAATGACAAAATAATATTAGTGTTTGGGTAAAATTTTAAGTATCATGAACAATATGTAAAAATATATCTTAATTTGTATTTTATAATTACATAACTTTTATTATGAATAAATGAAAATTAAGATTGCAATACGAGGACTTCCTGCGATGTCACATTTTTTGGTACATAATTTAATTGTACCGAATTGTTAATTTTTAAAAGAGTCAACATTTTCGGTTTTGACTTGAAAATTAGTGCATGTGTTAAGAATAATTTAATTTACTTTTGATAACATTTTTAAAAATTATTTTAATGGTGAAACTATTTTTTTCAAATTTTTTAAAAACTTGAAGGTATGAGAAATTATAAAAATTAGAAAAGTAAGTCCAAATATGACCAAAAAAAATTTTAAGACGCCTCAAAAAATATTATAGATGTGAGAATAGGTTCTTAATTTTTGTAAGAATATCTCTGTCGAAGGACATAATGACAATGGTCGGAGAAGACAGATGTTGACAAGCAAAAAAGGAGTCCACGTCAAAGAAATCGGAGAGAGGAAAAACGTTTGAGAAAACGGAGGGGAGAGGAAAAACAAAGAAGAAGACACGAGGGGAGGGATCTTTTGGGTGGGTTAAATGTAAACGAAAACGACGTCATTTGGTGTTAAACCAAACAATGCCGTTTTTTAATTTCAAATGCTGAAGCCAAAGCAAACGATGACGTTTACTTTGAAAATTTACCGATAGAAATGTCTTCCGTCGGTAAACTCAAAATTTTTTTATTCCATCAAGAATTCCTGCCTTCTTTATCGTCGGGATTTTTCTACCGTCGTTAAAGTCCGTCGAAAATTTTACCAAGATAATTGTCCTCTATATTTATCGACAAATATTATTACCGTCGCTAAATGAAAATTTTCCCAACAATGTTACTGATAGAAATTGATTTTTCGTCGATAACTTGCAAAAGTTTCATTCCTGTCGGTAATATCCCATCACTAATTCTTAATTTTCTTGTAGTGAGTAATGCTGCAATGAAATGTATAAGTTCATACTTTTTTTACAAGTGTATTATTACACAATAAAAATTAGCATACATTAATAAATTGTTAAAAAGGTATGACATTCAAGATAATTTATACTTAATTTTAAGCACTATCTATCACTAATATGCCAAATCTCATGTTTCATATAATTATGATACAAAATCTAGGAAGGTGAGTATTAAAAGTTTGAACTAGTTGACATTCAATTATATCCCAACACAAGGAGATCTATCAAGGAACATAGCAACTAAGATTTTGGCATTGCTCACCAAAAGTAAGAAGCAAGGTTCCTTAAAATCATCAAGTACATATATAAATCCTAAGTGCTTAAGGTTCTAAACGATCATTTGAACCAAACTCGTCACTCAAATTTGAATCGTTAATTCTTCAAATAATTTATTCAAAAAATACTTTAAATATGTCTTATTTATTACCCTTTTGTCAACAAGTATTTTCTTAAGTGAAGAATTCGAGTAAAGTTTAAGGTTTTAAACGCTTACAGATCGGAATCAAACTCATCACCCGAGTTTCAATCATTGGCTCATCAAATAATTTATCCCAAACTCACCTCAAATCACTCTTGTTACACTATTGTCAACGAGTATTTTCTCGAGCAAAGACTAAAGAGTTCTAGTTATTTGATTAAGGACAAAATGAGGTGGAAATAGCACTTGGTCACATTAAACCTTACAAAGTGCAAGTATAAATAATTCAAGCCATGGGGAAAGTGTAGGTCTATGATCTCTTTCTAGTTCCAATTTATGTATTCGTGTCCCAATGCATCATTTTCTCTGCACTTCCCATCTTCTCTGCAAAGTTAGTATAGTTCCAATGCTCCTATCCAAAAAGCCATAACCATCACCACCTCCCAATACTGTGACAGTATCCTTCGAAATCCCACGTTCTGGCTTTTGTGAATATTAAGGTTTTGTCTCCTTAGCTCTTGGAAAACAACCATACCTTCTTCTCTACTTAACAAAACCAACCCAGTTTCTGTTTTTGTTTTTTTTTGGGTTCTGTACTTTACTTGGCATTGCAGTTGTCTAATCTCGAACACCTCTCGAGAAAGACTAAGTTCAAAGGTCCGTCTGGTCTGGTTTCTTTTTCGTAGTCATTTGTCTCCCTACTTAAAAAACATGTGCCCTGCGAGTGTTATTAGTCAGTCTCAAGGGAATACAAATGACGACGACATGATATCGGAAGATGATGAGTACATTGACGAGGAACAAGCTCTGAAAGCACATGGACTCATCCGACGATTACCTATAAGTGGCCGTCTCCGACTCAACGAGGTAAGTTTCTGTAACCTGTTACGTACTTATTCATTTCCTTTTCCCGGAGGTGGCTGGCCGGAGTTTGGAAGTTCACAAACACTTCCACATCTTGCATTCATTAATTAAAGCTTAAAAGTGAATAGTAAGAGAAGAAGAAGAAAAATAAAGTTAAGGCTTTGCTTAATTAATCAACTTTGACTTCAAATTGAGTAGGAATTCTAAAAATGCTTATAATTTACAAAATTTGTGTCACAAAAGTTGATAAAAAATCCCGCTAACACACAAAATTTGAGAAGGCTCGGTAGCATGTAATTTTACTCCAACAGTTGATAAATTTTTGAAAGAATTATATATTTGTTATATGCAAGTTTTATAATTAGAATATAAATATGAAGTTTACTACTTTACAGTCTAGGTTTTAATACTAAATCATTACAAATAATTATAGTTTATGATGGAACCATTCTTATTTTAAAAACGATGTCTACTTTTAACGTTTACTTTCACAAAACGATATCGTATGATTCCAAACCTATACGTCGTTTTGTTTGCTTCAATCCTACAGCCTAACGACATTGTTTTATTAGGGTTATAATCCGACGACTACAACGAAATTTTTCCGACATATTTACCAACAAAAATGTGTGTCAGTAAAACTCCTCGCTTTATTTCAGTGATAGAATTTATTACCGTCGTCAAAGTTATATTTCCTAAACAACATTGCCGACATCTTTAGTTGGTCCGTTGGTAATTGCCCACGATTTTTCTTCCGTCGGTAAATGTCCGTCGCCAATTAACAGTTTTCTTATAGTGTTATTAGAAAAGAGTAGTCCAAATTTTAACCAAAATAAACTTCTTTATGCTCAAATATATGCAAAGCTATACAATTAGAATATAAACATGAAGTATACTTTATAATTAAGGTCCGGCAAAAATGTATTTTAAACCTTAATATCTATGTCAAAATTTAATATTTCGTAACGTTCAAGTTGAACCCTAGCATTTAATAGTAAATCGTTACAAAACATTACAGCTTAGAATTGAACCATTCTAAATAAAAAAAATACTCATGAAAATGAGAAATTTATGTTTTTATTAGAAAAGGGTCGCCCAAATTTCAACCTAAATAATTTTTTTTACCCTCAATTTCTTCAATATAAATACAAAATTTTATTATAAAAGTGCCCCCACGATAGAAAGTATGGTCAAGTGGGTTGTGGGTCATCCAACATACATAGGCTAATCATGGGTACGACTAAGTGAGCTATATCTTTATGTGTCAAAACTCAAAAGCATATTTGTGAGGAAAGAGTACTTTATGGGACAAGACAACTAAAGAATTAAGGAAAGATTAACAAAATTTGATGGAATTGAAAAAGACAGAGAACAACTTTCTTATGTTACGTTCCCTGTTTTCTTGTCAATTCGTCATTCCTGTCTATGAATCTCCTAGCCATAAGATGATCTAATTAGTAATCGATTCGGGTTCGGTTTGCTTGTTTAATTAGTTCTTGTGAGTCTTGTTTGGTTTTTGGTACTTATATGGCATAGTGACTTGCACGCAGGTAGGAGAGGAGGTGGTTTCTTTAGGGAAGATGTCATTTCCAATAGTGATGACATCATTGCTTCTATACTCAAGATCTATTGTATCCATGCTCTTCTTAAGTCGACTGGGGAAGCTAGAATTGGCAGGAGGATCATTAGCCATGGGATTCCTGAACATCACAGGTCTCTCAGTCCTGAAGGGTCTAGCTGTGGGGATGGATCCACTCTGTGGTCAAGCTTTTGGAGCTAAGAGATACACAATTCTCAGCCAAACCTACCAGAGATCACTGCTCTTGCTCTTACTTGTAAGCATACCCATCAGTTTCCTGTGGCTAAATGTGGAACCAATCTTCCTGAAGTTAGGTCAGGATCCTGAGATCACTCGGTTTGCCAAGGTTTTCATGGTTTTCTGCATACCTGAACTGATAGCTCAAGCTGTTCTGCACCCAATGAGATCATTCCTGAGAACTCAAGGAATCATTGCTCCTCTTACCATTTCCGCCATTATTGCAGTCATACTTCACACTCCAGTCAACTACTTTCTTGTAGTTTACTTGAAGCTTGGGGCAAAAGGTGTAGCGCTGTCTCTGGCTTTTAATACTATAAACATGAACGTAGGTTTGCTCATTTACGTGGTTGCCTCAAAAAATTCACTAAAACCTTGGAACGGGCTCACAGCTCTCTCTGTTTTCCAAGGATGGTGGCCTCTGATCTCCTTGGGAGTGCCTAGTCTCATCTCTGTGTGCTTGGAATGGTGGTGGTACGAGATCATGTTGTTCCTTTGTGGGTTACTCCCGAACCCAAAAGCTAGTGTGACAGCAACAGGAATAATGATCCAAACAACTGGTTTGATCTATGTGTTCCCATTCTCGTTGAGCAGTGGATTGACAACACGAGTAAGCCTAGCTCTGGGAGCTGGACAACCACATCGAGCACAGTGGACTGCGATAATAGGGATTGTTATGGCGGTTGTTTATGCTCTATCAGCATGTACCTTCATAGCTTGTGTAAGATCAGTGTGGGGAAGAATGTACACAAACGAGCCACAGGTTCTTCACTTGCTTTCAGCATCCCTTCCAATCCTGGGACTATGTGAACTTGGAAACTGTCCTCAGACAGCTGCATGTGGAGTCCTGACAGGAACTGCACGTCCCAAAGATGGTGCCAGGATAAACCTGTGCTCATTTTACCTGGTTGGATTGCCTGTATCTCTTCTCATGGCTTTCTGGTTTCAAGTGGGGTTTCAGGGACTGTGGTTCGGGCTCTTAGCAGCACAGTTTACTTGTTTGTTCATGTTGCTCTATACACTAACAAGAACAGATTGGAAACACCAGGCTAAAAGAGCAGATGAGCTTACTTCCGCAGTAAACGACGGGAATGATTTGGAAAGCAGGCTATTAGAACCTAATCAATGAATCTGAACGAACCCCCAAAAAAAAAAACCTTCTTCTAACAAAACAAGAACCAAAAACGAAAAAAATGTTGGATTAGATCAGAAGATTAGGTTTTAGTTGAAACAGATTGTTTTGTGTCCTTTTTAGTTGGAGTAGAGAAATTGATCAAATGCTAAATTCTAGCATTGAAAAGATTAATTGTGTCTTCAGAACCTGACCAAACTTACTTCTTTAACACCTGACATTACCAAATTGGCAGAAGATGAACACTTCCAATGAAAGGGAATGCTTTTGTTTTCTTTTTTCCAGCATATTAATACTTGAAACTTTCAGTTTCTGCCATAGCAATGGCTAGCTCAAGTTCCAACCCGACCGACCGTAAGACTCAAATTCGAGCCTAAAAAATATTTGGTAGCTTAATAAGATTGAATATAATTTCATACTAATTCGGACTTTAAAATTATATTTAGATTGAATGTAATTTTATTCTTTGGTCATCAATCAGGAGTTTATTGTCGTCCGTAATTTTTTTTCAAAAAATAAAAGAGCGTTACTAATTAGCAAAAATCTTATTGATAAATAGAGTATAAAAAAGTACAATAGTATGCACTTTTATTCTTAATATAGAAGGTGTTCAAATGACCCGCAAAATTTGTTAATCATATATTTTTTAAGTCGGACAATAAGATCAATTAAGTTAAATTTCGATGCAAAACGCACCTACATTAATTAAAAGAAAATAAAATTTTCAATCTATTTTGATTAATTTAACTAAATGATAATACTCTTAACTAAAAATGCACTTGCATCAACCAACACAAAATTTGTAAGTAAATGAACATTTAATTCTTAATTAGTCTCAATCCAGCTCGACCTGATGGCAACGAGTCATGACTAGGTCACGGGTCAAGATTTTTTGACCTCAGACCTGACCTGAGTCTCAATAAAGAGAGGCAAAAAGATTTTTTTTAAATTAATAAATCGGCCAATCTATTGCCATCTTTATTCTTAATCACTATTTACATAACAAAATCAAGTGTGATGACAAATATGAGGTCGATCCAATATAAATTTAGTTAGTTGATTTTAACACGAGGCGATTTATCTTTTTATAATTAGTTGAATTAAAAATAACTGTATAAAAATGATAAAAATTGATTTGACTAAATTTGAGTTAATTGAATCATAATATTAGTTTAAATGAAATAAAATTACTTTTATCTCAACCCGATCAAATTTGACCAAATCTCATGCTAGATTAATACTGAATAAAACAATATTACTTTATCTAAATTAATCTATAGTTATTTATGAATTTGTCAAACTTAATCAAATCTAAAAATTTAATTTTCAATTCGATATTAATTTAAATTTTAATTCAATACTTAACCCAAAAATTAAAGGTCGAGTCTAATTTCTTTACACCCAAACAAACACACGGTTAGTTAGGAGTTAGGACTAACGATCATAACATTGAACCAATTTGATTCGATTTACTTTAATAATTCTATTAATAAAAACTAATCAATTTATTAATTAATCAGTTAATTTTTATAACTCAAAATAAACCAATTATGCTTTATTTAACATTATATTTTCAATCAAATCTTAAATTAAGAATAATATTTTTAATTATATTTCAAATTTTTTAATTTTACTTATTCTTTAATCAATTATATAATAATATCATTAAAATTTTTAAATATTTAACTTATTAATTTAAATTTCGGTTCAATTTAAAAGAAAAGAGTGACGGCCCAACATGGCCAAAAAAAGAAGAAGAAGCAAACTACTGTTTAGTTACATGCTTGCATTCCAATTTCCAAGCTTAATAAGTAGTCTAGCTCTAAATCTAAAGCTTTCGCTTTTGAAGTGCTATAACTTCCACGGTCCTACATCAACTTGTACTTTTCCAAAGCTAATCAGAATCAGTCAAAGCCCAAAACCCACGTTTTTCTCCACCTAATACGTCTGTGTGTAGACTTTTATTAAGCCGACAAAATGGTCACATCATTCATTCGGAAAAGACAACGGAGCCTCAGATCATCGGTTTAGTTTAACAGTTTTTATTATATTTTATTAATTTTTATCTACACACACACATATATATATATATAATAAAAATAAGCAATACAATATTAAAATATTTTTTTATAAACTAATATTTATTTTATATATTTTTAATTATTATAACAAAATTTATTTGAAATTTATATATTTTAAAAATATATTTAATTTTAATTATATTTATTAATACTTATTAAATTAATTTTATAAATTAAATTAAAACTGTGATTATTATTTATTATTATGATTTTTAGAGACAGAGTTAAAAATATACAATACAACAGTAAAATATGACAATAGATTATTTTATAATTTTTAAAAAAATCAGAGATTATTTTATAAATTTAAAAATTATCTGAAGCGGTACCCGGTATTAATCAGTACCGATACAATACCGTACTAACAGATATCAAGTCTGGTACGATATTCGTAATATTGATTTGACCTTGTAAACAAAGTATTAATTTTTGTTTAAATTTAATTTCAATCTAAAATTTATTCAATTCAAAATTAATATATTAATTATGATATAATTTTGATATAAGTTAGATATGAGAAGCCTAATTTTATTACAAGTGTTTAGATTTGAGGTATCGAATTTTATAAGATTTTTTAATAATTTCACAATTAAAACAAAATTTGATCAATTAAACTGTAAAAATTTTGAATTGACTAATTTTTCTGTTTGATTTATTTTAATAATTCTTATTGTTAAAATCAATTAATTTATTAATTATTTGATCAATTTTATAAATTAATAAATTTTTATAAATTAAAATTTATTTAATAGTATCTTTTTAAGTTAAATTTAAAAATTTTGACAATATCTTTTAATTATGTTTTAAATTCTGTAATTTTATTTTATGATAATTTAGTATTTATTATATATTATATATTATTATTTTACTAATTTAATTGGTCAAATCTATTTTTTGGGACTTTCAAATTTAGTCGAATTCACGTTACGTACAAAAGGGGATGATGTGTGCCGACATGGTCTCCAGTAGTGACCATGACAATCACGAAGCAATGTGTTTGTGAAAATTACAAGAATATATATACACACAATGATACACTTAGCATCCAACACGAGATTTTAAAACGATTTTATTTTTAAGACTTCTTTTTTTTTTACAATAAATGGTAGAAATTATTATTAAATTTCTAACCGAATAGAGTCATAAATACATATAAGTGATCGTTGGGACCAAATCACCTTATCTGCCGAGACGGTAACAGCTCGAGCAAGCCGATAAGGTATACCATTCTTGAAATTGAGAGTTTGGTTAAAGATGAATATCGCTCAACTACAGCACTTATATATATATATATATAGATATATTAAAAATACTACGAGTCATGCGAGCATCTCTGTCTATGCCTAGTTGCATATACAATCAATTATTATTAAAAATTGCTTCTTTCAAAATTTTAAATTGTGTTATTTTTAAAAACTTTTAAAATTTTAAATTGTTTTATTTTTTAAAATTTTTAATTATTAGTTCTATTTATTTTAATAACTAACATTTTATTAATTAATCGATAATTTTTACAAATTAACAAGTCTTTATAAATGAAAATAAATTATTTAAAATTTTTTAAATTAAACTTTAAATTCTTCTATCGGTGAGGACAATCTCTTTCAATTATATTTCAAAATTTTTAATTGTATTCAATATTTAGTCAATTGATTGAATCTTTTAAACCTTAAATTTTTTATATAATCGGTTTAACTTTTGATCCGATTTTTAGAATATTATATACGACACTTTTACAATCTTTTTTGAAATGCATATAATAAGTAGTTCGTGTTTTTTAATTATTTAAACTTTGAATAACAATTAAAATTCTTCAATATAACTAAAATCTTAATATTTAAAACTACTCAAAGGATTTATTTTTTTTTTGGAGAGTTTTAACTAAATATTAAAAAAATAAATAATCTGTTAATTATTTATTAAAATTATGTAACATATAACTTGAATAAGATTTTTTGTGGATTTTAAATTTAATAATTAAAATTTTAAATTATTTAATAAATCAAATATTGTATTCTCAATTACTAAAAATATTTTTAAAAATTTCAAACCAATTTGAGCACGATTTTATTGTGGGGGAATGATGATTGGTTTTTTCCACATAGGTGTGCAGAGAGAAAGAGGGCATGTGCAGACGAATCATACGAAGATCAGATAGGGAGAAGTGGGGCCCACAAATCGTGATCCAGTGAGATGATAAAGATTAATATGGGGAATGATGGAGACAATCCTGTCCCCAATACAACTTGGACCCAATGGTCTATGCCCACGTGTCTGGCGAACCCAACTAAAATATTTAAATATTACTTTCTTTTACTTTTTTACTTTGCTTTTCTAAAAGTCAGACCCACCACTTAAAACTCTTCTCCTTTTTTTTTAAATAATAATAATTATTATTTATATATTTTGAATAAAGTATTAATGACTAAATAATTAAGTCTTAAATTTTAAATTAATTAACCTTCAAATTATATTTAAGCTTAAACTCATAATTTTTTATTTTTAATTTAATTTGGTCTATTCAAAGTTAGAAAATAAATAAAATATTAAAAACTAAAACTTTCATCATCACACCCAAAACCAAAGTCCTGCAATAAAGTAAGGTCCGAAAATATATAACCTTACTTTTATATATTAGAGAGACTGTTTCTAGTAAATTCACATGTAGATATAATAATAAAAAGTGATACATGTACAAGCGTAGATAACTAAAACTTTAAGTTAATTAATTTGATATAAACATTAATCAAACTTGAGTTTGACTTTAAATTAAGACTCAATTAAACTTAGAGCTTAAGTTAAAGTCAAAAGTCAACTGAGTTATATGTTGAATTTATGATTATTTAAAAATTTTAAGCTTTATAAAGTTCGAGCTTAGTCCGACTTATAAATTATAATATGCTTTCAATTTCAATAAATTACCCTTTCTCTTTTTGATACCTTAAACTTATTCAAAAACATAATTTTTATTATGTAAGAGTAAGGTTGCGTATTACCAAACCTTCCTATCACCTGTATTTTGTCAAGACTATCAAGGTGTTGTTGTTGTTTATTAATATAAGCTTATGCATATACTTTACTATAAACTTTAATTACCATTTATTATTAATTTGTAAAATATTTATTAAAAATATATGATTAATAAATACTATACAATTTTCAAGTCTATTCAATACACACCTTAGAATTACATATTAAAAATTATTATTTATTAAAAAATAACTCATCATTATCATTATCATCACACTTAATTTAAAATTTCGCAATAAAATAAAATTTAAAAAGGTATGATAAAATGCAATCTTATCCTATATAATAAAGATATGGTGTAAAGTGTAAACTCAAACATAATAATATTTGGGAGTGATTACAGGAAAGTCCTATTCTATATTGTAAGAATGTGGACAAATAATTTAATGAAAGTTGATGTCAATCACTTACAAGATTAAGTATCCATATAATTGTTTTTTCATATTTTAAAAAAGATTTTTCTAACCAATAACGTCCAAGGGCCACTTGTCCGCTTGTAATAGGTCCAAATTTTTACATGCTCTCCACTTGTCATTAACTTATTGGCGGTTCCATTTCTTCGTTTCCCTCTTTCTCCTATTTCTTCTCTCCCTCCACGTCTCTCCCTCTCGTTCTCTCTAGTTCATTCTCTGCTTTTTAAAACCCTCATTGGGCGGAGCAGATTGCTCGAGAAATCCTCGCCGGAACCTGCCTATTCGTCGCTGATTTTGTGTTTTGAGAGGAATAGTGAGAGAGAGAGATAGAGCTGGAGTGGTTCGGTCGGTTGCTTCTTTCTGCTTCTTTGTTGGGTTTCGGTGCAGGGTTTAAGGACATAGCTTCAAATTAGGATATTGTTTTGATTCTGTTTTCAGCGTCTAGTGTAAGCAGCAGTAGCGGTTCGTTCACTTTTTATGACCTACACGCAAAAGGAGGCTGCTTGCAGTTCAAGCCAAGCACTGAGAGCTTCCGAATTCAACAAGACAGAGGAAGTTTCGAAATCTGTGGATGGTTCTTTTGGAAAAGGGAGTGTTTTTAGTGAAAAGGATATTGAATTTGTTGAAAGCAAATGATGGGTCTTAGGTGAGGAACATAAGTATCAAAACTTTGGAAGAATTTGGGGTTTGGGGATGGGGAATTCAGGCATGATTTGAGGTTTTGGAGGATTGGGACATGAGTTCCGGCAGCGATAAGAACGGAGGAGGTGACAAGAGGGAATACAGAACGACAACGTCGGTGTCCCAGAATGGTTCAACGACGGCCCCACAGTTGTCAATTGACGAGAATCTACTAGTCGACCCCAAATTATTGCTCATCGGCTCTAAAGTTGGTGAAGGAGCTCATGGAAAGGTTTACGAAGGAAGGTTTGTCTACTTTTGCTTATCGATTTGGCCCTGTTTGTGCTTTTGTTAGTATTTCATTTATGTGATTCAAGTATTGCTTTGCGTTGATGGATTAAGATTTTGCATAGATTGTTTGCTTATATTGCCATTAATGGGAATGTTTGATTATGGTCTCTGTGAGTTGTTGTGTTTTTTTTTTCTTACACGGGTGTGTTGTGTTCAAACATATTCCAGGTATAGTGATCGAGTTGTTGCCATTAAAGTTCTTCACCGTGGGAGCACTCCAGAAGAAAGAGCTGCACTTGAGAATCGTTTTATTAGGGAAGTGAATATGATGACTAGAGTTAAACACGAGAATCTTGTCAAGGTGAGTCTTCACAAATTTATGGGATAGCGTTTTTTAAGTTTGTCTTCTGATGACATTATGTGCTTCTCCATTGTATATCCCTTTGCCCCTGCAGTTTATTGGAGCTTGTAAGGATCCATTTATGGTCATAGTAACAGAACTTTTACCTGGGATGTCGCTTCGCAAGTATTTGGTTAGTATTCGTCCAAGACAGTTAGAGCTTAGTGTGGCTTTGAATTACGCTCTTGACATTGCTCGAGCTATGGATTGTCTGCATGCCAATGGGATCATACACAGAGATCTTAAACCAGGTATTCTAAATATTTGCCTAATATATCGTTTTGTTGTTAAGAAAATGTGGTTAATAATTCTAATGTCGGTGATCTTTTCAATCTAACTTTGCTTAATCTCTTCTTTGTTCATATCCTCATTCATGTTCACGTCTTAAAATGTGTCCCGTAATGCAGACAATCTGTTACTTACGGCCAATCATAAGTCTGTGAAGCTTGCAGATTTCGGCCTTGCAAGAGAAGAAACAGTCACTGAGATGATGACTGCAGAAACTGGAACTTATCGATGGATGGCTCCTGAGGTTTCTACTAACTTCTGGCCACCAAAACTTGATTGCTTTGCTTGCCATGACGATATGAATGAATTCTATTTGTTTAAACTTTAGACATGCTGCTTCGTGTTGTACCAAAAAGAGCAAAGAAAAACTATAGAAATTAAAGTCTTTTTGTATTCAATCTTACAAATGTTCATCATTTTTAACATTCTTGAGCTAAGTGAAGAATGGAACTGTTTCACCACCATTTATTATTAACTACTCCTGTGCTTTTTTTTTTTCCCTCGCTAGTTCTGCAATGTTTTTTTCCCCCTAGGTTTGAGTACATCTTGTGTCATGGATGCATGGAACTCTAATTTCACATCAATTCAGTGGAATTAAACAGGAATTGGATAGGAATATTATGATATTTGTCTAATGGACGCATGAAACTTCAGCTTTGTATCAGTTTGGTGGATTATAATAGTAATTGGATGTCAATTCAATGATATTTGCTCTTTGATTTTTCCCTTGTTGTAGAATTGAATGCGTTGGTTGAAAGTTATGAATCTAAGTGTCAAAACTATGAGAAATAGGCATGTTTTATAATCTTTCAAGCTACCAACAAAAGAGCTATACCATCTGATCCGGCAAAAACTTGTGACAAGAAGGCATTATGGGGATTGTATCACGACTCCGTTGATTCTATACAATTTATTACTACTTTGAACATGGGATCAAGAGTTGTTTTTTATGTCACAAAATGTCATGTTAGATCTTGCGGATTAGACTTCCTTTTCCAAAGAAAAAGAAAACCCACACACACACACACACACACACCAAGCTCCTAACAAATGTTGCCTTTGCAGTTATATAGCACTGTGACATTGCGACAGGGAGAGAAGAAACACTATAACAACAAGGTTGATGTTTATAGTTTTGGTATAGTATTGTGGGAATTAATCACAAACCGTATGCCGTTCGAAGGAATGTCAAATTTGCAAGCTGCTTATGCTGCTGCTTTTAAGGTGATTTCTCTTCCTCCTAATTTGTTTGTTAGTGTACTACTGTGATTGACCAAAATGCAAAGTGACACACTTTAGTTTCTTGGACACTTACTGTCCTCTCTTGATTCTGCTCCAAAATTTATTAGAACGAAACAAGACGTTTGATAATGAACTATAGGTTCTAGGCCATCTCTGACGATGAATCATCAATTCAAATTGCTTTTCTTGGGTATTCTTGCTAGATATTAACTAGAAGTTCCCTGATCATGCAGCAAGAGAGGCCCAATATTCCCGAAGATATACCCCCTGATCTTGCATTTATCATACAGTCATGCTGGGTCGAAGACCCCAACTTGAGACCAAGCTTCAGCCAGATCATCCGCATGCTCAATGCATTTCTCTTTACACTCTCTCCACCATCACCCTCACTATCCATACCAGAATCCATCACTAATGAGGAAGCAGCTTCAAGTAATGGCACCTTGACCGTGATATCTGCTCGTACAAGGGGAAAGTTTGCCTTCTGGCGCCAATTGTTCACGGCTAAGAGGACTAGGAACTCTCAATGAGGTGGTAAAATTTTTGGCAGTTTTCGTTTTGTTCCAGCTTCAAGAAAATTTGTCCTGTCAAAGAGATATATATATAGCTTTAGTTCATGCATATACTTAGATGATGTTGACCACTAGCAAAGGATGTAACATGATGACTTCATTAGGGGAGATTGATCAGAAAATAAAGTCTGCTTAGCTCTTTTTTTGTTGTTGTTGTAAAGAATATATAACATTCTGTCCATTTCTTAATGCTCAATGGAGATAAGTTGGCCTTTTCTGATTCTTGGTATGTTGTAGTCCAAGTGATCTAATGTGATATCTCTAAGAATGACAATAGGTCGAATCGGAAGAATTTAGCTTTTATGCTTGAGTCTGACCTGAAGTAGGTCTGAGCCTGAGATGAATTGGGCTTTGAACCAGCCCAAAAAGCACAAAACCAGTCGGACTTCGGAAAGAAACTTGATTCGAACCGAGTACCCCTGAGCTAGAAGTCCTGTTCGAGTCAGAAATCTTTTCTATTAGGCTCGGGTTTAGTCAAGTCAGATCCTAAACTTCAAATTAGATCCGAACCTTTTTGTCAAACTTAGATAATTCCAGAGAAAGTCAACTCAAAATTTGGTGGTTGAGGCTCATGTTTGATGTTTCACTTACAATTTTGTGAATTAGAACTTCACGGTCTATGGTCTCTCTGGAATTTTGATACTGAAGAATTTAAGGCTTGTGGAAGATTATTTTGTCCATTTATGCCTCTGAAGTCATGAATTTGAAAGTTCGGTTTCTAACTTATGCAAACTCGAAATCAAATTCAGATTCGAGTTTGAACTTGTCAAACCATTTTGAGGTAAGCTTAGACTCAGTTCAGGCTGAAAACTCGATCCAACAAACACGTTTGAACTTAATTATAATCAAGTTCAGATTGGAAATCGGACTTGTCAAATTATTTTAGGGTTGATCAAACATTCCCATGGAAAGGATCAAGACTATGCTCACCACTGTCCTTTTCAATGATAGGCAGAGTTTTCTGACGAAACAGCTATCTCCCCATCATCTTTGCGTAAACGAAATGAAGCAGTACAGAGCAATAGATCTCTGGACTGAGACTTTTGTACTCTGCAACTCATGTCTTGATGTGCTTTCTCACCACTCAATCCCCACAGAACCTGTGGTTGCAGCCTTTGTGTATGCATTGAGTAAAGCTCGTAGCTTCTTCACGTCTTTCCACTACCCTTGTCTTTCCACAACCCTTGTGGATTACAAAGCGACCTGACCTGGTTTTCCTCAAATTAATGAACAAAAACTCCAAATTGACAGGATTTTGAGTTGGGTCGGGTTGGTTGTTTCTATGACAATTCAATATGAGCCCGCTTGATTTAGGTTAATTAGGGACGAAAACGAGTGACCTATGAGTCTAAATTTAAGTGGGCTGACTTATAGATCAGAACCAGACTTGAGATTCAACTATTTTAAATAAAACAACATCATTTTATTTAAAAATATTGAGCATCGAGTATGCCTAAGCTTGAGTAACTTAAATCCGAACTCAATTTCAAAAAAACGGGCCAACCTATTGTTCTAGAATAAAAGTTTGAACTAATTGAACTTGAGGTCTAATGTGATTAATTATGAAAATTTGCATTGATCCATTGAATTAGGAAAGGAACGAAACAAACTGACTAAGAGCAAGAAATTAGTCTAATTGGTGAACTAGAAAATGTCAAACCTACATTGACTAAATTTCAATTTCTTGGTTCCTCACAGCCGTTGGATTACGTCGATATCCGCGTGTCACTATCTGAACAAACATAAGAAGTTTACAATAGGACTAGAACTTGAAGTCAACGCCCCTGTACCGAAGAACAAGTACTTTGGGAAAAGACTACAAAGAAAGGAGATTTTAACCAAAGACTGAATAGTACAGAGGTAAATTCGAAGGAAGATGGAGATGGCAAGTCCGGAGTGAGCTTATGGTTCGAACGGATCAAGATCTACTACGCGAAGTGTTAGCTTTCTACTGCAATCGATTTAGTATCTTCTCAAAGATTTCGCCTTTCGGTCATTTAAATAGAGAAAGAGATGGATGAGTTCCAGATGCGGACTACCAGTTTGATCCTGTTCTTCTGATTCTTAAATGGGTACAAAGTTTGAGGATTTTCTGGTTAATTAATAGTGGGTAGGGTACAATTTTTTATTCTGGTGGTTGTTTTTGTGGTGGGAGTGGTAAATTGAATCGAAGGTTGGAGATTCAGCTAAACTGAAAGGAATAGAAGGATAATTCGGTGATGAGAAATGGGGGATGTTATTGGAGATGCCAATTCGGCAGCCATGCATGCGGCGGTGAATGCGGTTCAAGCATTAGGGAGAGGGTTTGATGTGAACTTTGATACGAGATTGCTGTACTGTAAAGGGGTTGCAGGGTCTAGGTTGGTGGAAATTGATGAGGAACATACTAGGGATCTTTACTTGTGCGATGGGATTGTTATGCCCAATGTTTCTAGAGACATCAAAAACTCTCTCGCCTCACGGGGTCGTCAAAGTTCCGGTGTTTGCACTTTCCATGAGGTTTGTGTTCTTAACTATTACCTAATTTTTCTATGAATTTATGTGCTGTGGATACAAGACACACATGGTTTGTGTGCTGCAATTTGTTATTCTGATACCTCACTCACTACTCGTCCTGTGTCTTAGATTATGTAATGGCTGACAAGCTGAGGCAATTCTTTGAATTATACTTATGTCAACTGTTGAATGATCAGCTGAATTTTACATTCAGAATTCAGGCATTAGTTTTGTTGCTTGATTAGTTCCCAGTTTGTAGTCACGTTTAGGGCTCTGGTGGGTGGTTTCGTATTTGGCAAGAAAAAGGCTGAAAAATGGATTTGTATCTGTTGATTTTTGCTTAGAATAGAGGATTTTGATCATAAACAGGAAGTTTTTACGAAGTGCTTCTCATGATGAACGAGTGCAGATGGTTTCGTACTTTAATCAGAAGGCAACTATATCAGGAGATTATACTCTTGGTTGCTTCAACTCTGCATTTAGCTTTACTGGCACAAAGCATATTGATGCTGCGTCTACAAAGGCTCTCTCAACAGATGGATTTTATATTCCACTTGCCAAGGTTCAACTTGTAAGGTTCCCACTAATGTTACAGGAAAATGTTAAAATGGCTGTCCCCACTTCTTGGGATCCTTCATCCTTGGCGAGGTTTGTGCTTTCAAAGTGCTTTCTGCAGATGAAATTTCCCATCAAAGCTCTAAACTATGAATAATCGTTATGAACTCTTTTTACAGCTTCATTGAAAATTTTGGGACACATGTTATAACCTCAGTAACTATTGGTGGCAAGGATGTGATATATGTTAAACAGCATGATGCATCGCCAATGTCAACCATGGAGATAAAAAACTATATTCAGGATATTGGAAACCAGAGGTTCGCTGAGGAAAATAGTTATACAAATTCAGGTCAAATAAAAATCAGGGAAAAGGTTTGTTTTGGAATAATTCTTTTTTTTTCCTTATTTTCATGATCACCGGTCTCTTACCATAGATTATGGATTGAATTTTGCAGGGTAATGATTCTGGAATATTTAACAGTCAAGGGATATACCCTCAACCTACCAGTGCACCATATCTTACTGGGAAAGAAGTACGTTGTTGTCATAAAATTGCTATCCTTATGATTGCTACTGAAACATTTTGTTCTCATTATACCATCAACTTAACGCATTGTCTTATTTTATACCTTAGCCATACTTGTGGATGAGAAATATCAGATTGTCAATCAAGCGTGTTCCATCTATACCTTAATGAATCTTCCTTTATGGTCATGATAACTTGCTGAAAAATTTGACAACCACTCAACTCGAAATTCCTGTACTAAAATGCTTGTCCTGTCTCTTGATTTGGTCTGTACTCTGTAGAGTGATCCACATATAGTGATACCAGGCATGGAAAGACATCATGGATATGATTTGTCCTCATGGTTTATAACATGATGTGGAATGAAGCTTGATTTAGTCGACACCTTTTTTTTATGAATTTTTATGCTTCTCATTTCCACATTAATATGGTGGAAAGTTGTTTTACCAGGTGAAGTTGTATGTTACCTTGGCAGTGGGCCAAATTATCTGTTTATTAAAATTTTTTTCCTAAAGGCATCTCACTTCTATAGTGTTAAGCCTTAGTTTAACGATTTTGTGGATGCTACAGGATGTTACAGTCATTTTTCGCCGGAGAGGTGGAGATGATTTGGAGCAAAGTCACACTCGATGGGCAAGAACAGTTCGGTCATCTCCAGATGTAATTCAGATGACTTTTGTTCCAATCACTGATCTTTTGGTTGGGACTCCTGGAAAGGAGCATCTGACTCGAGCAATTGATCTATATCTTGAATGTAATGAAACTGGACATTTTGTTGGAAACCATTCATCTTATGTGCTATCTCTAAATTGTAGAGTACATCCCTAATTGTCACCTGCAATTTTTTGTGAAACATACACAGATAAACCTCAAATTGAAGAGCTGAGGTACTTTTTAGAATTTCAGATTCCTAGAACGTGGGCTCCTCTACAGGACAAGATTCCTGGACACCAAAGGAAGGAACCTGTTTGCCCATCTTTGCAATTCAGCATGATGGGTCAAAAGTTATTTGTCAGTCAGGAGCAGGTATAAATTTTTTATCCTGATTTTGTATTTTTATTGTAATTTTGACATTGAAAGAAGTCATGAGATCATTCCAATTAGGCGGAGAGAATATAACTAAAGATCTTTATTTACTCAGTTGTACTAATGAAATTAGGTTGTTCAACGTAAGATTGGGATTACGGCCACTGGTTGGTTTGTTGAGCCCACAACTGCATATTTAGTTGACATTCTCATCTCTCCTAAGTTTCTATTGTTTACTTTGTCCTGCCATGAACTGCAGTTTTTACTTCTGGCGGAATCTAAAAATTTTACTAGCCACATTGTCCAAGGAGCTTTAACATTTTGTTCAATGGATATAACCGCTTCCATCAAGGAATTAGAGGCTTTAAAAAATTTAGTAGAACTTAAAATACTAAAATATTAACTAAAAATGCACTGTGAGCTGGTTCTGATATACTGCATTGTACTTGGTTTAGAGCCAACTATTAATGGATTCTTTCATGCAACTTTCTGAGGTATATCTTGCTTTCCAGAAGAACTCTTCTTTCAGAATTATTAATTGATAACTTCTATTAACCAGCTGCTACTGGAAAGGCACAATTTTGACCAGTAACTAGTTCTAGTTGTTTGAATTTACTACAAATTTCTACATACAAAGATTCACTGATTTTTTCCAGTTCATGTTTCTCATTTTTGAGTACTGCTTGATGTTGAATGTAGGTAACAGTTGGACGTAGGCCTGTGACGGGCTTGCAGCTGCGTTTGGAAGGGGCCAAGCAGAATCGACTAAGTATTCATCTTCAACACTTGGTTTCTCTTCCAAAAATCCTTCTTCCTTACTGGGACAACCATGTCGCAATTGGTGCTCCAAAGTGGCAGGGGCCGGAAGAGCAGGACAGTCGATGGTTTGAACCAGTAAAATGGAAGAACTTCTCTCACGTGAGCACTTCACCAATTGAGAATCATGAGACCTTCATTGGTGATCTCTCTGGTGTCTACATAGTCACGGGAGCTCAGCTTGGTGTGTGGGATTTCGGGTCAAGAAATGTCTTGTACATGAAACTCTTGTATTCTAGGCTACCGGGCTGCACAATAAGAAGATCACTTTGGGATCATGCTCCAAATGACAAGTCAAAGGAAACCTCCCAAATCACAAGCACTGCCAACTCTGGTGACTCAAGTTCAGGTTCGAGAGGGAACAGTTTGGGTAATAAATTGGCAAAATTTGTTGACATGTCTGAGATGATCAAAGGCCCACAGGATCCACCAGGCCATTGGTTAGTTACAGGTGGAAAGCTTGGCGTGGAGAAGGGTAAAATTGTTTTGAGAGTGAAGTACTCTTTGCTCAATTATTGAGTTTGCATAACGGTTTGTGTGATGTTGTGCAATGCACTTTTATGATCCAGTAGTGTTTATATGCACTCCTTTGGTACCCATTGCTCATGTAAAATCCCACCAGCTTAGAGGGTTTCTTCCAGTTTTGGAGGCTAGCTCTGCTTCTCAGTTAAGCTGTGAATTTTGTAGACAAGTTTGTACTCTTAAAGTGAAGAAAGAATGCAAGTGTTGTCTTTGAAGCGTTGCATAGGTTATACAAATTGGTTTGGAATTCTTTTAATAGTAAGAGTTTATTTGACCATAAGTAAGTTGATTTTAAA
>JANJEY010000005.1:1420234-1438293 GCA_024703695.1 Erythroxylum cataractarum | reverse complement strand
AGAGATGGCTGAACACCAGGACTATCCCGGTCAACCACCCCGAAATAGAGATCACGGTCTCAGTTGCATAGGTTATACAAATTGGTTTGGAATTCTTTTAATAGTAAGAGTTTATTTGTTTTCATGTTAGTGTTCTTGTGAGGAGTTGTCTTCCCACAAGGGCTTAACTGTGCATCTGATATGCACCCTATATTCTCTTATAAAAGGTGTCGGTATGTGGCCGCTCTGCATGTGAGAACTTTGAAGTTATTGCAAAGATGTTATTCCAGAATTCCTCTCTCCAAATGCAATTACTTGTAAGATATAGATACACAACATAAACTGCTAGGTGCCCTCCGGTTGCAAAGTTGGGCAGAACGTTAGTTACATTGCGATTCTCAATTGGTACTTAACTGGGTACTGTTGAAAACACTTACTTTTGTGTTTGCCAATATACAAATTATATTACTTGAACTGACCTCCTTCAAAAGCTTGTCCATATTCCCAATTAGCAGGTACAACATCGTAGCTGGTGATGGTCTCACCATCTCTGGTGATAACTCTGAAGGAAAGGCTTTGACCTCTGAGGTATGTATTAACCTGCCAATTTTCTCCCCAGTTTCTAGTCATGCGTGTCCAGCCTGTTTTAGACCCTTTTATAGATACTGCCTTAACATTTCCCACGCCTCCCACATTAGTTAGCAAAACAAAGTTGAAGTAAGCATTTCCATTGATGGTGAACTTTATTCCTCCTTTTCTGGCACATTGGATCCTGCCAGAGATCATCAAACAATGAGTAAACCTGAACTAATGTAGAATTCAGTAACTTGGAAGTTCATAATTAGCTATACTTTGCATGGAAAGATGACATATAATACCTTTTGTAAACTACAGGAACAATTCCAGCTTTATCTCCTGCAGTATGCAAGCAAGCAGGCATTGCCAAATCAAAATGTTTATTTGGTGGATTGCACCAGCCTCCATCAAAACGAGATTGAGCATAATTAGGTGGGCAGAAGTTGGTGGCAGTGACAGTGATAATGTTATCTCGGCACCACTGTGGATCATTTGTTCAACGTATATGAAAGCAAGCACCACAGCTTAAACCATTGTTGAAAAGGCCAGTGCTAAGAGCGGCAGTGCTGGTCCCGTACCCTTGGCTGTACAAGTTTCCATAGCGGCAAACCTGGTCCCATACCCTTGGCTGTACAAGTTTTCCATAGCGGCAGACCTGGTCCCATACCCTTGGCTGTACAAGTTTCCATATCCACAAGTACCACCTGCACAACCATATCTTGTAAGAAACATTATGCTCAACAGGATAACTCCTTATTCCAGAAAATACCCGTCCGAAAATGTACACAATCACATCTAGCTGTATCTAATTATTATATGAACACATTGTTGTGATGGCTGTAGCTTACCCATTACGCCGGAAACATCTCCACCACCATAAAAGGTGGCATCAGCATGTTGCCACCCACGATGGTTTGTTTGACTCATTTTGTTATGGTATCCGGAACTACCATGAAGACATAAGCTGAATACAAGGCATATGATCAGAAATTGTAAAGCTTGAACAGCTTTAATGCCCATGAATATCCTTTGTGCCCAAGTCCACTGTCAAAGGAAGAGAACTGGCGGTGTGGCGATTTGAGGGTAGAAGTAAAAATGTTGTAGCTGCATATTTCTGCGATGAGCATCGGTGATTAGATACGGCGAGTGTCTGGATATGGCGTTTTCTATATCAGCACACAAACACATGGGCGCTCTAATGATTTCATTTTCCTGAACTCCTTTAAGGATACATATGCTAAATTCTGTCGTTTGCTAGATTAAGAGATGCTGAATTAGTGTCACAAAGGGTATGGTAATTCGTATACCACGTTCCAACTACAGTTGTTGATCTTCGTCGTGATGGAGTTGCAGATCGTGCATTTGATGATTCTCTTATATTTGAATATGCATCCTGTGAAGACATGTGATGAAATGATAAGATGAAGGCTAAGTAATCCCTTCTTGTCCTCTTCAGGGGTTGTCTTTATTTGTGTGATATGTGCTCCTGGAACTGGTTGTATGGTTGAAGAATTGAGTTTGATCCACTAGGAATATGGAATCCTATGGGATGTTTTGTTCTTCTCTTTTCTCGTGTTCTCCGTTAAAAGATTATAGTATTAACAGTCTTGCATGTTCGTATTAAACTGAGGTTTTGGTTTGGTATAAACTGAAGGAACATTGGCCCTGCAAAACTCAAAACTGGTTTCCTGGGATGTAGATACAAGTCAATCCAGATAAGCTCAACCCAAAAGTAAACTTGGATGACATCTTGGTCCGAGTTCAAAGACAACGGGTTAAAGGAAGCTGAACCTTATTCGAACCATTGGCAAGTACATGAAGTATATGATAATTTTAAAATGTAAAATATAAAATGTAAAAAGATTATATCTTTACCCCTTTCGATTTTATTGTATCTCTTCAATCTCCTCATGAGTCGTGTAAGTGTTAACAAAGGTGAAATCTTTCATGAAATTGCTTCTGCTCCCTCTTTTTCCCAGCTTGTAGAAGAGGTTGGTTCAACCTTCCTTTGACTATTTGGAAAAACCATGACATAACAGGTTGGATCCTGGTTTATTTTATCATCATCAAAGGCCAAAAACAGGGAAAGTGAACAGCTTGAACCTACCAAGGTTCACACATTTTCACCGTTCAATGGTGCCAAGTGCCAAGCAGTAAGACAAGGTGCATTAATGGAGGATAGGGCCACAGCCACACAACCTTAGCATCTGGTACTGTACCATTTGTTTAGATGCGGCAGAAGATTTTAATGGCGGAAAGAGACTGAAATTTTCTACACGGCAAAAGGCTAAAGGGCCTAGGTCACCAAACCACCATCAAATTTTTTGACAATTTCTGCAACGCAACACGTGTCCATGATTCTATGTTCTCGTTTCCATCTTCCTTTCGTCGGTGCAGCAGAGAGAGGAGTTTCCATGCCTCGGAGATTGTATTCCCTGTCACATCCACGCCTCTACCTCCATGTTCATGGCAGGTGGAGAAATTACTGTGATGTGACAACTTTAAAATACCCTTTTCACATGTGGTTGACAGTGAAGCTTCCCGAACTATTTCCAACAGTTAGGAGCCGAAAGCTTTACCTTTCTGAACATGTAAATTCTGGGAAAGCTGTACTACCAAACCCGTCTTGTCCACATTAAAACAGAGTTCCTGTAGAATGGTTAAAGTGGAGAACTAATGAGTTAATGCACAATGAATCAACCATAAGTGCATGCAGAAGAGCTCAAGTTGATGGTAAGTTGACAATATTAGAAGGTGTTAGCCATTAATGAATAGTAGTTGGAGGATGAGCAAGCTGATCCAAAGAGTCAAAGATCGGCAGCTTTCCACCAATCACAATCCTCTTCTGTTCAGACTTGACACAATTCTCAAGTAAAAAGTAATTTAAAGTTCCCATTGAAGAATACAAATGTCATTTAATTTGATTTTTAAAATTTGAAATTTAAAAAATGTATATTTTTTCAATTTAATCCAATTTAAATTTAAAACAGACTTAAAATGATACTAAATTTAAATTTATATTATAATTTTAGATTAACTATTTTTTTTATAATATTTCAAATAAAAAATAATTTTAATTAATATTATACTTTCACCTAAAATTGCTCATTTGTGACTTTATGGTCACAAGTAAACAACTTCTTTTTAAAAATTATAAAGAAAAGGTTGTACGTATTTATGACCTTTTAAAATAGAAAGTCTTGTGTATAGAATACGTTGACTTTACTTCAGGTTTCAAATAAGTCTCAATATAAAATTTCAAGTTCAAGAGATCATCCAATCAAAAAAAATTAAAAAAAATCGAACTTTGAACACATTTAAAATTTTTAGGTCAACTTCAATGTTTTTCAAGAGATTATTCAATTGGTAAACCAAGTCTCTCATCTACGTATTAATTTAAAAATTAGAATTGCGGTCAAGAACTATATTTTTTATTTAGTGATTAAAAAAATAATTGATTAGACACAAGATTATTTATAAATGTTGATTAATCAAACCTATTCCTTTATTTTAAATTATTAATTTATTAAATAAATGATTAAAATGCATTATTTATAAATTACTGCATATTTTCAAAGATTTATCTAATTTATATCTAAAAAATAATTACTATATATTCTTTTATTATTAAAAAATAATGCATAAACGTAACTTAAAAAGAAGAAAAAATCATTGAGCTAAATAAACATCGGAATCAATATTTTAAAAATCGAACCGATTCAACTGGTTTTATAATAAAAATTTTGAACTTTGATTTTTAATTATTCGGTTTGATTTAACTTAATAATTTTTGTTATTAAAAATTAATAAATTTATTAATTAATTGACCAATTTTTTTAAAATAAAGATATTTTTATTTTTTATTTATTTTTTAAAAATAATTTTTTAAAAATTTAATATGAATTGAATGTTTAAAATCTGATTTTGAAAAGATTGATAGGAACATACATTGAAAGAGTAACATTTAAACATTTTCCATTTTCCTCGAAAAATGAAAGTTTGTTTTGTGATGTGATTAGAGTGGTGCATAGTTTATTAGAACTGACACTTTGATGTATCTGATCGACCTCAGATGTTATCTTACCCTCAAATTTCAATGGTGGACCATTTTTGTACGATGCAGCAGATAGAGCAGTAGAGGTTATCTGTCACTAACTTTCATTCATACAAAAGCTTCAGTGATTTACATCAAAACCGTCCTTTCGTTTCAGTTACAAATATCATAACTGGAACAGAAAATTTTGATTGTGAATGAGTGATGATAGTAACATTACAAGTAGAACATGAAAAAGATTAAAGTTTCTTTCATTTCAATGGTGTTTTTATTGAATTCAGGTACCCTCAAATCAAAGAACCAGAAAGGACTTTTCTGCAGAACTTGTGCCTCACCAATTCTATCCTCTTTGATTCAAAAGTTTGAGTCTTTTTTGTTTTATATCTAACAGAACTTGCAGTTGTTATTCTTGAGATTCTTATCGAATGATTTCTTTATTAAGTTCTTGATTAATGCATACTAGTAATTTGGGTGTGCCCTTTTGCATAATAAAAAAGCTTTCTGCATAATTTGTTCTTTAGTAATTCTGAGTCTTGTTTTTTTTTTTTAAATAAATGGATAGAATTTAGAGCAATGCAAAATGCAGGAGGATAATTTGGTTGTACCCTTTTGTTCCTTTCTGATGAGTTGATCTAGAAAAGGATCAGATCTTCAGATCTTCTTGGTATGCTCTCCAATCAATAAATTGTGCAGATGAAGTTCTTGATCATTTCAAAGACTGTCTTCCTGATATAGATTTTCTTGGTCTTACAAAAAATTTACTGTACATCATAAAAAAGATGAAATGTTCCCATCTCAACATTAAATTTGGGCCCAACGACCAACCAATCCCCCATCCTTCTTTTATAATCCTATCGGTTTCACACCTCCAACTTCTTCTATATAAACACCACAACTGCTGAAGTTTCTACTCAGGAAATACTATTCTAACCCTTCTCTGCAACCAAGCATTATCTCACATAGCTTTGTTTTGATACGTTTTTAGTTCACTGCCATGGCCTCTCTCAAGTTGGTGTGCGTCCTCCTGGTGTGCATGGTTGTGGCAGCTCCAATGGCTGCTCAAGCTGCTTTTTCGTGTGGTCAAGTGACCAGTGGCTTAGGTCCATGCCTTCCATACCTCAGGACTGGTGGTCCAGTCCCTGGTAATTGCTGCAATGGTGTTAGAGGTCTTGTCAGCGCTGCAAAGACCACCGCTGACCGCCAAGCTGCTTGTCGGTGCTTGAAAGACGCCTCCGGGAAAATCCCAGGTATCAACCAACGCAATGCAGCTGCTCTTCCCAAAGCATGCAACGTCAATATTGGATACCCCATCAGCACCTCCGTGAACTGCAATACGTAAATTTTCTCTCTCTTTTTTTTGATTTATCATTTTCTGATACTATCCATCTGCTAAAGTTTCAAACTTGATCATGTTCTTGTTCTTTTTGCAGTGTGAAATGAAGTGATCAACAGAGAAAAGAAACTGCTCGTTACATACTCAGGAGATGGTATATTGTGAGAGAATAATAGGATATGGCGATGCACAGTACTGCATAGCTCTGTCCTTCTTCCACGGCTCCATGTTCAGCGAGTCTTCTTCTCTTCTCTCTTCTTTTTTCTGTTTTCTTCAATACATGTTATGTCAGCTATCCTTGAGTATGTACTAGTCATTCTATGTTATAATAGAAAATCTTATCCACTCGTTTCTGTTTCTCATCACCATCAGGCATCTAGTTGATCTAATAAACTGGATATATAGATTTATTTATGTCAGACTACGATGAAACCAACGCTTCTGTAGATTAAAATGGAGGGTAAAGATAAATTTACTGCTCTGGCAAATAAGAACTTAATTGTTGGGGATGTAATATGATGCTTGTTTGCTTAAAACGGCAATAAATAAGAATCAGAGCATCATTACCATGAACAAAACAGGAGTAATTCAATTCTGACATAAAGCTCGTAAATTCTGCAGAAGAAAGTTAATCATATCTATTGACGTAGCTAGTTGTCCTACAAGCAAGATTTGGCATAAGAAGACTCTCTTGGAGATCTTTTTGATGGTTCCTGGATATCTGTAATGGGGAATTTAGTGTTATTGCAAGCTAGAAATCAGGTTGGATCAAAATCTTATCAACAGATGGAACTGCAGAACCCTGGAATGCTAAAATTTATCAACTTGGTATCTCATAGTTAGTTAGGATGCCAGACCTATGTGTTAAATAAAATTTTGAATTGATTAAAAATTATTAATTAAATTTATTTTTAACTATATATTAAATAAAATTTTAAATTTACCCCATTCAAGTTTTCATACAACATGGCTTTTGCTGATCGCATCATATGGACTCTTGTGGGCAGACAAACCTTTGACTACAAATTGGGCTCTATAGTTGTAGTTGGTCTCCAACAAACAAAGAGTAGAGTTCATTGCATAGATTCAAGCCTAAATCAAGTGGATAACTTAGCCCAGGTTATGGGTGAGCTCATCTGTTAGGATTGGGTCTTGGTCTTTGGACAATTACATAATGTTATGATCCTTGGAAACCATAAAAGCTGAAGAGTGAGATGAATCCATGTGCAAGTTTCAAGCAATTTTTAAGTTTGCTTGGAGAAAAATATTAGTTGCAGTAGGCTGTTTTGATCCCATCCTCCTATTTCTTGTTACCATCTATACATGAAACCATCCCTGAGATTAGGTCAATGGATCAGTTTTGCCAATTTCTGAATTCCTACTCCAAGCTGCTCAACACTTAAAGAGGTTCATTCTCACAAATTGTTTCACATGCATTGCCCCTAACTCTTTTTCTTATAAGACTGTTCAGGAAATTCAGGCTTTTCAGGTTCCAGTTTTATAAAAGCGTCCTGCTCTTAGTCCGTAGTCTGTCAGCGATTGCTCCTGGAGGAGACCAAAAAGTACAGATATCGGCATGCTTGCTTGCTTGCTTCAGCTTCTTCGAGGTCGTGGGTGATAGAATTCTTATATTAAACATGATGTGACAGTGACAAGGTCGACTACTCAATATCAAACAGTACAAAAAGCAAGTGTATTATGAGTCTATGATAGTCTTTTTAAGTCGGTTGAATCAGATACTTGTCTCGGTCGTTCAAGATTCACATAAATGTGTGGACTAAATTAATTCCATTAATCAGTTCATTTACACATTTATATAACATCTGCACAAAAATGTATACCAGATTATAAGTAGCACAGATAGAATTGGATCATCCAGTGAATCAAAAACGGCAGAAATCAACCACAAAGTTGACAACTTTCGATTATGCAGTTCTTTCTTCTGATATACTAAGCTGACATAAAAGCTTAGCTTCATTAAAGCACTAAACTTCCATGAAAGCCATGTCCAACCGGAGGAACCAAGCTTATAAATCATCATATATTTATCAGTATTGCAAACTTTAGAAAACTCTTCATGAAGAAATTGTTCTTGCATTTCCAATTCGGCCTGCAAAATTTCTGTATTATCTTACAACTCTATTGAGATACAATCAAACTAACTCTTTTAACACAACGACAGTTTCGAACTTAGACTGCCTAAGATCAATCAACCTGACCCTTCAACAACTACAACAACGTCCCCTTGCGGACCCCTATCAGTTTCCGGCTCATTTTCTCCGGTGAACCACCCTCGAGAAGGACCGGAACTTGCCGTATGTTCAAGCAAAGAGTGGCGACAGTTGGGGCATGACGAGTGTGACAGAAGCCATGTGTCTATGCAACTGACGTGAAATCCATGATTGCATCTTGGAAGCACTCGAACTTTCTCTCCAGAAACGAACTCAGCTAAGCAGATCGGACACTCCGTGTCTGGTATGTTCACTCCGGTCCCATAAACTGCCACCGGTATCCGCCGCAACTCACGTTTCTTGAGGCCCTTCCCTGCTGTCTGCTCTGGTGTGTCCAAAGCGAACCTCCTACTACAACGAAGAGCACATCGCACTATAGAGTTGAGCCCAAGTGCACATATCAGAGCACATAACAAAGCTGCCAAAATGATCACCATGTTGGTGTCAAAACTCGTGTCACTAGCGTACGTATCATGTGTTCCGGTACCATTCGCCGGCGGCATACTTGGGTCGGAGTCAAGCTGGCGGCGATGCATATTCACCATGAGTGTAGTGTGGTACGAGAGTTCTCTTTTTGTTGTCTCACTTCTGAGCACTAAAGAACACTATAGATATTGTTGCTGAAGAGAAGTTAAAAACGGAGAAATCTTATGTTCTTTTATTGGATTGAACTTGATCTTCAATCGAAATGGATAAATGGGTATGGTTCTCTTTTGAGTTCTGAGACTTCTGACAAATGTTTGTAGAGATTCCAACTAGAAAGGGACAGTGAAAAGCATCTGCTTTCTGGAAAGGATAAGGCAAAAGAAATGGTAAATTGTTGCTGTCTTCGGAATCAAAGGGACCGTTTTTTGCAGCAAGATTCCAGTTTTCTTAATCAGAACTGGTCCTCTATATGCTCAGATAAACGAATAAAAAAGACACAGGAGAAGACTCAGATTGTTGTTACTCTGCAACATACATACCTTATCAGCTGTCCTTACCTTACTTTTCTTTGTCCTGTAGAGCCAATGACCAGTGTATCTTCAACTTTCTTTTTCATCATCATCTGTTCTGATATTTTGTTCTCATCGAAGGGTGACTCGTGTGGTGTGAAGTGCCAAGTGGAGGGGCTTAACTCTTATGCAAGTCCTGGTGCCATTTGGAGGGATCAAGATGTAAATAGAGATGAAAAGAAAGTAGAAGATGAAAAAGTAAGATGTAACTGAAGCAACTGTGTACCTAATCCTGAGTATTAACAACTTTATAATATTTGAAACTTAGTACCAAATCCCCTTTGCTTAAAAAACAGTTTGCAACCCCTCACATGTTCACATATCTTTGATTCTGTCATGTTTTTGCAGATTGGAATTTAGCGGGAAGTTTACTGTCACCATCCTATTGAATCATTTATTTTCTTCTGACATCATATCAGGTGGGGAAACAAGATTAACTTGAGTTTAGTAAGATCAGAATTTGGCCAGAAAAGATCTCTAGTCGCTTTAGAACTATAAATGAATGTGATGTAACACTTAATGTAAGAAGTGAAGCTGTTCCAGTCATTGCCTGAAGCTACATTAGCATGAACTATCCTGCATGTGGAGCTTGTTGAACCAGTAACCTATCCCCATGACCCCATTAGATAAAAGACAGGACTAACAAGAATGCCTAGAAACAGACCAAGGAATTGTAGTTTCAGGACATTTCTATATTATGGTTATGGAGGTTGAGGTTAAGTGTACCGTTGACGGACCTCTTGCACCTGAATGATGTTCTCTATGTTTCTTGGTGGACACTTGGCAATTACTGCCATGACAAAGCTCCGGTTTCAACTACTACACAACTGCAGAAACGCCATGTACTCTGTTTCGAACCTTTTGATACCTATGAAAATATCAGAATCAACCAAAACCAACATTACCAAATTTCTCTGGCTTAGGTGACCTGAAGTTGTTGGCATTTAATAAAAAATGTTATCTTTAACTTATGTTTGTGGATTCAGTTAAGGCCCCTTGATCACTCGAACTGCAAAAGCTAGACAAGTGTTCATCTTTAACGAATACCATTTGGCAACAAGAAACAAACTTGTGGAACATCAACGGCTGCTTTACTCTCTTCTCAGTTTTTGGTATAGCAAATTCACGTGATCTTGGGATGGCATGAAGCCATGATCAGAAAGCAACAACACATACAAAGGCACTGTCTTAGCAGAGTATGAACAGGCACATTTCACTATCACTAGTCAGTCTTTCGACCATGTAAATCCAAGTTCAACGAGAACAATGTGAAGAACAGGAAGAAAAAGTATTTACTAACAGAAAATTAGCAGTCAAACCATAAATAGTTAATAATTGCTAAATAATAATCAGTTATTGCAGTAGAAAGTAGAAATAATCAGTTATTGCATATCTAGCGTCTTTTGAAAATGATGTGATCAATAAGAAAATTCTACAGTGGCATAGGCGGTTAAGACATCCCTCATTTTTTAGTTTAGCAAAACTTTATCCAAACTTATTTAAAAGAACTTCTAATTCTTTGTTTTGTAAAGTATGTGCATTTGCTAAACACATTGGAAGGTCTTATCATTTATCAAATAATAAGAGTTTTGTTCCTTTTATGACCATTTACTCCGATGTTTGGGGTCCTCCTCAAACTCCCTCTCTTTCTGGCCATAGATGGTTTGTAACCTTTATTAATTGTTGCACCCGATTGATGTGGGTTTATCTAATGGAAACTAAAAATGAAGTTTTTTCATGCTTTCAATCTTTTCACAAAATGATTTGTACTCAACATGATGTTAGAGTTAAGATCTTACGGTCAGATAATGGAATGGAGTATATGGATGACAAATTTCGTGCTTATCTAGATTTTAATGGAATATGAGTCTTATTTCATCACATCCTCAACTCCTCTTCAAGGGGAGAATGAGATTGAAGACGAAGTGTTGCGTGACTCTAAAGATAATGTGATCCAAGGAGAAAGAACAATTTAGGGGGAGACAACTAGTTTTGTTCAAGAGGATTGAAGCCGGCATTTAGATAGACTAGATTTAAAGACATACTCAAGGCGAGATAAGACAGAAAAAGACATCATGCAGTCTATGCCAATACTGTCCTCTTCCCTCGAAAACACTGGTGACCTATAATATGATTCATCTGATGATTTAGATAAGCCGATTGCTCTTCGAAAAGGTGTTAGAAGTTGCACCAAGCACCAATTTCTAACTTTGTTACATATGACACTATCTCCTGCCTATAGAGTTTTTGTCTTGTTTGTTTCTTTTGTGTCTATTCCACAGGCTTGGAGAGAAGCAATGAAAATTGTCTAATGAAAAAAAGCTATGATTGAAGAAATGAAGGCCCTGGCAAATAATGACACTTGGGAACTTGTGACTGCTCCAGAAGGAACACGGACGGCTGGCTGCAAATGGGTATTCACAGTGAAGCATAAGCTAGATAAATCATTTGAGAGATATAAGACAAAATTGGTAGCTAAAGGCTTTACTCAAATGGACTATCATTAAACCTTTGCTCTTATTGCTAAGATGAATACAATCAGAATTTTACTCTCGTGTGTAGCTAACCTGGACTGGGACTTACAACAGTTCGATATTAAAAATGCATTTCTTCATGGAGATCTGGAGGAGTTGTATATGGAGATTCTTCCGGGGTTTGAAGATGAGAAGACATAAAAGAAAGTTTGTAGGTTAAAAAAGGCCTTGTATGAGTTGAAACAATCACCACGAACATGGTTTGAAAAGTTCAATCGGGCTATGATCTCTTTTGGTTATCAATAGAGTAATGCAGATCATACCTTATTTATCAAGCACTCCTAAGGTAAGATCACACTTCTTATTGTCTATGTTGAAGACATTATTGTAACTAGAAGTGATACAGAAGAGATGGCTAGGCTGAAGAAACTACTTGCTCAAGAATTTGAAATTAAGAACCTAGGAAAATTGCAATATTTCTTGGAAGTTGGAAGTCGCTAGATCAAGAAAAGGAATTTTTATCTCCCAAAGAAAATATTTCCTAGACCTATTATGGGTTGTAAACCAGCTGAATCTCCTATTGAAAGCAATCACAAACTGCAAGCAAGAACGGATACATAAGTGGACATGAGAAGATACCAGAGGTTAGTTGGGAGACTCATTTATCTTTCTCACATTAGGCCAGACATAGCATTTGTAGTTAGTTTGGTAAGTCAATACATGCAAGATCCACGAGAACCTTACTTACAAGCTGTATTCCGCATTTTGCACTATCTAAAGTCTGCTCCAGGAAAAAGCCTATGTTCACTAACAATGGTCATCTTAAGATATAAGTATTTATAGACGCTGATTGAGCTAGATCTCCAGATGATAGGAGGTCAAACACTGGTTATCGTACACTTCTAAGAGGAAATCTAGTCACTTGAGAAGCAAGAAACATAATGTTGTTGCTAGATCCAATACAGAAGCTAAATATAGAGCTATGACTCAAGGTGTGTGCAAACTATTGTGGGTAAAGAAGCTGATGAATGAATTACAATTGACGGATGAAAGAAGTTCATCTCTCTATTGTGATAACAAAGCTGCCATTAGTATGACTCACAATCCTGTTCAACATGATAGAACAAAACACATAAAAATTGACCGTCGTTTCGTGAAAGAGAAACTTGTGAATGGCTCTGTGCAATTATTCAATGTGGGGTCAAATGAACAATTGACAGATGCCTTCACTAAAGGACTCTACAACAAACAATTTCATAACCTCGTTTGCAAGTTACGCATGTGCGATATCTATGTATGAACTTGAAGGGGAGTGTTGATCAGAGATTATTAGCATTGATATTGTATTATTATCATTGATATTGTTGTCATTATACGTATAATCTCTCCTATAATTGAGAGATTTCATAAAGTTAATAGTTAGATTACTTCTTAAATAGTCCTAGGAATTTTGTATATAAACCCTTGCTCCTATGTCACAAATACAAGAAATACAAATTATCTTCAACATTCAACACAAAGTAAGATCAAGATCAGAATAAAGATGAAGAGTATGGACAACTAGGAGCCTTGAACACTTATCATATAAACCAGATTGTAGATTACAGCAAACTTAAGGACTGGTTTGCAATCTATCTACAAAACAGCATCCTCTCTATCTAATCAGCTTGAGGGATGACTAGGTGGAAGAATCACACTTTTATCTCCTATATATGCTGTTGAATCAGAAGAAAAGAACAGGGATAAAGAAGGCAATCAAAAAAAAAAAAAACAAGGAAAAATGCATACTATTAACAATCAGAATCCTTCAACACTAGCTCTTCGAATAGATGAAGATGATGATGACTTCCGGCTTTCTTGCCGTTCAAGTTCTTCAAGGGAAAGAGTAGAGGAACAAGCACTCGGAGGAAGAGACATGGGTAAAGTACGTGGCTGTGTGGGAGAGAGAGATGGTCGAGCTTGCGATGGTGGGGAAGGTGAGAAGTTTAACCTTGGTGCTGGGTTGATGATCCCATTAAGACTTGGTGATCTCAACATATGCTTTCTGGCAACAACAGTTGGCTCTTGAAGAGGGAAGCGGCAAGAGTACTTCATGTCTTGTATGACTTTCAGATGTTCTACAATCGTTCTCATGGTTGGCCTCTCCAATGGGTCATTCTGAAGACATTTAAGAGCAATATTAGCCACAGTCCGGGCTGCTTTTGATGGGAATCGGCTTTTTAGCTGAGGATCCATTATCAGTGACAGCCGACAGTCATCAGCTAAGAAAGGCCGGCTCCACTTAACTAAGTTCCTCTCTTCCTTGGGATGACGGGAATCAAGATTCTTCCTTCCCGTAAGTAGTTCAAGAAGAACGACTCCGAAACTCCATACGTTGCTCTTTGGTGTCAACAACCCTCTCTCAAGTGTCTCCACTGACAGGTTTCCAACAGCCTGTATAAAGAATAAAGAAGATAACTACTTAACCAAACTAAAGGTCTTGATAGTCATTACTGCATTAAATTGGAAAAAGATTCCACTAGAAACCGGTGCAAAGGAAACCAAACAGATTTTATGGTGTGTAACAGGAATTTATAGACATTGAAAAGGAAATTACCACTGACGTGCTGGAGAGATCTGTCTCAGGAATATGACCGACACAACCATACCCAGAAAGCTTTGCACTAAAATCTTTGTCAATCTGTATATTGACAGTAGAGAACTGATTGTACATTGCCTGTGAATTCAACAATATTTCAGCAAACGTCAGATGTTTGTATAAGCTTCTACATAATATATATATACATTTAAGATAATAAAAAAGGATGCAAATTTTCCTTCATAATGCAAAAAAGAAATAAGCGTTGGCCGTAATACAGCATTAAATAGGAGATAATTGAAACGACAAGTGTTTAGAAGCAAGAATATGAGAGAATTACAAGTCATTGCAATGTCATCCTTTAGAAAATTAAGTAGGAGTAACAATTTTCATAATATTGAGCAATGTATGTCATGGATGTGTAATGTACTAATTACCTGGAAAGGCCCTTCTTCATGCAAGAAAGTAAGACCCTGTGCAGCACCTAAAGCTATTTTCATCCTCGTATTCCAGTCAATAGGGGGCCCATCTGACCTTCCATATAGGAGACGGTCCAAGCTTCCATGATAAAGTCTCTCATACACTAACATTCGCAGTTCTGACCGATCACGTGCATAGTATCCAAGCAATTTACAGAGATTTGGATGTCGCATAGATGCAAGAGTGTTAGCCTCACTTATGAATTCCTTTAAACCCTGGAAAACCATAGACCTCATAAATCTGTGAATTCTAACTTTTGTCAAATATGTAACAAAAGGCTAGGCATGTAAAGATAGTTAAGAATGAATATCCAACAGCATGGGCTTGCTGATTCATTTAACTCGAATGACAAAATGAATATCCAATAGAATGGGCTTGCTGATTCATTTAACACGAATGACAAATGTTAATTAACACTGAACTTTGCTCCAGCAACCATGCTGATTCATAGCAGGCTGTCAAATTATCTTTGCTGCACGTATAAAAGAGGACATCAAGAGGCCCCCAAAGCTCTTCCGACTGTATTTTAAAAAATTAAAGCAATACATAAATCCGTATAATGGAAGGTCTTCCAGAAGCTGAGGTAGACTATAATCCTAGAACTTATCCACACTTAATCTTATTGAAAGAAAAACATCAAATCCATGTGTTACCTGGGCTGATGGGTGAAGACGCGTGATATTGGCCTCAAACTTCTTTAAATTATCATCCCCAAAAGAAGCTCTATATATGACGGATGAAAGACCTTCTGACACACATCTGTCTAATGAGAAATTGTGGCAAGCAGATGCAATTTCTTCATATGAAAAGCTACGCAATGATCCACTCTGTGTTACACTAGGAGGCAGTGGTAATGGTCCAGAAGCATATAGAGGGCCACTGCTACCATTCCCAAGTTTAAAGCTACTTGTAGGCTTCAAAACAGTCCCTGGAGGTGAGGGAAGAGGAAGAGGTTGTGGGGTAGGAGACTGATGGTCGGTAGCTAATCCAACTCGGCTCTTTGAATTTTCTTGCTCATCATACTCACTTGCTGCTAGAGCATCTTGTTCAGCAGTATGAAGACTTTCTGGAGCAGACATTGCACGTGTTCTATTGTTTGTTACTAGATTATCTGGTTGCACAGGTTTCACCCTAGTCCTAAAACTAGGGGGTGCTGACTGCAGTGACCGAGTTTGGATCCGAGGCTCAGGGAGTGTGGTTGGTGTTTGCTCCTTCGGTGTGATGCGCTTAACAGACACAGACCGCTCAGGCTTTTTCTTCCTGCTCTTCAAAACAGTGAAGCAACCCATCTGATTGCGTCCAACGCTCTAAAGAGCAGATCTACAAAGTTTCTGACAGAAGAAAGCAACAACATAAAAATTATTACTGCTGAAAAGGAAGAAGCAGAAAAACATGTTGGGCAAACCAAGGGGCATACGATTGACAAGTTCTGATATCAAGAACACAGAACTTAAAGAAGTATAAGATACTGCAATTCCATACAATGCACAAACTATACTAATTGCTCCAATTAAATGGAAAACAAACTACATTGTTTGAACTCTCCACTTTCCACATGAAACAACAGAACTCTCCACTTTCCACATGAGACAACAGAACTCGTTCCAAGCTTATAGTATTTTCAGTCCAAAACCTCCCCATATGCATCCATCACCATGGGTAGTCTGATAAAATCCATCTTTCTAAGTATACCACATGGGTATCACTAAGAAAATAAATGGTTAAGTATCAGTTACTGCTGAAGTTGAAAACCAACTCCTTGGCATTGCAGTTTTGGTTTGCAAGTCAAGATCGGATGGCAAGAAACAAGAACCACACTAAAAGAAAATCAGATGCTTTAAGCAAAACCAAGTGCCCTAATCTTATAAAAACCGACACTAACCATTTTCATTCTGCTTCGCACCATCTCTACCAACAAACTTATTCAGCTACTAAACTACTTAGGACCAAGAAACAAAATTTACATGCACCACAACGACCTTGTAAAAATAAAAATTGCAAACCCATATCCCAAATAACCCAAAATATATAATTACAGAAATCAACAAATAACAAATCGTTTTCATTTCCCTGGTCACAAAGTTTCATGAGACAAAAACAATAAAGAACGACCTTTACAAGAAGTCACGAATTCAAACCAACCAGAATTAGAGTGACAAACCCAGCCCCACAAAAATCCCAGAAAAAATGAAAACTTACAAACGCATGAAACCCATTTTGGGACAGAAGGAAAATCTCTATGATTTCAAAACCAACTAAAAAATTAGAAAAAGAACAAATTTTGAGATAAATATATAGAAATAAAAATCAAACCTGAGATCGGCAATTCATGCAAGTTCCGGCGGAGAGAAGGGAGCCGGAGAAACAAGTAGGTGGTGGGATGGAATCAAGTGGGGTTTTTGATTGAGCAAAGAAAAGCCCTTTTCAAGTCAAACAAAGCAAATAAGGTTGAAATGAAAAAGTAGTGAACTTTTCTAATTTAATCAATGTTGGGAAAAATAAATATTGAAAAAAATGGAAAGAAAGAGAAAGAGGAGAGAGAGAGAGGGAGAGGGAGGCATTGGTCAAACGTACCTAAGCTCTCATTTAATTAGCTTTAATTACTTAACTGCTTCTTATACTATTAAATGCAATCCTTACATTCCTTTTTGACTTTTTTGCCCTTTAACTTCTTCCTTATTTGCCATTTTGTGAGAATCTTTTGATGGTATCAACCCAATCTTATATTTAATAAAGTGTTCGCCAAGGGGAGATGTTTGTTATTCTACTTTTACTATTTTAATGTTGTTCTTTTTTTTTGAAACTATTTTAATGTTGTTCTTATTTACATATTTATATAAGTTTTATATAAATGTGTAGATAAAATTACTTAAAATAGAATTGAAATAGTAAAAATGGAACAGGTGATCTAATCCCAATTATTAGGATGCAATTCCAAATCATAGTTAAAAATTAAAATTTTTTAAAATAATTTTTTTTAAGAAATTAAAATAATAAAATGATATTTTTTTAATTAAATTCAGGCCTAAATAACTTAGGTTCAGGTTTACTTATAATCCTTATAAACAAAACGATGTCATTTTGTTTAAAATAATTAGGTCTAAGTCAACATGGGCCTGGCTACTAAACTAACTCGTTAAAAACATTTGGATTTATTCCCATGTGTCGACAGTTGTCATCCCTACCAATTATTGGTAGGGAGTGTTTGGTTTGAGGGTTTGGGAATGAATGAATGGAATGATAGTAAAAAATAGTGTTTGCTTTGAGGTTTTCAATTCCAAAGGAATTGATTTATTCCATTAAATTTGGGAATCCACTAAACCCCCCAAAAGGGTGGGTATCAAGTTTTCATTCCAATC
>JANJEY010000005.1:1347477-1363124 GCA_024703695.1 Erythroxylum cataractarum | reverse complement strand
TGGCGATCTGAGCTCTTGCTGTATTCTCCATTGTTAAAAGGAAATTGTGTATAATACCGTCCTTTGTCTTGGTCTCTTTAAGACAATTTTCTGTTGCACTAAGGTGCTTTGATACTTCTCAAGCTTCTTTCTCCTTTTACTCCTGTTCTTTTGAAAATAACTCTTTATTAAGTACAAGTAAGATTACGTAATAATAATTCTTTGATTAGTTGAGCTTATATTAGTAAAATTTTTGTCAGTAAAATATTTTATATAATTTTTTTTAGAAAAATATTTTTAAGAAATCAATTGATTATTTAGCTATCGTTTAAAAATAAATTTTTTTGAAAGAATTTTATACATTACTGTTTGACAATATAAAAATAAAAAACACTTTTAATTTTAATTATATTGTATAAATAATAAATATTATTTATACATATAAATAAACACTTTTAATTTTAATTATATTTTATAATAAAAATTATTTATACATATAAATATTATTTAAATATATTTAAAATATATAAAACACAATATATTAATTATTATATAATTTTAAACCATATGAAACATAAATGAAAATATATCTAACCAAATTCTTTGTATAGATTATAACACAAATAAAATTAATATTAAAAATAAATATTAAAAAATATATAAAAAAAGTCAAATAATATTATATAACTCTCAAAGTATACGTGAAGGTGAGTTTGTGAATATTGTGCAAATTATGCGTAAAATATGAGGACAAAAAAGACTAAAATATAGACTTATTAATTTATCCAAAAATTTTACCTAAAAAAAACGCTTTTTTGGGAAGCTTCAAATTTAATCTTCTTAAAAAACTGTATTTTGGCTGTCAAAAAAATCATATCTATTAAAGAAGTTTTTTTTTATTTTACAGTCAAATACTTATTTTTCTTTAAAAGGCTTTTGTGGTGGAGAAAAGTATTTATTAACCTCCCAAAAGTCTATCTAAACAAACACCAAAATTTGGTTTAAATTTAAATTTATTAAATAATAAATTAAGTTTATTAAATGAATTTAAATTTATTAAATATATATTAAATTAAGTTTAAAATAACCAATCGATTTAATGCTAATAAAATGTTATTATTTAATAAATTATGTTATAATATTAGTATTTTAATTTCAACTTAATTAATTTTTAAATTGAAGGGAAGTTTTGGAACTGCAAAAAAGGTCATTCTCTTTTCTGCAGTAGCCCTTTTTAATTTTTAAATTGTTAAATTGAATTTAGGTTATTTAAATTAAATTTAATATCTAAATTCAAAATTTTACATTAAATATATAAAAAAAATCGAGTTAGGCCGGGCCGGTTTCTCCGGTTGTTGTTACTTAAAAAGATCCATGATTGAAACATGTCATCTTCCCCAGTACATGTCAATTTTACAACTTGCACTACTCTTAACTCTATTTAGACTTCTTTTCAGCTTCCAACCTGTATTCAGTCTTCTGATGTTACCTCCGCGTAAAATACACTCTTTTGAATGTTTCTGTAGATTCAAAATTATTTCTTTTGAAGAATAAACGATCTGGTTTCTCAAGTTTTGAAGAATCATGGCAAAAAGCTATCATCTTGGGATCTAATCAGTAGGAGAGAAGTTGGGGAAATTAGGGTTTGTAATGGGTGGCGTTAATGGAAGAGTAGTGGTTGCAATCTTGGTGCTTTTTGTTGCGTTGGATGTTTCCAACGCTTCCTTCCTCTCGACGCTTCGTCACTTGATCGAATCATCTCGTACCAAAAGGACCGACTCAATCCAAGTAATTGTTTTTTGTTTCTTAATATAAATTTTTCAGTTGTTTTGTGATTCGTATTTGATTTGATTTCCGTAATTTTGGTTGTTCGTTTGGTTTAAGGTTTCTCCATCGCCAAGTCCCGTCCCAAATGTGATGAACAAGACATCAGACTTGACTAACTCTAATGATCCGAAGGTGCCCGAAGACAAGTCAACTAAGGTTGATTCCAATAGTGTCAATGAAACAGGAGCTTTGGCCCCGCCTTCCCAATCCAAGTCGGATGGTGGCAAGGATAATGGAGCAAAAGAGAATCAAAAGAAGAAAGGTGGGGAAAGGAGTAACACGGATTCACAGCCGGAAGTTGCTGAGAATTGTACCGGAGTGCTGAACGGATGCTCGGACCAGAGATCGTTGACCGCTTGCATTCTTAGTTAAGATCGTTGACCGCTTGCATTATTAATTTTGAAACTGGTGAACCATGATTTGTGTGATTTGTACTGTTTCACATAACTGCTATAATGTATAGTTGCGTAGACATGCTGCAAGTTGCAAGTTTTTGGTTGGGTTGGTGAAGTGATCTTGATATGGAAATTGGATGGTTCCATTAAATGGCGTTTAGTTGTACTCAGGGTTGCGAAGCTATGGGTGCTTTAGTTGCATTATGAGACAACAAGGTGTTGCTGGTTGTAGTGGTACGTTGTTAGGATAGCAGAGGAGAATGAGTATTAGTTGGATGTGGCTGTGCATAATCTTAAGCGTTTGAATGAAAATCGAGTATCCTTGTTACTCTAGTTGCACTGGTATCATATGTAATGATAGATGGGTCAACCTTTAGATGTCCCATCCTCCACTTTCTAGATGGTAACTAGTTGCCCTTTTTTAGATAGTAGCTAGTGGATAAATGGTTCCGCAATTTGATGAACTCTACAGTTGTCATACTTGAAGACTGATCCAGTAACACCCGGCGATATTAACTGTAACTAGACTGATATTATTAGATTTACAAGTATTCCTTAGCATTTTTCTCCTGGAGGACATTACACTTCACAACATCATTCCTGGATGTTTGGTTTCATTTTTTAATGGATTTCATTCTTCATGTTTTTCATACTAGCACACTTGCAGGTGGAAACTATACACATACCCATATATAAGGAAACATCATTTATGTATTTATGTAGGCTAGAGTTTGCTATCCGTAAAAACCTGTTTTGATTTCTGCAAAACCATGAGAATTTAGGGATTAAAATTTAGTGGACATATTTCTGTCAACTTTATATTATGTAAATTGGTGCTGATGATATGATATGTATAGTATAGTAGTGAATAGCAAGGGTAAGAGTATAATTGTACTTGTTTGAATCCCACCCATAGTATCCAAATCTGCTATCATTCCATTTCAATAGTGACGATTGGTTTTTGTATAGCATATGAGGATTTGATGCATTGAAATAATTTGATTTTTGGCTATAGATACAACATTCTACTTATTTGTGCAGGAACTTGGTCATTGATTTAAAGTGCTTTTTATCTAACCTTCATTTCTGGTTTTATTGAGTAGGTTCAAAACAACTGGTTATTCTAATTCAAAATGAAGGAGAAGAAACTTTAAAAGTGGATCTTTCTGCTCCAAATCCTGCTGAAAACACTTCATTTGAACTATCCAAGCACGCAACTAAAAAGGTCCGGTTGCTTACTTTGTCATTTCAGTCTAATTTGCTTTGGACTATCCTGAGAAAAAAGATTGTTTGTTGATACAAAGTGAAAGCCTATAAAATTTTAATATGAGGAAGATCAAATTTGTTAAAATGAAGGTTGTTGATAGAACACTTGCAATTAATCAGCTATGTATATCTTTATTGATCATTTTCACAGCTAAGATTTCCTTTCTGGCTTCAGATGAATTTAACTCTGGGTAATGGCTCTGGTATAGTTTTGAAGTCGAGATATGGGGAATGCCGTCTGCACTTAAATGCTCGTACATCTCAAGGGAATTTTTATGTGCGACTCCCTTCTTATGACCAGTTAGTTACACCAGTCAATGGTGCCTACTTCCTAATTGTAACAGTTGTGATTTTTGGAGGAACCTGGGCTTGTTGCATGTTCAGAAAGAGGAGACGACAGGATGAAATACCATATCAGGAGCTTGAAATGGGTATTTCAGAATCTGTTTTGGTAAATGATGCTGATACAGCAGAAGGTTGGGATCAAGGCTGGGATGATGACTGGGATGATGGAAATGCAGTGAAGTCACCAGCTGCACGTCACACAGGAAGTATCTCAGCCAATGGCCTTAGCTCTCGAACTTCAAACCGAGATGGATGGGATAATGACTGGGATAATTAGGGTCCCTTTTTCCTGGGAAGATTAAAAAAAAATGATGCAGTATGACCGAAGGTGGAAGAAAATTGAAAAGATTACATATACAAAATAGATGTAGGGAAATATAAACCATCCTCCACTTGCAGGTTGACATTCATAGAGTTATACGGAAGCAACGGGTCAGAGAGGCTGTTTCATTTCTGAGGTCAAGAAGTGATACGTCTTTCTGCTTTGTAACATGTACATTCATTTTGGCTACAGTTTCAGATTTTTGCATTTTCCTTTTTTGGCACTCCTTCAGTTAAGTATAAAATGCTGTTTCAATTTTGCCCATCTGAGTGGAAGATTCCCGTTTTTTGTATGTTAGTCATGTCCAATTACATTTTCCATTCTGGTAAAGCACTAAACTGAACTCCACATTTTTCGCCTGTAGCTTCTTTAATATGCCAGTGTGTATCTACCTATGGAGTATCTGTAAAGCAGGAAATTGTCGAGGTATTTGCACAATTAGGTATAATCCCGGAGTCTGGGTGGGTTCTTCCTTTTCCTCAGCCTACAGGGTATTAGCAGTCGATTCCAACTCTTTGCTCAGTCTAAAGCAGGAAATCCACACTGCACATTCAATCCAAAATAAATGCTCTGCTGCAGAGTCGGATTTTCTCTGCATGGTAGAGTGGATATTGGATTTGCCTTCTTTTTAGATTGTATTGTCCATCTGCATAAAATTTCCTTACCGTCTTGTCATAAGCCTCAATTGGAATGCTTAGTTATGCATTGATGCTAAAGTATTTCAGGTACCACTTCAGTCCAAACTAAGCCTGGAAGCCCATGTACCCTGCTTGGTTCCTCCTCCTCAACCCCTGAGAGAATTTCTAGTTATGCCCAATGTTTTTGGACAGTGTGAAGTGTGTAAACTGTGCATGATTCAACTGTCAACTTAGTGATAAAGAATGAACCTTTGTGGCTCTTTTTTAGTCACTTTACAGCAGAAGAATGCCTCTGACCAAAACCCTGTATCCTGAACTTAAAGTATGTAGCTTTATGTTAGAATCCCAGAAAACAAGTAAGGAAAACTATATGTATTTGTTATAGATTTCTGTAAGGAATACACGATAACTGGTTTCGAGGACCAGGACCTCCAGCCTTAGGCTCAAATACTCACACAATCAGTATACGCCCCCCATGCTCCTCACATTTGCTGCTTATTTATACACCGATTCTGTTAGGAATAACAGAATCGGTTAGCTGACAACCATTCCTCGTAACTAACCTCAAATATATATATATATTTACTATATCTGTAATTATTACTTGTCCTGGGTCTAACACTTTACCAAAAATTTACAGGGACAAGTCTATAAATTTGAAAAAAAAAAAGATCTGTGTTCTGGGGCTCTGGAAAGGGACTTGGATCAACTGCCAGATGCGATGTCCTATGGTTTGAGAACCTTCCATTTACAATTCTTTGTTTCCTTGGCTTCTCCTGACAAGTTGTCTGAAGTGAAATGATACAGTGTTTAAGGCGCATTATGTTGCAAGAACATGCTTAAAACTTTTTCTCCTTCACACGGCAGGAGCATTGAAAACCATGAAAAAGTTGCCACTTCAAACCACAAAATGATTGCCATGCACTAACTTTTGCCACTCCAAAAAGTGCATCAGGAGCTTTTTTCAGGAACCCCATGTGATTTGCTTTGATGATGTCCAAAAACCTCCACCTCCTCATTCAGTTTTGTTTCTGCGTTGCGGGGTCCAAGGAACGATTTGATTAAGTTTTAAACTTGACATCTAAGCGTTAATCATCAACTCTACGTGGCTACTTGCAGATACTGCAGAAGAAGACACCTTGTCTGGTAAAAACATTCATGGAGTTAGTTGGTTGTGTTATTACTGTATATTGATATCAATTACAATCGATACACACAGATTGGTTGTCTTATTACTGTATATTGACGTCAATTACAATCTATACACACAAATTGGTTGTGTTATTACTGTATATTGACATCGATTACAATCGTTACGCACAAATTGGTTGTGTTGTTCCTGTATATTGACATCAATTACAATCTATACACACAAATTGGTTGTGTTATTACTGTATATTGACATCAATTACAAACCATACACACAAAAGGGTATGCCTTTGATTATAGTTTTGAGAAAAGAAGATGCTTTTTTAGCACAAAAAGGGTAAAGTTCAGGCTTTGGAGTATGAATAAAGGAATAGCCTAAACCTAAGCCTTTGATGACCATGTTATTGACAAATGTTGACTTGCTGCTTTTGTTGTGTTCTCATTTTCCCAGTTTGCAGAACATTTCTCCAAGAGTCAATACACTAAAAAATGGAGAAAAACATCCATGTTTTATTACTATTTCTTGTTCCTGAACTAGTCACTGCATTACCTTTTACTCCCCTAAGCCTTTCATGATTTGAATTGAACAATTAGTTGCAGATTCCCAGCAACACGGTGAAGTAATGAATACAAAAATGTTTCAGTCTAGTATAGTCCATAATGTAAAAACATACAACTTGTATAAAATGGTAAACAGCACCATATTGAGCCGGTGAAAAGGAATCCAGTCGAAACAGGATTGAATTCAGAAATAACAGAACAGGTAGCATCACAACAGAAACCAAGAAATATTTAAAAGAAAAAGTTTTATTTGTTTGTTCTGTCAAAAAACAAACAAGAACCTAATTGCAGCAGAATTCAATATGTCCTCTTCTTCTGCTTACGGATTCTTCTTCACCGGAAAGAACCAATATTTGTTTTGTTGTCGAACTATACAAGTTCAATTCATTCCATATCCTCTTGGCCCTCTGCAGGGCATTGAATAAGCTCCAGAATGTTCACAACTTCCTCCATGTCCGGTCGGTTAGATGGTACCTGAGAAGCACAAATAAGGCCGAGTTTTATCACCGGAATAGCTTCATCTGCTGGAAAATTTCCACGAAGTCTACCGTCAATGCATTCCTCCACTCTACCATCCTCCAATGCTCCCCTCACCAAGTCACAGAGCACCACCACATCATCCTCCATGTACTCAACTGGCCTTTTTCCTGTCACCACCTCCAACACCAAGACACCAAAACCATACACGTCACATTTCTCTGTTATCTTCACAGTTTTACAAGCAAATTCAGGAGCCATGTAGCCCAGTGCACTCTGGATTTTGCTGCTTAGGATGCAACGGTCTAGCATTGGCAATAGCCTTGCCAGGCCAAAGTCCCCAACCTTTGGCTCACCAAAGTCATCTATAAGAATATTGGTTGATTTTAGATTGTAGTGAATGATGTTCGCCCGATGCAAATGTGCCAAACCTTTCGCCATTCCTAGAACTATGTTGAATCTCTGTCTCCAGTAGAGACAGTTTGTACCGGGTACATCATGCAAATGCTTGTACAAACTCCCACTAGGAATGTATTCATAAATAAGTAGCTGCAAGGATGGAGTCCAGTAATAACCTTCCAATGCCACGAGATTATGGTGCCTGATCTTTCCGAGTTTCTTCACTTCCCTCTCAAACTCTTCTTGGGATTTAATTAAGCTTGAAACTGTTAGTTTCTTTATAGCAACTGAACGCCCATCTCGAAGCATTGTTCGGTAAACTACTCCAAACCCACCACGACCAATTTCACAATCCTTGTTGAGAAGTGCATTGGTCCCCGCAACAAAATCAGCATCACCAGAAAACATAACAAGCTTTCCATAGTTTGGATCATTAGTAGGGGAACAACTGAAATCCTCCCCACCTGACAGTGTGATTGCAGCAGGAGAATGTGACCTGGAGGACTGCACATGGATGTTGAGGAGAGTAACAGCTATCACACCAATGGCAATTAACGCAGCTGCACCAATAGCTATAAGGGCGGAGATGCTGAGAACAATTTTCCGATGACGTTGACTTAAAGAAGAGCCATGAGAGGAACCAGAGGAGTTCGGATTGAGGACAATGGGCTTTGGATGAACTGAAGGGCATGAACGGTTGACAACAGATCCACACAAAGAAGGATTGTCAGAGACAGATGAGGGGGAAATGGTGTTGAAAAAGCCCCCGAGCGGTAGCTCACCTTCTAAGCTGTTATGGGAGATGTTGAAGGATAACATGTGTGAAAGATTTGTCAACTCCTTGGGTAAGCTTCCTGAAAGGTTATTGAAAGACAAGTCAACATGTTGGAGGCTGCTTAGATTTGCAATGGCTGCAGGAATTGAACCACTGAGATTATTATGAGATAAGATCCTGAAAATTTTCAAGCAGAAAACAAGAGGAAAGTTAGAATTTGCAACTAGAAACTGTGATAAATTATGAGTCTAAAAAAGGAGATATTAACACAAGCATTTTCAACAAGTGACACCTGCTTGAATTTATCAGCCTATGGTCAGTTTGAAAGTTACACAAATATCAAAACAAATGCCACTACATAGACATTGGATTATATGGATATTTCAGTTTAACAAGCCTACAATCAATACGAATCCTAGAAATGTTTCCGTATGTTCCTGAAGTTGTCGATAAGGTTGCTAACGATGACTCACATAAATTTGAAAACACATTTAACAATTAACCTCCAACGGTTCAAGCTCTAATCAGGAATAATATGGGTACGACATTTAAGAGATTCACAATTAAAAAAACATACATGTAAACCAATAGCTAATCAGTCAAGACCCTGGAGTGTAAGCTCTAAATGTGATAATGTCAATCAAAATCACTAAACTACAACTAGCATCACAACTACTCATAACCAGTACCAAAAACTTGGAAGCAACAGAGGGAATAACCAAAAAAACAGAAATGTTAAGCAAGAAACTCAAGCAAACAAGAACTCACAAAGATGTTAGAGAGGAACAGTTCTTTATTTCTGTTGGAATCTTCCCAGTCATTACATTATTTTCCAACCTGAGTTCCAAGAGTGAAACTGCTGCTCCAATCTCAGAAGGAATGGGTCCGTTGAGCCTATTATTGCTCATGTCAAGAACTTGCATTGCCTTCAGTTCTCCTATGCTCGATGGAATAGAACCCAAGAGCTGGTTCTTGGATATATTCAAGAGCAGCAAGCCACTTAGGACCCCAATATTGTGTGGAATTTCACCAGATAAGGCATTTGAAGATAGATCCAGTACCTGAAGACCTCCAAGAGAAGCTGTCATGGATGTAACTGAAGGATACTTCAATGTTCCACTTAACTTGTTACCCGAAAGTGACACACTTCTTAAGCTCATCATGAAAATCCATGAAGGAATATGACCAGACAAACGGTTTTGACTAACATCTATGCTCATAAGGTCGACGCAATTAGCAAAAGAATCAGGCAACCCACCAACAAACTGGTTCATGGATAGATTTAGTTCCTTCAATGAATAAAGACTTCCTAGGGAATCTGGAATCCTACCAAAGAATCTATTGCTAGAGAAGTCCAAAGTCTCAAGATTTTTAAGTTCCCCAATCCAACCAGGAAGTTCACCGGTAAGTAAGTTTCTTCCCAATCTAAGAGAATTGCAGGCACTAAGTTTCTGCAGCGATTCAGGAAGGCTGCCGGACAGAGAATTCTCGCTAAAATCAACTTGTTTCAAAGACAAGCACCTTCCTATGTCTGCTGGAACCGAACCAGAAAACCTGTTCTGTTGCATATTAATCAATCTCAAATCATATAAGTTGGCTATTCCTTCTGGAACTACTCCTTCCAAGAAGTTATCAGACAAATCAAGATACTGAAGCCCTCTTAGAGACCACAAACCAGGTGGTAATTCTCCAGTAAGCTGATTAGATGAAAAGTTAACAGTTGATAGTGCCAAGCAGGAGCTCAACGAATCAGGAATCTGCCCTGTAAGGTTGTTCCTAGCAAAAGAAACAGATCTAAGCGACCCACATTGCCGGAAAAAATCATCAGGGATTGTCCCTGAGAGACTATTGCCGCTCAAGTCAACAACTTGCAAACCCCCAAGTCGAACTAGATCCGGGTTTATAGTACCAGTGAAGTTGTTGTTCGACAAGGACAGAACTTGAAGAAACTGCAACCTCAAAAGTCCACGACCGATGTGCCCAGAAAGAGAAAAGCCATCAAGAACCACTTTTGTGACCCTATGAGATAGTGGGTCGCAGGTGACGCCGACCCAGTAGCAGGGGGTGTCGTCGTCTTCGGACCATGATATGAGCTTAGAGTCGGGGTCTTGTAGACCAGCCTTGAAGACTATCAAACCGAAGACATCATCGCTCAATGTCGGGTCCAATGACTGTGCAAACACTGAAGCTAAAACAAAAGAAAGGAAGAGTTTGAAAGGTAGCATCTTCAAATTTACAACTCCAGAACTTGATCAAAGGTCGGATTTTTTTGGAGAGCTTAAGGCTTCATTACAACAAGAGGTTATAGAACTTGATACACAAAAAGCCATCGAAACAGAAAGCAGAAATTATCTGGACAAGTAATGATGACACCAAACGCTTGTCGGGTTTGAAGGGTATAGGACAGAAAACCAAATTTCATCAAAAGGGAAGCTTCGGATGCAAAATATTAATGGAGGATACTACTCAGAACAGAAAAAAGGGGGATTTTTTTGGACACAAATGAGAAGATGGAAGCTTTCCTGCTCTCATAAGAACGTAGAGGCAGGACACAATAAAGAGCTGAACTTTTCAGGAATAACAGAAGAAAAAAGATCGAATGATAACAGAGAATGCTTCATCTACAATGAACCAAAAAAGAAAACCACTTTCCTCTTTCACATTCAAATGGAGAAAACTAAAAATGGTGGCACTCACTCAAAACACACAAAGAGATACGAGAAAGCACTCGCCTTTCATCCACTCAAGACCCAACAAACACAATAAACAAGGAACAGGAGAGAAAGTGGTATTGAAACAGAAACAGGCGAAAAAGGCTCGAACTTGAAAAGAAAAAGGTTCAGACAAAGCCAAAATAAACAAGTTGTTGTTTTGTGGTGGTGTTGGTGGTGATGGTGTCAATAAATGGAGGCTGTACCGTGTACTGTTCTCGGGTTCTGTGACCAAGAAGCAAGGAATCAAGGCGGTAAGTTCGCCGGAAAAAGCAGCGACAAGGGCGGGAGAGTATTAATGAGTTTACACATTCGAAGCTCTCGAATCAGAAGAAGAAGAAGAAGAAGAAGTAGACATTAATGATGGGGTCAGAGGAGAGATGGGGTTGGTGTTAGTGATGAGTAATAATAAAAGGAGTAAAGTAATGACACAGAGAAAGATGAGAACTTTTGCAAGTGCTTCTTTAATGGCGAATACACACACACACACCAGAGGGAGACCAGAGGGAGTAAAAGGAGGAGTCTTGAACTCCGCTAATGTCTGTTTTTTACTTTCTTTAGTCAAAGTAGAATCCAATGTGTCTGCTTCTGCTTCTGTTCTGTCTTCCTTAATTTTCTAAACATTCCAAGTCAGAAACACTCTTTTTCTCTTCCAATCCTTAATTCTATTTTATGTTCTTCTTCTTCTTCTTCTACTTCTCCACATGTCAAGACAGAGACTTTCCTTTTTCATTACCACAAATCTTATTGCTTTTTAACTGCAAAGTTTCAGATATGTCCAAGGATCAATGCTAGACTTTGAAATGGTGACTTCAAGCTGAAGACATATTGATATGAACACTGACTTTATGCATACATACTTACAAGGCCTAGGCCTTACTAACAGATTCTTATAATTGAAACTCCCCTTTTCAATTGAAAATGGGTTAGGATTTAAATGGTTTTAAAATTTAGTAAGGCAAAAAATTTAAAATTTAAAAGTTTCAGCAGGTATTAAACTGTTATAAAATCATATTAAAATAATTTAAAATATGATTAAAAGAGATAATTTTTACTTATTCAATAATTTAAAGTGTAGTACTCCCTTATTATAGGGTATACACCGAGATGCCCGAAGATCATTCCGATACATAACCTATTATAAGGGTGAGCTACGAGTAAATCCAGTGCCATTGGATAGTCATTTTCAGTACCGGAAATTAATCAGTCCACCATTTGGCAATTTTTTCGGTCTGGACATTTTTCTCCACAAATTCCAGAAAAATTCCTAAAAGTCCCTAAAAATAAAAAACACTCATAAATCACTCCAATTCAATTTTTCAAACACAAATATCACATCATGAATACATGTACAATCATGTGCATGTGCAAAAATTATCATTCATATATATTTAGAGGCCATCTAATGTATGAACATGCCGAGAGATGTTTCTAAACTCCTAACCCGTCCCAAATGACCAATTTACCCTTCTCATCGGTGATGAGATATTACATAAAGTTTAATTAAAAATTTGTAAAATAATTATTTTGAAATATTTAGTTTATAAGAAATTATTAATTAATAAAAATTAAATAAATTGATCAATTTTCACAACAATAGTTAAAATAGGGTGTTTATTTCTATTTCTATTTTTATTTTTATTTTTGTTTTCAAATTTAGTAAAAAAATCTTGTTTATTTGAGTTTTTTGTTTCTATTTTTTGTTTTGATTTTTTTCCAATTTTCAAAAATTATGAAAACTATAAAAGGTGGGTTTTTGTTTTTTTCATTATCTGATTTACCATCATTTAAATATATATTATTTAATTATTTAATAAAATATGAATAATTTAATTCAACATCATATTTATATATTTAATAAATTAAAATTAATTATCAATAAAATTATGAATAATTTATTTAATTTAATTTTATAATTAAATATTTTATATAATTAAATTTAAAATATATAAATATTCAAATAAATTTTGATTTAATGATTAAAATATATTTCAAATAAATATTAATTTTAAATAAAATTTTAATTTTGAAATTATTTATTTTATTGAAATAACATATTTTTATTAATAATTTGTTAATAAATATTATATAAAAGATTAAATAAATTTATTTAATTAAAATTTTATCTTGAAGTTTTATCTAAAATGTAATTATTATCGGTGATAAAAATATAACTACATTAATATTAATAATCAAACAATTTTTGTTTTTATTTAAAAGAAAAACATAAACAAAATCCTGAAAACAAAAATCGAAAACTATAACAAAAAAACAGAAATAGAACAAAGCGGCTTCTTAGTAAACACCCTACAACAAAGACATGACACATATAAGTTTTAAAATATTAATTACTAAATTAAAAATTCTAAAAATTAATCATTATTTAATTTATTATTCCTTAGTTTTATGGTGTAGTTTGTCTGAGTCTAATACTCAAGGTTCAAAGCAAAGGTGCTCCTGTGCTAAATTCCAACTTATCAAATTCTGCAGTTGGTATTAGTATCACACTCAGCGAGGCCTAGCGTGTGTGGTCATGGTATGGTGGTCATCAGTCGGTAAGAAAAGCGTGATGATGCGAAACGAGGATTTGACTGACCTCATACCCAAAACAACCATTAACCACCCCATCAAAATCTAATGTTAATGTGTCTGTCACATGTAGTTGAGGCATGACGTAACACGACTTTAACTAGTTCACTTCAATTTGTTTTAAGGTATCTAGTTACCAGATCCTTTGGTCATCTTATTCTTTTATTTATTTTAATTATGAGACCTATTTTAATTTTTAACATTCTCTCTTTCCCTTCCTCATTTTTTAAGCTGTGAAAGCACAATTCAACTAATTACATTTCATATTTAACAAACTTTTAATTTGTTTATAAACTCTTGTCATTTTTTTGTGAGTACAATTTATTCGATTGATTTATTTAATAGTTTTTTTTGAAATAATTTATTTAATAGTTGATAACACAATTTTAATCTATTGTATTGTACCTAATAATTGTTGGAAAACCGGGTTGAGATAAGATCCTGATCGCAACGGAATAATTGCGAAACTTTTTCGTGACTTTTAATTTTCTGAAAATCAAGATCTATTTAATTCTATAAAATGATTAACACAAATCATAATAAATTCAAAACTTAATTCGTACCTTATTCTAAAATTTGATATTTATCTTGTTTTATCTCTCGAACTGTTTCCGAAACCAATTCCTCTTAATCACCATAGCCACACAAGTGTTCAACATTCTAAAAGTATCTACAGAATAGGTTGAGAGAACTTTATAACTCTTACAGAGATGGTTAAGTCAGAAGTACTAGCTCTATAGAGCTTAAGTCTATTTATAATAAACTTTAAACGTTTTAGTAATTTAACTGAATTTAAATTCTAATTTCAATTAAACTTTAATTAGAATTACTAATAATTCTAATTAAACACCAATTATGCTCATATAAGATTCAGTATCTCATATTGATTCTTATTTATTAGATATCTCATATTTAATTATAAAGTTTCTCAAACTTTACAATCAAGTCTAACTTGATTAAATTAACTTTGCTCGGTTCAACCCATTCTATATGTGAGACTCATTAGGTTCCCAAATATGTTGACAATGATTATAAAATATAGATAAATTAAAACTTTTTTTAATTTATATTTAATTCTCCAATTAAACAATTTATAATCATAGATCAAGTTTGGCGTTTAGCAACGCATCATGACCACTTAAATACTTAGAAATATCAAAGTGATTTTGACTAACCTTTTCGTGCATAATTTTTTTTTCGTATAATTCAATCATTTCATCATATAATGTTTCGATTAGATATAGAGCATGAAGTTAATGTCTACTCTATTTTGAGTTTAATCATATTATTTCTCCACTATTAGCTATCGATTAAATTAATAACATTTGTAAACTATTTTCAAAACATCATTGCACCATGGCCAAGGATTTCTTGAATTAATACTAATCGAGAATAACAAAACATTCCTCCTAATTACTTTAGGGTGATGAATCCTATCTTGATCACTCAATTATTCCATATAGTTCATGCTACTTCTAATGACTACCGATTAAACGGCCTATGTCTAAATATATCATAAATAGTTTCAAAATATAGCAATCTCCATACAAGATAACTTTGATGACTTCAAGTCAAAGAATCACTTATGCAATCTTCACAATGATAATTCCATTGATATACAAGTAGTGTTTCAAATGAATTTCTCACATCGGATATATTCAGTGAACTTATTCTCTAGCAAGCACCCACACATTTGTTTCAGTATCTCTATACTTTAGCCTATGAGATCAACTATTTCCTTCATAAGGAAAAACAAAACGCGTGTTAATATTTTTACATTCTATTAATGTCCAATCTTAATAGAACAATGACTAGGAACATTTAGGAATAATACATAAATGCAATATGAATCTTATAATCTCATTATAATTTAATTTGCAATGTACAATTATCTTATAAATTTTATCATGTACATCTAAATATGTATAAGACAAAGAATGCTTTAAAATAATTTGTCACTAAATTATAACCAAAGCGATTGGTTGTAGGGTATAAAACAACAATCTCCTACTTGCACTAAGTCAATCATTTAAGTATCTCATATCATATCATCATATGATGATTATTCTACTACTGAGGCAGTGCTTAATGAGAGAATTCTACAAGATTCTTTATAGTGAGCACTTGATTAAATCTTACATCTTTCATCTTAATTGTCATCATAATTAAAAAAAATACCTAAACACATTCTTGGATCTTTGATGAAACATTAGC
>JANJEY010000005.1:1295693-1344074 GCA_024703695.1 Erythroxylum cataractarum | reverse complement strand
AAAAAATGAAGAAGTCAGACGAAGACAGTATGAAAATATGTTTTCTTATTTTTTTTTCAACTGTACATTTTTTCTTTTTACAAATTTTCACCTTAATTGTATGATTATTTGTTATCATTAAAAAGGGGAAAATTGTTAAGTCAAAATGACTTTACATAAATAATTTTGATGAAGTAAAAATAATGTTAAAAAGTAGATGATAGATTGAAAAACAGACGGAGAATGAAAAACAGACGGAAGATTGAAAAGTAGATGGAGAATGAAAAGCAGACAATAAATGAAAAACAGACGAAAGATTGAAAAGCAGACGATAGTTGAAAAGCAGACAGAGAATGAAAAGCAGACGATAGATGAAAAACAGACAAAAGATTGAAAAGCAGACGATAGATGAAAAGCAGACGGAGATTGAAAAGCAAACGGAAGCCAAAAGCAGACGAAAACAAAAACAGACGATGAAAAGTAAACGGAAGCAAATCACGTCTGAATCAAAAATCAGTTTGAGTTAGTTACAGAACTTAGTTGAATAACTGTTTCTTTCAAGATTCAAGAAACAAGGTTAAAGAAGTTGTTGAAGACGAAGGCTATAAATATGAGTCGAAGTCAAAGATTGCAAAGTTAAAGACACATACATTACATGAACATACGCGCACGCAACAATTGTTTCAAAGCTTACTTGAGAGTTTATTGTGCAAATAGCTAAAGCTATCTTACTGTAATAAAGCTCAAAATATCTTTCTGTAAGAAATTAGTACAGATAGTCTGTAGAGGCTAAGAGTAAAAAAATACTAACTGTAAAGAGACCTGAAGAGGCTCAGAGAAAAAGAATACTTGTAAAGTTGTTGAGAGATATTGAAATCTCATAAAGACATATGAGGACTGGATGTAGTCCACGGTTTGGGGTGAACCAGTATAAAAATTACTGTGTCAACAACTCTCTATCCTTATCTCTCTTATCGTTCAAAGTTTCGATTTTACTTAGTTTTCAAACAAGTTTTTGAAGAATACAATTAACTTTGATTTTCAGTAGTTCTTGTGAAAAGAACAAGTTTTTCTTTTAAAAAAATGATTTTGAAGGTTTTTTTTCAAAAAAGAGAAATACACAATTCAACCCCCCTTCTTGTGCATTTATACATCGTATAATAAGCATTGTAATAACGTGTGATTCACTTCAAGGAGGACATAATTTTATAGGATCCCAATTCTTTGAACAATTTCACTAACAAATATACCAATAAGGTTCTACTCTACCTCCATTTAATGGTTCAATTATTGCATTTCTAAGACAAGCTTAACTATGTGATTTGGCTATGAAGCAGAAGTAGAAAACTAAGCATAAGCTTCACTTCTTGAACTTGTCCTCTTTATATCCCCTGTAATAATAACATGAAAAGTCATGATCATATTTTATACGAGTGTAGCTATTATAAAGACATCTATAAATCACTAATTCACCTTTGCCTTATAGACTAGAACGGCCTTGCATGGCAAGAAACCATTCAATGGGCTCTTATTCTTCTACAGAAATCTTGTTATTGCAACCATTCTCAAGTTGTCTATCGGTTATTGCATTTATGGCTTACGGTATGAGAGAAACAAGTAGGATATTTTAGATGAAATATAAAATATTGGAAAATCAAGACATGATTTTTTAATTACTTTTTAAGCTAGTTTTATATATAATCAATTTCTCAATACCTGCTAGTATACGAATCGTATCTTATAGAATAAGAGGTTATTGTAAACATAATATATTTATATTTTAAATATTATTTATATGCATAAATAACTTTTATTACAAAATAAAATATAGTTAAAATTAACAAAAGTGCTTTTTATTTTTATGTTGCCAAACAATTTACTGTATGAAGCTCGTTTAAAAAAGTTGTTATTTTAATTGACAACCAAACAATCAACTAACTTTTTAGAAAAGTTCTTCTCATAAAAGCTCTACTGACAAAAGCCCATCCAAACAGACATTAAATCTGGAACTAACTCTATCTAGGACTAACTCTAATTGTTAAAGTGGGTATCCATTTATTTCTCAACCGAAACTTGTTAACAGAAAATAATAAACAACTATTCCATATCTAATTCTCCTCTACCACGTTTACCCTTTTTGAATAAGTCAACTTAAATCTAGTAGGTATCGAATCATTACTCCCCCTTTGGAAGAACAAGTTGTTCTCAAGGCGAAAGTGTGGGAACTGGGCAGCAATAGAGTCATACTTCTCCCATATGGAATCTTCAGCAGAGTGGTTTGCCCACTGAATGAGTAATTCCAGTGTTCTGTAATTGGTCCATCTGTGATTCATCACTCTTAAAGGAGTTAGCAGTAACTCCATATCAACAAATAAGGGCTGGAGCTGGACTGCTGGAAGGGTTTTGGCCATAAGCAGGACGAAGTAATGATACATGAAAAATTGGGTGGACTTTGGCATCTGAAGGGAGTTCTAACTCATAGGACACTTGTCCTACATGTCGTAATACCTTATAAGGTCCAAAAAACTTGGGGGGAAATTTTTCAAACCTTCTTTTGGCCAAAATTTTTTGACGATAAAGTTGGAGACGCAGTCAAACAATATCACCTGGTACAAATTGAAGATCCCTCCTATATTGGTCAACATGTAACTTCATACGATTTTGAGCCTTCAACAAAATTTCCAGCAGAATTTTGAGCATATCATCCCTTAATTCCAATTATTCTTCCAATTCAGCCACCGCAGTTCCCCCTCGACATAGGGAAGGAGGAGGGTCCCTCCCATATACTAGCTTGAAGGGAGTGTTTTGGGCTGATGCATGAAAACTTGTGTTAAAGAAGAATTCTGCCCAGCAAAGGAATCTACTCCATAACTTGGGTTATTCATGAGTAAAACACCTTAGGTAAGTCTCCAAACAGCAATTCACATCCCCAGTTTGGCCTTCAGTTTGAGGGTAGTAACCAGTGCTCATATTTAAGCGTGTTTGGCTTAAACGAAAGAGTTCTTGCCATAATGCACTTAGGAAAAGAGAATCACGGTCTGAAACAATAGATCCGGGCATGCCATGCAACCTAACTATTTATTGACAAAATATTCCAGCATAGACTTGGCAGTATATGGATGGAATAATGCAAGAAAATGAGCATCCTTACTAAGTTGGTCAACCACCACAAAAATCACATCAAAGCCTCTTGATTTGGGTAAGCCAGTGATGAAGTCAAGAGATATATCTTCCTAAATACGTTCAAGAATTGGGAGGGGTTGGAGTAAGCCTATTGGTGCGAGAGTTTGATATTTATTTTGTTGACAGGTGGTGCATTGCTGTATGAAATGTTTGACTTCATTCTTCATGCCCTTCTAGTAAATGTGGACACTAAACCTTTTCATAGTTTTCGGGTACCCGTTATGTCCTCCTATTGGTGTGGCATGGGTTTCTTCCATCAATTTAGCCCGTAAAGAGCCCCCTTTTCGTATGACCAGGCGGGATTTTCAGTATAATCTACCATTGACTCAACTGTAGTTAGAACGTAGGTTTGGGTTTTGCTGCAACTTTTCAATTATTGTCTTTGTCTCAGGATCTTCCAACAACGCTTGAGGTAGTTGATTAATGTCTTCTACCATTGGAATGACTATTTACATTAATTATACAGCCTGTGGTTTTCGAGAGAGAGAGAGTCAGTAGCTGCATTGTTCTTTCTTGATTTATAAATGATAGTAAAATCAAATGGGGGTAGCTTAATCAAAAGCCTTTGTTGATTGGAGTTCAACATTAGCTGATCAAGGGGATGTTTGAGGCTGTAATGGTCAGTCTGCACAAAGAAATGATGACCCAACAAGTAGTGTCTCCGTTTTTGAATAGATAAGACCAAGGCTAGGAGTTCCCTATCATAAGTTGGCTTGAAACGGTTAGAAAAAGAGAAACCATTGCTAAAATATGCAATAGGATGCCCCTCTTTCATTAACACCACCCCTACTCCATCCATTGATGCATCGCATTCCACTGTAAAAGAAAGTTGAAAATTTGGCAGCTTTAGTATTGGAGTAGTAGTTAAAGTAACCTTCAGCCTTTCAAAAGCTTTTTGAGCTTGGTCAGACCATTCAAAAACCTCTTTCTTAGTCAAGTCGGTCAGGGGACGAACAAGCATGCTATAGTGTTTTACGAACCACTGATAGTAACTCGTGAGTCCCAAAAATCCACGTAACTCCCTAACATTTTTGGGAATAGGCCAATTCAAAACTGCTGCAACTTTTTATGGTACTAACTCCACTTCTTGATTTGAGACAATGTGCCCCAAATAATCTATTCGAGTTTGCCCGAGATAACGTTTTTTTAAATTAGCGAAGAATGACTGTTGTTGTAACATATGAAACACAATACGAAGGTGCTCTAAATGTTGTTGGGCAGTTGCACTATCCACCAATATGTCATAAAATAATACAATCACAAATTTTCTTAGACATGGCCTAAACATATCATTCCTAATGGATTGAAATGCAGCTGGTGCATTCATAAGGCCGAATGACATCACAACAAATTCATAGTGCCCCGAATGGGTCCTAAAAGCAGTTTTATGAACGTCAGATGGTAGCATAAGTATTTGATGATACCCATAATGTAAATCAAATTTTGAGAAATAGGCAACCCCATGTAGTACATCTAATAGCTCATTGATATTAGGAATAGGATACTTATCTGGTGTGGTGATCTGATTGAGACGTCGATAACCAATACAAAGGCGCCAAGACCCATCTTTTTTGCTAACTAATACTACCGGACTAGCAAACGGGCTACAACTGGATCTAATAAACCCCCTACTCAATAATTCTGAAATCTGGGTTTCTATCTCGTCTTTTTGAAAATGTGGGCACCGATAAGGCCTTAAGTTGGGTGGTGGTGAATTTGGGAGCAATGTGATGGCATGGTATTTTCCACGACTTGGAGGTAATGACTTTGGTTCTGTGAACACTTGGGCAAATTCATTAAAAATAGTTTAGGCAATCTTTGTACCAAGCTCATCCTCCTAGGCTTCGTGTGTTAACACTAAGCTTTGGAGACGCATTGGAGTGTTGGTCTCGGGCATAATTCCCTACAGTTTGTATTTTTTACCAGCTACCCAAAAGATCATGAACATCTTATCCCAGTTGGCCTCAACAGTATTTAGTGATGCTAACCATTTAATTCCCAATACCAGATCAGAACCATTGAGGGAGAAGGGGAAGAAGTCCTGCTTGATAATTAAATCAGAAACTTTTACCTCAAGGTTTGGACATACACGACTGCATTTGACTGTACGACTATTCCCAATTTGTACTCCAAACATTTGAACATTTTGGATCGGTAATTTCAATTTAGCAACCAATGTTTCCGATATAAAGTTGTGGGTGGATCCACTGTCCACCAGAATCAGAATGCTTCGCCCCTTCACCGACCCCTTAAGCTCTATAGTGGATGCCAAAGACTTACCTAGGATCGCATTAAAGGAGATTTTAGCTTCAATGCCCCTAATGAGCTCTTGTTTTCGTCCTCGGCAAGTGGCTGTATTACCTCCTCATCTTCTTCGGTAATTTCCATAAGTGAGAAGCTAGAATTGCAGCGATGCCTAGGTTGAAAGGTGTCCCCACAATGGTAACACTACCCCTTATATCTTGTCTCTGTCTTTCAAGCTCCATGGGCGTTTGTCTTGCTGCTGTCGCCGTGGTACTGCGTTGCACTTGAGTCACCAGAGTCTTGGACGCTGAAGGATCAGACACGACATTGAGAGGTCTTGGGCCCAGTAGATAACTTCAATTTGTTTTCATATTCAAGGGCCAAACTAGCGGCTCTATACACCACTCGGGGTTTGTGCAGTCGAACATCCACCTTTAATTCATCTCGAAGACCATTTATGAAAACACCCAACAAATAGTGTTCAGGCTAATTTTTGACTCGCGAAGACCTACGAGAGAACTCGGAACAATACTCTGCCACTGTTCTTGTTTGACGGATACTACAAAGGTACTCATTTGGGTTTTGATATTTCGGAGGTCCATAAGTCTCTTGGAGAGCCTTTATAAGCTATTCCCAGTACACTATAGTCATCATCACCCAGTCCGAAATCCTGCAATGAAGTAGGGTCTGAGGAGGTCTGATAGTACGCAATCTTATTCCTACATAGTAGAGAGGTTATTTCCGGTAAACCCACATGCAAATGAGACAATATATGAATGATGCAGGTAACAAAAACAATTCATAAAACATAAAATAAATGAAAATACAAGTAAAGGAGAAATAAAAGCGCTAAATAGAAATAATAATAAAAATACCTAAATCTCAAGATATATCTAAAATAAATGCAAACAACAGTAATAATACTAATCACAAATAATAATAAAAATAAAAGTAATAAGAATAATAATAAATAAAACAAATACAAAAAGTCAATGAAGAGATAAATAATAATAGAATAGTAATACAATAGACCGAAGGAAAGTAATACCTATAGTGCGCTCATTATTTACCCAAGAGAAAAAGTCAAGAACGTCCCCCTCCACATATATTGATGCAACATCGACCTTCAAATCCTCTGGGGTATCGTAGTACTTAAAATATTCTTCTGCCTTCAATACCCAGCCTTTTGGGTCACCTCCACTGAATTTAGGGAATTTAATTTTTATGTATGGCATTCTGTGCCTATAAGACGCTTCAGGATCATCCTTGCTATCAACTTCCTAATGTGAACGATGGGTACCTCTGCGGCTTCTCTCAGATGCAACCTCAAGAAAGGCTACTCGGTTGGCCAGTGCTTCAATTTTTTCAAGTCACGCAGCTATTGTGGTAAGAGGATCACTATCGTCTGCGAGTGGGTTTTCAGTATTTTCGGGTGGGTTAATGTGACGGGAAGATCTAGTCTTAACCATAGCTCTGATACCAATTTGGTAGGAACCAGGATTTGAAAATAACAGAACAGAAGAAATAGGGAAAAGTCTAATAGAAAGAACTGCAAGTATCTCACAATACTCTCTAAAAGACCGAAGGAGAATCTCCAATATGAATGAACTCTCTGTAAAATATCGTATCTTATTCATGAGGCTAATGAGCCTTTTTTTTATAATAAATTACAGAGAGGATATGTTGATAATTCAAAGATAACAATCAACAACTAAATCTATAACTAACTTTATCTAGAACTAACTCTAATTGTTAAAGTGGGTATCCCACTTATTTCTCAACTGAAATTTGTTAAAAGAAAATAATAAACAACTATTCCATATCTAATTCTCCTCTGCCACGTTTACCCTTTTTGAATAAGTCAACTTAAATTTATTAGGTATCGTATCATATATCAAGAACTCTTAATAGAAACTGAGCAGAAATCTTTTGTCTAATTTTACTATGTCTAATATCTAAACGATATCATTTTTATCGTTAGACAAGATTGTATAGTCTCTAAACTTATGTCTAATTGCGAAAATGAAGAATACTTAATAAAAATCGAACGGAGATTTTTTGTCTAATTTTACTCCGTCTAATATCTAAACAACGTCGTTTTAACCATTAGACAAAACTGTACAATCTCTAAACTTATATCTAATCGCCAAAACGATCTTTTGTCTAATTTGACTCTGTCTAATATCTAAACAACGTCGTTTTAACCATTAGACAAGATTGTACAGCCTCTAAACTTATGTCCAATTACCAAAATGATGTCGTTTTCGCCATCAGACAGGATTGTACCGTCTTTAAACTCATGTCTAATCACCAAAACGATATCATTTTGGACATTGGACAAGGTTGGACAAGATACAATTAGATAATGACATTGGACAAGGTTGGACAAGATACAATTAGACAATCTTTTTGGACAGTGGACAAGATTAGACAGAATACAATTAGACATAAGATTTGAACTTGTAGAAATCCCACTCAGACGAGAGATTTTGAGAGGTTCAACAATATACATCCTTACCTCTAACTAGTTGAAAGGTTGTTTCCAAAAGATTTTGTTCGCATAGAAGTATATCAAATTTTCGAGTTTGAAGTATAATTTGAAATTTTTATTTAAATCTAATTAAAAATATAATTAATTTAAATTTTATTCGTGAATTGAAATATTGTTATACAACATATTTATTATTTTTAATTTTTTTTATGTTGATTCTCTTTTTTTTTTCTCTAATTTTAATAATTTGTGTGTAGAGATTAAACATAAAAAAGTAACTCTAAGAAGTTAACTTGAAAAGACTTCAATCCTAAAAAAATTATATCAAATCAATTTCAAAGAATGAAAAGTACTCATTTTTTGGACAATATATGCAAGTTGAACTTTTAGTGCTACGCCATGGACCATAGTCCTTTTCAAAACTTCAATATTTTTATAATGATCGCAATAAGTCCAACCGAATAATTTAAAATTGACATAAATTCACTCGAACTTTATTAAAACAATATTACTTTAATGATAAAGAGTATAACTTCTTAAGTTTTAAATCGGATTTTAATTATAACTTGTTGACTTTAAATCAAACCTGCCAAATAAATATTATCAACCCTAACTTATAAATCTATCCTCGTTGAATTTGTAAATGACTAAAGGAATGAAAATCTAACCTATCTCACCCAGCCACGGGCTAAGATTTCTTGGCCCCATTGACTCACTAGCTGGGCTTGGGCTATTATTGTCCAAGCTGACCCGACTTAAGGCCAGATCGAAAGAGACAAGCAATGCGTTATTTTATGAATTTTCTTTTTTTTTTAATTAATAATTGGGTCAATTGGCCTAACCTTTTTACGAGCCATCTAGTTATCGATCAACTAATCCCGAACTAATTCAATCCATTGTCATTTTTATTATGACTAATCAGTGTTATTGTCAGGCTAATCTGAGCTAGTCCATTGCCATCCTTTAGACGAAGCATTGTTATGAAATAAAATTTGTCAAGGCAAGTGGGTGAGCCACCTAAGGATTGGTTTGGTGTCTCACAAGGCTTTTAGCCCATTTGTTTAACTTCATACTTACTCATTGGGCTAATTGGACTGAAAAGTCACAGCTTTACGGATCACTTATTTGAGCCCATGTATTTCAATGGTAGCCCAACTTGTAGAATTTATCCTAGGCCCAATTTGAAAAACAACTAGCTTTCAGTTTAATGATTTGGAAATTAATATATCTTATATAAAGAAGTGACAATAGTCAAATTGATCTTTGGGCTTTGGTAATTCTAGTTAAACCCAAATTAATTTCAGGCTCCAACTAATATTAAATTGATGTTGTTCTATAAATCATAAATAATATTATTTTACTACTCCGCCTAAACTTGATTTATAATTTTTGAGTTTAGCCGAATTAATCAAAATTTAAAAATTAATTTGATGTTAAAAATCAACTTTCAATTTGACGTTAAAAAATTGATTACTTATTGTATAAAAAAAGGTTATTGCTTTAACAGTGCTCTTGGTAATTATAGAAAATAATAGATCAATGATTAAATTTTTCAACTGGTTCAATTGGTTCGATTGTAAAATTTTTGAATTGACTAATTTTTTTGTTTAATTTTTTAATTTTCATTTCAATTTACTTTAATAACTTTTAATTGATTAGTTTATTAATCAATCGATCAATTTTTGTAAATTAATAATTTTATAAATTAAAATAAATAAATAATTTTTATTTAATATTTTTATTACACTCTCTTGTTATCATATTTTAAATTTATTTAATTTGTATGTAAAGAACATTTTAACCTTTTTTTAAATGAAAAAGAGAGAATACACTAAGTACATTACATGACTAATCTAGGGAAACAAACCTTAGACATATCCTCTAGAAAAAATGAGAGGCACCATATAGGTGTAATATTAAAAGTGGTAATTTGACATTGGCGAGCCAATTTACACACCGGTTGCCTTCTCTGTAGATATGTTGAGATACTCTTACCCAGTTCCGTGCAACCATCTCGTTGATATCCATAATTAGTAGATTGTGAGACATTATCCTTTTAGTTGAGGATGACAGGATAGTAATCACTGCTAGAGAATCTACTTCTAATTCAACTTGACAATAACTAAGATCTCAAATAAACTTGAGTCCAGAGAAGACTCTCCAAAATTTCGCAAAAATAAGATAGTACTAGCTAATATTCTAAACAAATCCTCCAAGTTGAGTATCTATACTATCTCGAATAAATTCACCTGCTGAGGTCGAAGAAGATGTTCGTTTGCACACTTTATCTGTATTTAGCTTTACCCAAACATGCTAGATATTAGACCAACCTATAAATTATTCAGTTCAAAGTTCGGTGGCTAATATTAACTCTAACTTGCCAGACCGAGACCTTGTAAACCTACTTTCGAAGAAACATTTTAATCTTTATGCTAACGTTTTGAACAAAAGCAAACCACCGTAACTACAAAGCTTGACTTACAGGTGACTTGTGGTCAAAGGTACACTAAAGATCCCTTCCTTAGTTCCATGACTCAGGACGTCATGTCGTTTAGGAAGTTGTTAGGAGCCCTAAAGACTCTCCCTCTTATTTCCCTCGTTATTTTCGCCTCTCTTGAGTCCCTGTGTTCAGTGACTGTCCACTCTGGTTTGAAAGAAGAAAAGAAGCATGAGAATGAGTGTGGCAATTGAATTGTTATCTACCGGAAACCCTAGGCCTAATCCTATTCCAGTTCCCCAAAAAATGACTTCTTTGAACTTTTCTTCCTCTTCTTCTTCAATGGCTTTGCCTCCATCTTCTCTTCGATTCAAGTCTCTCCTTAGGCCTAGACATCATCTTACTCTTTTCTCCACTAACCCTCCTAAAGGCCTCGGCTTTGCCCTTTCTTCTCCTTCTCTCCACCGACCGGTTGTCTCATTCGCCGCCTCCCATGAAGAATCGGTGAGCTAACACCTTATCTCGATCCTCCCTCGGTTTAAAACCTCTTTGTTTTTGTAAAGTTGGTTTTTTTCTGGAAATTGAAATCTGGGTCTCTTTTATTTCCTGTTTTCTTAGCTTTGTTTTGTATAGAATACGGTGGTTGTGAGCTAAATATTTTAATTTTGTTAACTTGGTATCGTAAAGATTGAACTTTTATTTTCTTTTTTCTTCATATGATTTTAGAAGCCTTCTGAAATTGAAGTGGAGAAAGAGAGGGATGATCTGAAATTGGGAGCTGAAGGATCAGATGAAGAGTGGAAACAGACCCTCGAGGCTTTCAAAGAGCAAGCTTTGAAGATGCAAAGCGTGTCACAAGAAGCTTACGAAGTTTACTCTAAGAGAGCTAAAATCATTCTTGAAGAAACTTCGGAGCAGTTAAGAATTCAAGCTGAAAAGGCCAGGAATGATTTAGGTGTCCTAGCTAAGGAGATTGGTGAAGAGGGTAAGGAATATCTATCAACAGCTGCTGTGAACTCCCCTGAACCAGTCAAGGAGATTGTGCAAACATTTTCTTCCATTGACGACATTAATGATATCTCTAAAATCCAAGATTTTCATGTTGGAATACCTTATGGTAAGAAGAGTTTTACATATTTTCTGATGTTGGTATACGGTCCTCCTGTTTGCTGCATTGTAAAGACTATATTGAAGTGGTTGCATATTGGATGTTTGGATTAGATGAGTACGTTCTGAGCGAGTGGATTATACTTTGCAGGCTTGCTTCTTTCTTTTGGTGGTTTTCTGTCCTTCATGATTACGGGAAGCTTATCTGCCATAAGATTTGGGGTGATTCTTGGCGGTGCCCTTTTGGCATTCAGTGTATCAAGTTTGAGATCGTACAGAAAAGGAGAACGATATCCTTTTGCCTTGAAAGCACAGACAGGTTAGCATACTCTTCTTTTCTATGATAATGGTATGGTAAGAGAAAGGTTATATGTTTAGCTTCGTACTTTATTATTTAGAGTGATCATTTCTCAGTTATGATTCGACCGAGAGGTCTGATTCATAGACTTTGCCTCAAAGATTCGAATGATTAAGTAGTTTTTTCAGCTTGAACATTCCTTTCATTTCATGGGACAAACTACAAGACTTCAATTTTTAAAGAAACTCATTTTCTTCAAAAAAGAATGTATGTATATTTAGAATCAAGTAATGAAAAATATGAAAAAAAGGGACTATTTGTAAAATCTGTTAAAAATGTTGCATGATACCTAGATGGGGACGAATTATAGCAATTTGTCCCTACCTAAACATAAACAAAGAAAGGTATAATCTGTAAACACGGTAGCTCTCTAAAAGTCCCATATACAAAATCAAAGGGTTAGAATTAGACAAAATGCTGAACATCCATGAGAAGCTGTGTGGCCGATTCATGTCTTAGGTCATGTTTAAAAGTGTGTGGATGAAGATCCACGGAAGCCATTGATAAAGGAATGTAGTATAATGATCGTTTCGTACTTGTTTGTGGATGCAGTTTGGTTATTAGGTCTTTCATTTGAGGAAGATTGACTGAATTTATGTTTCTGATTTGATTCTCTGTTTGGTGTAATAAATATTGGTCTTGAGGTTTCTATTTTCTTTTTGTTGCAGCTATAGCAGGTATAATCTTCCTTAGAGAGCTGCTTTTGCTGTCTCAGGTAGAATCTTTCTGCACCCAGATGATATGATTTTCTTGACTGCTTTATGCATGGAGTGTGCTTGTTAACTAATTTTTTCAATTCCTTTTAGCAGAGAGCTTCGTTTCTTAAACTTTTGGCAACTGTCATAAGGTACCTGAATCCCTCTCACTCATTTTCGACCTTTCTCTTTTTCATATTCTCTGTTCCTTGTTGATACTTGAAAGTTGTTCTTATATATGTTAAGCCTTCGCATCAGCTTGAAATGGAATTTCAATGTGTAGATCTTCATGAACAAGAGTTTGATAAATACTTTACTTTGGTTTGCAGCGGCGCAACGGTTGTGTTTTATATTTATCGGATCAAATTGAACCGGAAACAGGTGAAACCTTCTGACTTGGGACAAGGAGCAGAAAACTGAATGCATTTGCACAGGTCATCCTTAAAACCCTCGATACATTGTTTTCCATCAATACGACCTCTCCTATCTACTCACTGATAAAAGGTTCAACAAGATTACAAAGGTAGAAGAAGAGAAAGATTATGATTTTAGACGAAACATTGGAATCTGTAAGAGTTGGTTTTCCTCCAATGTCAGTCTGTGGTGGATGAGCAAGACTCGAGTTTGTGTTATCTTTTCCCAGCAGTAGCTGTGTCACAATGGATGTTGTCCAGTTTTTGCTATAGATTGTTGGCTAGTTCAATGCATAAATTAATATGACGAAAATGGTTGTTCTTGATGTCAATGTTACTGTTGTGTCACGATTTTGCAAAGCAAGCCATCAATAACAGTTGTTAATGTTCATAGTTGTAAGTAATGATCTTAAGATAGAATAGAAGGTTGATGACAGAAACAGGTTAGGAACGGAAATTTAAACAGCATGGCGAAGGAAACAAGTAACGCCAGATTGATCCTACCAAAAAAAACTTCCAGATTTCAGGCTCAAGGGCACCTTTTTATCCAAAATCTGAGCTTCGATCAAGCTCGAACTTGAGTTCGGGCCTGCTTTCCAGAGGCTTGATTGGATTCAGGTCTGAATTTAGGCCGTTGTCATCCTAATTACATGTTGAAAAGGAAAACCAAAATGCTGAAATCATCTAAAGACAACAATTTTTAGGAAAATGCTCCTGCCAAGGGAGGTGGTTAATTTTCTAGCAGAGAATAACAGAAAAGCAACATAGTGACCAATGAGAACAATAATAGAAATTGAAATTCTAACTATACATCAATATAAACTTTTGAGTGCTGCTGAGATTGATCAGCATCATTTACAAAATATGTACCTTCTTCCAAATACAGAGGAGTGACCAAGTGCAGGAATTGCCTAATCATCAATCAAACATTAGCAAATGGAAACACTACTTCCCGCTCTTCATCAAGTTCTTCAGATATCGAACCGCGAATGATGGTGTGATGGTGTCTCTTCTCGGCTATCCAAGGGCATGTACTGTGCCATAATTGCTCGTATCTCTGAATCCATGTATCTCTGCAGAATGATCTCTATCAGCTAAAACTCAAATGCGTTGGTATTGAGCAAACATTTCAAACAAACCACGTTAAAAAATTTTAGTCCAGTATGAATTGTTCATCCTCTGTCAAAGTTGGACCATCAGCACAAGTTCTTAATTGGTAAATAATGACAGAAACAGCTGCATACCCGGATTCTATACTTGTATACTGCATATCCAGCAACTCCGGCCGCAGCTAAACCAAGAATGATTATCCATGCAAAGCTCCAGCTAACCTCTGTTCTTGATTCTTTACCTGATGCATGAAATGAGTTACTTAAGCTGTTGGTACCAAAAAATGAATACCCCAAGCGTATGAGATGGAAGTACTATAAAATATGATGCTAGACCCAAAAAAACCATATCCAAACTTCCCGAAATTAACTTCTACAGCTTGATGCTTATCTATTCGGCATCTATTATTCGTCAAGTGAATGCTAATAGATGAGCAGAAAATTCTAACAAGCTTATATGAATAGAAAATTTCCAAATGCTAACACCCAGAAAAAAATGTCGAACTCAAAACAACCAAAATAAATTAACTGGCATTAGGTTGAACTACATACAAATGCAATACAGAAACATATCAAATTTGAAGATATATGAAGCCATGATAAACTAAAACTGGGGTTGTGGTGAAGGTTATCCATTTTGTCGAAAATACCAAAACTGAGTAGGTAAACAACAATAACCAAAGCAGTGGACGGATACTTACTTATGCATGTATCAGGTTCTCGCATGTACAACAAACCCGCTACAGCTGCACTCATAACTGCCCCATGTGTCCTTGCATTTGCAAGCAGGACATTGGCAGGCCGGTTTCTCTTTGCACTCGTCCACATCTAGAAAACAACCAAAATTGAGAAAACTTTTTAGTGAACTAATCTGTTTTAACAACTAAATCCCCCATATCTGGACACTTCTAGGATTGATTTTTCTTTAGACCCATCTAAGCATCGCAAAGCAATGTTTACTAGTCATTCCGATAGACATTACTGCATATCCTATGTGGCTTAGGACTCGGCAAAGTTCAATGGTGTGTCAAACAAACTTTATCAACATGAACTCCTCAACAACAAATGCACGAAATTAAAATCTTATGAAGAATATATCCATGCTATGCATTTTGAATCAGTACATGCTAATGTCATAAAATTTACCATAAGCCTTCAACCAAGGCTCTCATAACTGTTTGGTCTTTAGTGTCAAAACTATTTAACGTGATAAGAAACTTTAGGTGCAGAAGAAGTAACAAAGAAAGTAATCAAGTTAAAATGAAAGAAACTTGAACAAGGAGGCATGAGGAACAAGACAGGCGAACCAGTTGATTATCCAGTACTCAATATGACATCACATGGTATAATCAAGGGAAAAAATAGTACCCTCACATATGTTGACTCCATCACCCTTGAATCCTGGAGGACACTTGCAACCTTGTGAATTATCATCCTAGGAAATTAATTATATTACATAGCATAAGAATCTCCAAAACAAGGGCTCTTAAAGAAAACATTGAAGAAAGTACAACAGAAGTAAAGTAGCTCTGTATAGTTCAAAGTGGGAAAGCTTACAGTGCAAGCAGTGAAGGTTCTATCATCTTGGGTTTTCTTCCAACATCCTCCATTATTAATTTCACAATGCAAACGACCTGAAGCTGTTTGCAAAACAAGCATGAATGAGAATACATAAAGAAAATACTCATATATGATTCCAACTCAGAAGTGATGGTCTAAGGATTCTGACATCAGGTGGAGGAACCAAAGTAAATATAAATGCTTATGCATTACTTCTTTGACACCACAAAAACAACATTAAAAATGAAGAAAATAGTTTCAGGAAAAATTAGCTCGGCATCCCTTAATGTAGCAAATACAAGCAAAGGTTATGTGCACCTGTTTCCTGAGGTAAAGCAGACATCCCATGGAATAAGACATTAAGGCAGCTACTATGATTTGTTCATGGATAATAATCAAAACTCATGGCCCCCGATTCCAATTAGAGGCCAAATAAAGAGGGAAATCAAGAACTTTAAGCAAAACATGATTTTTAAGCTAGGAATGTTGAACGGAATTTAAACAGAAAGAGAAAAGTTTCACCTTCACAATGAGTATAACCATCCCCAGTAAATTTCATGCCTTGTACCACTGGACATTCACACACTCTACCACGAAAAGTATCCTATAAAGTTTAAATCCAGAAAAGGTACTACTATCAGTATTCAATTATTTCAAACAGTCACTGAATCGGTTGAAAGCATGTCGATACCTTGCAAGCAGTAAGGTTAGCAGCCTTGTCCTGCCAGCACCCACCATTGTTTTCCAAGCATTCATTAGTTTCGATATCTGGATACACGTCACGTTAACAATTGATACCATCTCTAAGAAAAACTCATTCAGTAAGATCCTATCATAAGATGCAACTCTTTATCAGTTAAACATTCATAATGACTCTATGATAATAAATATACTGCTACTACATTTCCACCTATATTAATATGTGATGGAAGCATCTTCTCAGCAGTCCAGTCATGCACTAGAAGTATTGGTTAAAGCAACAAGCCGCAAGAAATTTATCAAAGTTTAAGTTTAGTTCTATTAAGAATAATAGTCTCAAAGATTATAACCTTCAGTTAGACATATGGCTGGTTCTGTTGTCTCTCGGAAGCCTGCACATATAGCCTTAAGAACTGCTCCTTTTTCCAACTTTCCTAGAAACAGTAAATAAGTACAGATAAGAAAAGGCTAATTGGAGCAACGAGGTAGCCAACGCAAGTTCTGAATAGATCCATCTCACACCTCTATACTGCCTCTTGTTTATTACAAGGGTTGGCAGGATAGTGACATCTCCTCGACCACCTTGTCCAATCTGAAGGAAAAAAGAAAATAGATGATGAACCTTTATAAGAAAGGAAATATTGGAATGTAAAATTATTAGTTTCCATTGAACAAACCTGTGCCTCCTGCTCAGCTTTAAGAACAGCATGTTCGACATCAGCCTCAGGATTTCCTATGCATTCATCAACCTTCTTGACATCAACACCTACCAAAAAAGGCAGAAGAAAGTAAACCGTTATTAGAAACTAGCTATCATAGGAGCTAATGAACTTTCATATATTTAAGGAAGACCAACAAATACTTTCACTCTCAGAAAATAAAAGAGAGAAAACATAAAATTGGTTTTCTCCCAACATAAAATGGTCGCACAAGTAAGATTGACTAACACTTAAGCTAACTATCAAAAGATAAGAGAGAAAATATAAATTTAGTTTTATCCCAACAGAAATTAATTGCACTAGTTCTTTACCTACATGATAAAATAAAGAACCTAATGACCTACCAAGAGATTCAATAACTTGATCAGCACACTTTTTGTTGTACTTGTTATCCTTCATTGGGCAACGTTTTGCAAAGTCAGTGACATAATCCCACCAAAGCCACGGTTTTTTATTTTCACTGGCTACTTTAAAGACACAAATTTGGCGAAGATTTTGAACCACAACATCTTTTCCATCATACCCTCTACTAAAGTCCTGCTCAGGATCCGGAGCACAGTATCTTCCATGGTTGATGCACTGGGATTTACACTGCTTACTCAGAATGAAAGCTTCCGGACAATACCATGTTATATAGTGCGGCGTGAACCGACTATAACCCTTCTGCTCAAGTATCTGAGCAGCACCTTTGAAGTTCTTGACAAACTCGATCTGGCTGTCACACTTTGGCCCACACTCATCATTGCTGTTTGTCCAAAACTCATACTCAACCCTCTCATCAGGATGTGGAAGTGCCTCTGTCCAATCAAGATTCATGTTAACCAGATGTCCACCAGCTAAAGCCTTCTTGATACTATCCCCCAAAAACTTGCTGATGAGAGCAGAAGGAATAGTGATATTTTGCAAGTATTCAGCGTCTGCATTCTCTTCTTCAGGGGAGTTCATAGTAATCAGCGGTTCCATTTTGTCATCAGTAACAAGAACAGCAGCAGCTCCTCCATTCTGTGCATTCCAAGCCTTCAAGGTAAAATAACATTCTGTATATATAACAATCGTCAAGTCGAGAGGACCCAGTTGAGGCAGTGAGGATGAAACAACAATTAAAAGATACCCTATTGACTCTCCTCGGAAGTCCCTCCATGGGAAATAAGAAAGGAATGCACAATTAAAACCAACGAAACGAAAAAAGAAAGGCAATTTTGAAATTAATATTACTGTAGCTCATATACTTACCTTCCTAGTCAAAGGATAAGATTTCAACTCGAGGCAAAGACAATAATTATCCCAATTACGGGTGGTAAATGAACTTCATTCCAAAAGCCTGTTTGAGGCAACTCATGTTAAGGACAAGACCGCATAGCTCAAAAACTTCCAAGCTGGAGAACTTGAGGACATTCTGAGAAAGGGTTCTAAATTTAGATGACGATCAAGGTGACAAAGGGGGTCCGGCGGCCAAAAAGTTTGGAGCACAATGAATCAACACAGAGGAACAGATAGCATACGGCAACAGTCAAGCTGTGGCCATATATAGCAGAATTAACTCCACTATCAAATCTGTAAGTTTCTTATTCATCTGAATTTGCCAATAAGAATGGATTAAAAGTAAGATAAATTTGCGTTTAACTAACTTAAAATTGCTTCCCCATGTAGAAAAAGGAGAAACTTGACTCAGGACGATCAGCTCTTACAATGCAACTTATTCATAAAAAGAGAGACAATAATCACAAACTTTGAGTGAAACAAAAGTAGCTAACCTCCACGATCCACAAGAAGAAAAGTAGGAAGACCACCGGGTTTGGATTTGAAGGAGCTACCAGCATCATCGAAGCCTTTGCATGCCTTTTGATTGGATTTTGGATAAACCACAGTCCCAACCAAGGTTCCTCCGTATTGAGGAACTCAAAATTCCCAATCGCACACTCATGCACCCCCTTCAATGAATCCGGTGACGTCACTTTCAAGCTGTTTTTCTCCGCAAGAAACGTTCCCAAGCAAGACCCACATAGCAAAAGCCGCAAACAAGCTAAAAGCCCTAGCTTCCCAGTCATGTTTTCTACTAAAAAAATTGCCTCTCTTTCAACCAGAATTCAAAGATCGAAAGAGGAACGACCCAACTCCAGTTTTGCGCCCTTTTCCGCCAAATTGATATAAATACAACTACTGGAGTCCTAGACGTTGCAGAACCCAAAAGCGACAAAAAAAAAAAAACGAAAGATCAATTCTTGATTCTTCCCAATATAACCTACAGTCTTCCGAGACAAAGATCGAAGAAAAGACGAATTTAGTAGGAAAACGACTTCAGGGTCGTGAAAGTGTCCAAAGAGGCATGCAAAAATGTTTCCTTTTAAATCGGACGTGTATGATCAAGAAAGAGGTAAGAACTAGGAAAAAAAAAAGGAAAGAACAAGCACAAGTAGTTTTAGATTGTTATCTCCTTAAAGAACTCAAAGACCGCCATTAATGGAGGACAATTTATCGATCTAAAGCCCTTAAATTTGAATCAAGTATGCCCTTTTTGTTGGTGTGATCTTTGATTGCCTCCCAAAATCATATGATTGTATCAAGTAATTCGATGGAGCTTTACAAGTGCATGTGATCCACGTGTTCATGGTCACTGGTACCACCTTGATTGCACTCTTGAGTGGAAAACTTGGATATAGTTTCGGCTCCAAACCCAACTCTTTTTTTTTACTTAGCCTAAATTCGAATGTAATCAAACTGGATTTGATCCATAAATTTCGAGCTAAACTTGAACTACTTTGTCATCTCTGTTCTTATCTTCGAGATCATATATGGATGGATGATAAGTATTTGAAGACCACCAAAGGAAGAAGATTACAGAGAGCTAAACCATTTGAGACGCTGCTCTTGTAGTTATATTCTCAAGCTGGTTTCGGAGATTACAGATAGCATTTAAAATTTGTTCTTTCTTTTTGTTTTTCTTTTACCATTGTTAATGAGAATCTGTGTAGTACTTAAGGAAGAATTTAACCATTAGAATAACACTTTATAGCCATTAACAAGGAAGCTCGAATGCTTCCAGAAATACTACTAAGTTTAGTCTCTGAGGTAACTCCGATCTTGGAAGGAGATGACTATCATCAAAGAACAAAACATGAGAAACTATGTTACAAGGGGATGATAATAGGATCCTCAAGATAAATAAATAATCAAAGAAATTGGGGACATGAAATTCGGACAAAACAGGTTCTTAGACATGAAACTGTTACAGAAAAAGGTTGTTTCAATGGAGATGACGGTGGTGGATATGGTGGTGCCGTAAGTCATCCAAACCTAAGCACCGGAGAAGAGGGAAACAAACAGCGAACAGACATCTTCGGATACCCCTCAACATGGATGATACAAGTAAACATGGACAGCAACAACAACCTAAGAATGGATCATCGTATGGGCTGTCTCCACTATGAACTCTCAGGTTCCTGTTCGAACCCATGTTCTTATTTGTGTTCTTCTTCTTCTTCTTCCTTCTCCTGTAACTAGACAGAGTTAGAAGAACATATGAAGTGGAATACCTGATCAATTTATATTATTGAATGATCCGAACTAATTTCTGATATCTTTGCAAGAATCATCCATTGTTCTTGAGTCACCTCATCAGTTTATAAAAAGTTCCAATCTTTGCTGAAACAGTCAGACATGTCGTGAAAATCGATGTTAATTTGGAATATTCCTTCGTTAAAGAACGGATTTTTGAGAAGAGAGAACCTTTTGGTTGAGGAAGACACGTCTTGCTTCTCTCTCGATTCGAGTCTCTTCTGGGTTCTGTCAGACGCGTCACTCCAAGAATGAAGAGTGACATATATAACGCATTTAAAGGTTGGATACTGTGGATTTTTCTTTAATGTCGAAATACCACCATTAAAGAACTCCTTGGGCATTGCTTTCTCATAGAATAAGCAAGAACGAGCAAAGGTTTCGGTTGAGAAGATACGTCAAGCTCAGAAAGCAAGTGAATGTAGAAACAGACAATGTCACCTGATGTGAAAAACATAAGAACTACGAAGAATTGGAGATGGACAAAAGAACCTAACTGAGCATTGTGTTTCTACTTTCTTGTAAGGTTTTATTCACAAAAATGTTTTATACACACAATACAGAGTGCATATCAAAGAATTTGCAGATGAATTCCTGCACATGCAATTGAAGGCCTTTTGTCGTGGATGTCATTGTTTCATAGGGCCAGATTCGTCTATTCTCGCTTATCTTCCTCAAGATCGTCTATGAGCCCTATTCTTTCCAGCTTACTCGCGGCATCTCCAGTTGCTTTCACACTTGTCAATGAGATTCCCTCCTCGTCAAAGTCTTCCACGTTCTCCTCTGAATATGCATATCTGCACGTCCGCATCAAGTTAGCTCATTACAATGACTACCAGTTGCCATTCTCAAGAGATGGCATATGGAATTAGTTCCAATTATGCATAATCATAAATCATCTGCTCTATCCCGGCTGAACATGCCAACAACAATACCACAAATCTCAGACATATTGGCCTTCCTATGTACACCACTATTACCAATTGTGCACTTCATTTGAGTCGCTATTTGAGCCTCAAATTCCACAAGAAGTACAAGAACTGATTCCATAAATCTTTGGATTGTGGACAATTACGGCATTTCAGTTCAAAGTAAACATAGGAATGTATTTAAATATTTGAAAGTGTGTGACAGAGAAAAAGATTATTCAAATCATTACATTAAGTTCACAAAGAGGGAAACTAAAGAAAACTGATGTGGATATGTTGGTGCAAATACCTTGTTGGGTTACGTGAGGGAGCCCAGAGGACGCAAATCACTATCAAAAGAGCAAATGCAAGCAGAGTCCAAAAAGCAGGAATGATCCAAGCAATTTGCCACAGCTCACTCAGCGGGTCAGTTGCATTAAAGTATAACTAAGCAAGAAAAAAGTCAGAACAAAGTTATTACTTTCTAACGTCTAGAAAGACAGATATAATATCAGTGGGATTACAAAAAGAAATAAGTACTACCTCAAAGCCAATCCAAGCAATGGAGAGAAGTACAGACACTGCAAGGGAATTGGTAAACTTCCGATACAGTTCTAATTTAGTCATGTTTCTTCTCATCTGTAACCAAATGGAAAGGGACATGGAAAAGAAAAGAATAATACTGAACCTTCAAATATTCAAGAAATAAAATAGGACAGCCAGCTCCAAACCAACTGACACACATAACTTGCATTGTATCCACCACTCATATTCACACTTATTTACTGGCACGATATATCTAAGTCAATAGGCAAGGGTGAAATTTTGAATTACCTGAAGCTTCTCCAAAGTTTTTGATAGTGAAGAGAAAATCCAGAGAATAAAGCAAGAATCTAGGAAGGCAACAGGAAGGACCAAAAACAATTTTGTTTTTTTTGAAAAGTCATTGATGTTACCCAGATGTTCAACCAGTTCAAGAGCCTCGGAAGCAATAAAATAAACTAAACCAAGAAGTAATAGCCTTGAGGTTATGCCACCAAGGGTCAGTTTTACAACCCCATAGCCCATGGAGACTACCAGAAGAAGAAGGCGAGAAACAGTCTTCTTGACAGTGGTAAAGGTGACAGCCCACAGTGTAACACCCATCGGTCTCATCCCAGTTGAATTAAAGTTGGAATGCTCAAAATACCAGACAGCCATCTCACACATTCCAAGTGCAATCACTGCAGTAATATGGTAGTGCAACTGTATTATATCCTTCCAATGCTGACCAAACCTTAAGAACCATAGTAGTCCTAGTGCAAGGTATGCCAAAGACATGATGCCAAAGAATGTCATAAGAGGTGTCATCTTTCCTGGTAAATAACCATTTGGGTTTTTCCATACAGTCCTCCCTTTAATCAAAGTGCCCTTGAGCTGTGGATCACAAAACATGAAATAAAGGTAGTACATCCCCGTACTATTTATTTCAACAACTTCAGGTTCCATTGTTACTTCTTCATTTTTGCCAGCAAAGGAGGTTTTAATTCTTTTCGGCCATTCAGGATTGTCTGGGTTTTTCTGGATAATAACCTCCCCTAGTTTGCAGGACCCACTTTCAGCAAGACTAGGAGTGCAGCATATAACATCAGTTTTCAGAAAAGCCCCTCCAATCCTTTCTCTGTCTTTGACCTCAAGTATGATAGCTTCCACCAAGCCAGTACTCTGCTGCATTTCATTCTGTTTACTTGCTGCCTCTTTTGTTCTCACAAACACAACATCTTCAAACCTAACAGTCCAATTGGGTATTCGCATCATGAAATGGGAACTCCCATTCAATTGATCAGGGAAAAAAAACATCATCGTTTCATCTTAAATACACAGTCAGAATCCAAAGTACCAAACTCGAATTGTATCATCACATTACCCCTCCGGATCAAAGCCCAACTAGACTAAGAAGGTTGGTTCATTCATATTTCAACTAGATTAATAACAGCTCACAAATCCAAACCAATTAGCACATAATAAAGCATGTTATAGCCAACATGTCAAGACACCCATTTCTGATTCTCCCAATTCTTATCAAAAGACGCAAACTTTCCAACAACCAACTAAACAAAATCTCAAAAATTAAACAATTAAATAACAGAGAAAAAAAATACCTAACGAGAGACTTTCCCTTGAGGGGCTTGTCTGGAGAAGTGGAAGCAGAGTCGTGGACCTCAGAAGCATAGAGGCCTTCACTGCCGCCATGGAAAAAGAAGGCATTTGATTGTGGAATAAATGCTTCGTAATTGTAATCGTGAATGGAGGCACTCACTTGGGTTACGAATGAGTTCAAAACAATGGCACACAAAATGGAAAACCCTAGCAGAGGACAAGCTTTGGCTCTCTCCACCATCTCTGCGATGATGTTCGGTTTCTGACACTTTAAGAAAAAGCAAACAGTTTGGATAAATTACATATACATATGACGAAATTAAGTATGACATACTAATTGGGCTGGGCTTAAATTAAGGTTTAAATTATGATTCTAATTAGGGATAGCAAAAAAGGGTCAGCCCGACTCAGCCCAAAATCTGATTTTTTCACGTATAAATCGGACTCAGCCCAAAGTTCAACTCGGCTCGAAGTCTAAAATTTTCACATATAAAACGATATCGTCTTTTAAATTTAAAAATAATAAATTTGATCGTGCCTAATAGGGCTCAAGTTTCGGCTTGAGCACAGAGTCTCGGATCAGATCAAGCTTTGAACTGAGCTTAAGTCTAAAAGTAGAATTTTTAGGTTGGCTTGAGCCTCGAAAGACCCAGCCTAGCCTGACCCATTAACGTGCCTAATTCTAACCTTAAATTTTTTGAAAAAAATCTATAAATTATTAAAAATTTCACATTTTTTGAAATAATTATTAATGTATGCTTATAGAACAATTTTCATAAATAAAATTTACTAATACGTTGGAAGTTGTTATATATAAAGACTTATTTGTATAATGGGAAAAGGTTTAATTAATTTATCATTAAAATTAATATAAATAAAAATATAGGATCTATAAATTATAAGAAATTAAATTCTTATTTAAAAAATATTAAAAGCTAATTCATATATTTTACACATGACTTAAACACGACCCGAAATTAAAAAAAAAATAAACTTCATAATTTTTAGTTTAAATTCGATAGCTTAAAATTAATCAGTCTACTTACTAAACTTATCTATCTTAAATTTAGCTTAAATCTTATTTTCTATTCTATCTCGAACTTTAAACATATTTTCTTAAGATAGTTCGACTTCGAATCAATCCAAACTTGTGAAATAAACTGGAGTTTAGAAACATGCTTAGCATTTTAAACTTTGTGACATAAAAACATTTAACTTAAGAAATTAAGAAGTAACGAAGTTATCCTCAAGTTTAGGGATTCAAAATATAATTAAATTCGGACTGAGTTTAATTATTTTCTTTTATTTCTAATTGGATCAAACCGACCCTTAGAATTTGAATTCAATTCGGTCCAAAACCTAAAAATTAAAACTCAAAATACGATCCATATTAAGACAATGCAATGCATAGGCTGAAAAATCCAAGAAATTGAGTAGAAAAGGATAGAACGCAACGGTTCCTTTGGAAAAGCAAGTTTCTTTGTAAGAGATAAGAAAATGAAACGGTTGGTTTAGCTCTTTAGTTGGATTTCCTAACGCATGATGCACATTGAGTCCAATCCAATCTAATCTGGCTTAGATGGCTAAAAATGGCATGATTTTAGTGTAATTAATCAAAATAATGTTATTTTAATCTTAATTTCCTTAAATTAATATACCAAAACATTATTTGTAAACTCAAATTCATTATAAAGTATTATTATTATTACATTTATTATTTAAATATGTATAATTTATTCATTTTTATTACATGTTTTTTATTTTAGTCTTTTTTGACTTTTTGAACTATTAAAAACAATCTCGTAAAATTATGTACTTTTAGATCTCTAAAAATTGCACGTCTGAACTGAACTTCTAATAAAATGAAGTTATCCTCTTAAAAGATTTTCAATTTACATAATCAAGTTTAGACGATTCAAAATATAATTATATTCAGACTGAGGTTAATTATTTTCTTCAAAATATGATTAAATTTGGACTAAGGTTAATTATTTTCTTTTATTTCTGATCAGATCAAATTGGCCCTTAGCACTTGAATTCAATTTGGTCCAAAACCTAAAATTTAAAACCCAAAATACGATCCGTATTAAGATAATGCAATGCATAGCCTGAAAATTCCAAGAAATTGAGTAGAAAAGGATAGAAAGCAACGGTTCATTTGGAAAAGCCAGTTTCTTTGTAAGAGATAAAGAAAATGAAAAGGTTGGTTTAGCTCTTTCGTTGGATTTCCTAACGTGTGATGCACGTTTAGACCCAGTGATCTGCTAGGGATTTTCTAAAGCATCTTTTATGATTGAAATTATAGTAGATGAGCTTTTTTTTAGAAAATTTTTTCTTAAACCATACGAAATATAAATGAAAATATATCTAACCAAATTTCTTATATGAATTATAACATAAATAAAACAAATATTAAAACTAACTGTACGTTACAAAACAATTGTGCAAGAGATTAGAGAAGATAAGTTTGCAAGATAAAAGTGAAGATGGGTTTGTATGAATTGTAGGAATTATGTGTAAAACATAAGGGCAAAAATGATTAAAAATAAGTTCATTAATTAATCTGAAAAATCTTATTTAAAAAATAATTTGAGAGGTTTTTGTGAGAAGCTCTAAATTTAAACTTCTTAAAAAGTTATATTTTAGCTGTCAAAAAAGTTATATCTGTTAAAAAAATGCTTTTTATTTTATAGCTAAATACCCATTTTTCTTAAAAAATACTTTTATGGTAAAAAAAATACGTATTTACTTTCCAAAAGTCCATTCAAATAATCACTAAACATATAACATAAAAAATTTAAGGTTCAATTGGTATTAAACTACTACAAAATTGACTAAAAATTGAATAAAATTAAAAAATTTAAAATATAATTGAAAGAGATTATCATCGAAGAATTTAAAGATTAATTAAAAATTAATTAATTTATTTCGGTTTACATTAACTTATTAATTTACAAAAATTAATCGATTAATTAATAAACTAATAGTTTTTAAAAACCAAAAGATAATAAAATAACTCGAACTAAAAAGTAAAAAATTGAATCGAAAATTTGTCCAATTAAAAGTTTTTATGATTAAACCGATAGAAACAATTAGGTTTTTTAGTTATTAGTTTTTCTTAATCAAAACTAATATGTGCCTTAATTAAAAATTAAAAATTAATTTTTAAATTTAAGATAATTTATTAAAACAAAATTATTCTTTTTAGTTTATTGAAATTTCAGGAAAAAAAAAAGGTTGAGGAAATATATTAAAAAGAAATTAGGTATACAAACAAAGGACCCATCGTACTGCTGTCACATAAAAGTCAGGTATACAAACGACAATGGCATTGAATGATACGTATCTATCAATCACACCTAAGAGTGAATGCTACGAGGACAACATTAAATCTTATTTACTTATTTATCTAACATTCACGTAAATAAGTAAGTGACACAAAGTTAAAATATCTTAACAAAACTAAGGTGCTCCAATCCGTATGTACATGTGCTTACCTTGTACGGTTGAATCAAGTCGAGTCGGTTTATATTAAATTTATAATTAGATTAGTCTGATCTAACTCTTTTATTATGATTGGTCTGATCTAACTCTTTTATTCAGGTTTAAATTTGACCTAAACTTATTTAAGATACTTAAAACGATGTTGTTTTAGGATAATTAATCAAAATATTGTCATTTTAGTTTTAATTTTCTTAAATTTACATACTAACACAATATTATTTTAGACAATTAAATTAACATGATAGCAATTTTTGTGCATGTTTAGTTAACAAATGAAATTATAATTAGTTAACTAGATCAAATCGGTTTCGGTTATTATTGAGTCACACAGTTTGAGTCCAATCTAATTTCTTAGATCGCTCAAAATGACATAATTTTAGTGTAATTAATCAAAAAAATGTTATTTTAATCTTAATTTCCTTAAATTAATATACCGAAACATTATTTGTAGACTCAAAATCAATATAAAGTATTATTATTATTACATTTATTATTTAAATATGTATAATTTATTCATTTTTATTACATGTTTTTATTTTAGTCTTGTTTTTTTTGGCTTTTAGAACTGTTAAAAACAATCTCTTTACTAGTTAGTGTAAGGTTATGTACTTGTAGACCTCTACAAAATGCACGTCTCAACTGAACTTCTAATAAAATGTTGTTATCTTTGATATTTTAAAAACCATAATGAAAGTTACACCAGTAAATATGTTTAAAGTTTAAAAGGATTAATTGGTATTAGGTCATTATAAAATCGTTTAAAATTGAATAAAATTAAGAAATTCGAAAATTGATTAATTAGTACTATCATTACCAATTTAGAAATTTAAAGTGTAGTTAAAAAAGACTATTAAATAAAAATTAATTATTTTATTTTATTTCATAAATTTTTATTAATTCATATAAACTAAACGATTAATTAATAAAATTATCGATTCTTAACAACAAAAATTATTAAACTAAATCAATCTGAAAAATTAGAAATTTAACCGAAAATTTAGTTACATGTCCATCAATTATTTATATCTTCCAAATCATCAACACTAACAATTCATCATTCCCCTCCAAAACGAGAATTGGGTAAATAATTAAAAATAACACTTGAGTTAAGGGTCAAGTCGTATGCTAATCATGATATAAACTTCAACGAAGCCAATTTAGTCATTAGTAAAACGTAAATTAACGATTCAACAAAACCGATTTAGTCATTAGTAAAGTTGGAATTAACGAAGGAACTACGGTTAAAAAACTAAAACCCCGAGGCTCGAGCCCTCCGAATTATTATTATTATTATTATTATTATTATTATTATTATTATTATTATTATTATTATTATTATTATTATCAACCTTGGTTGGTGGGGCATATTTCTTTAGACTTGTATCACTTTTCCTTTTTTCTTTACTGTTTATCTTCTTTACAAACACATAAAGCAAATAGTAAATCGGAACCTGATCCTCACGTTTGCAGAAATAATTGTCCTTGTTGTCTTTATATATATATATATATTCGTAGATGTAAAATAAAGGAAAAGTCCATTAAAGTACTATGTTGCTTTTTTGTATGCATGTATCCGGCCGGTCAGGTTAGCCCGATCTATTTACTTATACTTTTTTAAAAAAATTAAAAACGACGTCATATGATTCATCCGATCAGTCGGGTCAACTTGATTTATGCAATTATATTTAAAATTAAAAAAAAATGTCGTTTTTGACATTTTGTTGAAAAATCAAGCTAAAATTGACATCTCTATTTCTTTGTGATTTGAGGGTTTGACAATTCTAAAACTCTAGAATTTCTTATCTTTAACACTCCTATTTGTGGAATCTTCAAAGTATTTTTTGGTTAGTTGGTATTTAATTATTATGTATCATATAACATTCAGACATTACTATATTGTTTTGTCTTCCAAGTTGGGTTAAGCTTTGATGGGATAAGTTATTTTAGATTTTTATAAATTTAGTGTTAATTTTTTTAAAAAATCGATTTAGTAATTATTCTTTCAAAATTCATAAAAATTACATTAAAGCATTATTTTTATTGATGTGATTAATAGACGAACATTCTGTTTAGTCGACATGTCGTATAAGTAAAAATAACATTTTGTATCTGATCTATGAAAGTTTTAAAAGATTAATACTAAATTAAAATTTATAAAAATTTAGTATTAAATAAAAGAGATCGAGTTTATTCTTTACAATTTTGCTCATTAGTTTATTAGAGTTACGTGTAATAATTATTATGTCGTGGTAAATAAGCAATGTTTTCAAACTCGAATCGAAAGTTAAATCAGAAATATAATAGATTTAAGGTTTAAAAGGTTCAATCGATACTGAACCGTTAAAATTGAATAAAGTTGAAGAATTTTAAAAAATGATTGAAAATTTTACCCGCACTTATCAAAAAGTTTAAAATTTAATTAAAAATAGACTGTTACGTAAAAATTAATTAGTTTATAAAAGTTGATCGATTATTTAATTTTTAACAATAAAAATTATTAAATTAAATCAAACGGATAAAATGAAAGCTAAATCAGAAAGTTGGCCAGGGTTTTGGCTTTCAAATCAGTTTGGTTTTTAAGACATTGTGAAAGAAAAGACTTTGGAATGTTCATAAATACCTTCTTAAAGGAAAAGACTGAGGAGTCAACCCATTCACAAGTTACCTAACATAGCATTGATAAGAATTAAGACGTGTGAACCAAATGTCCTTTCTTTAAGACTTTATGTGTTTATTGATCTTTCTTGATTTAGATTGACCTCACTAGTAAAAATGGGTCAGTTATTTAATTCGGTATTTGAATTCCAAATTTTAATTAAGAAAATATACAAAATTTTAGTTAATTAAAAATACAATGTTCTTATTTAAGATTTTAAATTTTATTCATATATCTCTATTTGATGAGTTTATCACTTTTTTTTAAGTATATCATAAAATTGTAATCAATATTTTAAAAATCATACCAGAAGTTAAATCAATAAGGTGAAATGTTTAAAGTTTAAAAGTTCAATCGGTATTAAACCATCGTGAAATTGACTAAGATTTAAATAAAATTAAAGAATTTAAAACATGATTGAAAGATATTGTCCTTAATAATTTGAAATTTAATTTAAAAATATTTTTAAATAAAAATTAATTAATTAATATTAATTTATAAGAACTCATTAATTTATCAAAATTGAACATTAATTAATAAATTAGTCAATTTTTAACAACAAAATTTATAAAAGTAAATAAAATTGGAAAGTTAAAAACTGAATTAAAAAATAGTTTTTTTTTTTTAATGAAAAGAAAGAAACCCAAGACATATTACATGACTAATATAAGGAAGCAGACCCGACATATCTTCTAAAAGGGTAGAGTGGCACCTAACAGAAGTAGTGTTTAAAATAGTAATTCCTAAATCGAAATATTATGCAAAGTTAGCAAGCCAGTCAGTTGCCCTTTCAATAAATACGTTGATGTACAACAATCTAATTCTGAGTACGTTGATGTACAACAATCTAATTCTGAGTAAACAATTTATTAATAGCCATGACTAAAGCATTGAGAGCCATTGATTGGTTAGTCGAGAAAGACATAATACTTATCATCAGTGCAGAGTCTACTTCTAACTCGATCCGACATAACTCATATTTGAAGGAAATGTGAGATGGGAACAAAATTAGAGTTTTTTAATGATAGTTAAAATGCATTCTTGTCCTAATGCCAAGTTAGTGGGAGAAAGAAACCCTGATAAAAGACATTTTTGCAGAGTACAAGTTCGAAGTATAGTTCTGAATCATTATTACAATCATTTGATTTTCTGTTCTTGGAGCAATCAAATCACTGAAGAACAAGGCACCAGATAACCAAAAGAAGTAGCTAAATTACAAAAGGAAAAAGGCAATTGATATCTTTCTACATGGAAATTACAAAAGGAAGTCACTGCTCAGGAAAATTCAGGGAACTGCAGAACATCATCATCAAACTCGTAAACAGATCCCACCATCATATCATCTAAGTCTAAACTACGAGTTTTAGTAGTAGTTGCAGTGCTAGTGGTGCATGAGGAGTTAACCACAGAATGATCAAATGGAGATAGGTCAGACGAGAGGAGATAATTGGAGGACGAAGAGTGGTGGTGGTGAGTCAGATCGGCTTCCTTGTCATGTTCCTGTTTTATTGATGGGAAGAAGGAGACACTGGTTTCTCCATTTTTACAGTCATTAGAAAAACTCAGAAGAAACGTCTTAGAATCTAAAGCACCAACATCTGAATCCAGGAAGATTTGAGGTGTCGGTGAAGCTTTGCATGTATGGTGACCAATATAGGTTGTTCGATACAAAGGTGGTTTTTCATTAAGTTGCTGAACTTGCTTCGTTGCTTGACAACCCTGATCATACTTATGAGTGCATCTGTAATAGTTCCTGTCAGATTACAATCACAAAGTTCATGTCAGTTCTTGATCAACCCTGTTCTTTTGAATCCAATTTTGGGAAAACATAAATTGATGAATCACCTTGGATGTTTGGCATTGAGAATCACCTTCTGACCGTACTTTCTCCAGCCATGACCGTCGTCAACTAGCGCCGGTCTCTCCGTCGTCCACGACTGAGAATTCCTCCTGCAACCGTAGACGTTTTAAATTTAGTAACACTGTAACAGTAAAACCTACAAGAACCCCATCAATTGGTATGAAGAAACTGGACCTTCTCTTGTAACATCCTCTCCGATCCTTGACTGTGGAGCTCTTGCTGCTCTGGACGGAATCCTCAGACTTCCGGCCATCCAAACAAGGCCAACCTACTTGTGTACTGGGCAGGAACTGAGAGATCTCGTCGAACTCGGGACTGTTTAACATCGAAAGTGTGTTGGAAAACGAGTCAAAGATTCCGGTGATGAGTTCTCGGGCATCACCACCACCACCACCACCACAACAGGTTTCCCGGAGAACATCTTTAAGTTTTCTGGCAAATCTGCAACCGCGAAGAAGCTCATCGATCACCTTTTTCCGGTTAAAGGGTAGTATTTCCGAGCAAAAAGACTCCATCTCTGTGACTTCTTCCATTCCAGTGAGCTTTAAGCTAGAGCTAGAGGACGTGACTAGAGACTAGAGACAAGAGAAGCTGAAAGTGGCCAATTTATCATCATGTGATTTAGATATTTAAATAAAATCTTAAATTCACGAACATTACCAGGTAAGTTCCTGAGCTCAGGGACGTGCAGACCAATCCCAAGCGCACGTGGAGCATACCTTCCCCCTGATGAAGCTTCGTGAGAGTCTAGCGCCTGAGGTGCGAGTGTTTTAAGGACCGATGAAGCTTGCCTTACTCAACTGTATGACGTCATATGCGTGACGTCATTCCAGTTGCCAACCTGTCATTTGCTTATAAAATTCTTTTCTACGAATTTAATTCCAATAATAACCTTATGAGTTTTGCCTTACATTCCAGAATGAAAGAAGGAAAGGCAGCGGCAATTTTGGGATTTCGTGTGTAAACGACATTAGTTTTCCAACGTTCTTTTGAACTTTCTTTTATATTTTTTTGATGTTTAAGTATAAAATAATTGTGGTTGGATAAGCACGTGGAGGGAATTGATAAAACGACCATGCCTGTCATTTTTTTTTAATGAAAGGTATATAAAATTGATATTAATATTCTAAAACATTAAACTCATAAAATAAGACATTAAAAATTTAAAAGTTCAACTACAGTTATAAAATATATATATATAATTTTAAAAAAATTTTAAATAAAAATAATTGTTTTATTCTAAGCAACAACAATCTAAAATCTTGCTGATACACTGAGCTTGGAAAGATCTAATAATACGTAACTTTATTTTTAGCTAATAAAGAGACTGTTTTTGAATAATTTATTATTGTTATTATTATCATATTTTATTTCTCTCTTATTTTGTTTCTCTCTCTTTTCATATAGGTCATTTGTAAAAAGTTTCTCTGCTACTTAGAGGTAAAAAGATGCACTATTATATCTCTCTAAATCTCATATATCAGTGAGATCCAGTTACCATCTAATTATTCCATATTAGTAATAAGAGAAGCTGATATGAAGTTTATAAGCTTATGAGCTCTCTCATCTTTTAAGCTAACTTTTGGGTTGACTGTCTCGTAAGACCTGTAACAATTAGTATCAGAGTTAAACATCACTCGTTCAAGTCCTTGTATCACGCCTATCGACATTATAGTGTTCACTAGGGCTAGAAAAGGTCTAACGCATAATTAACCCGCGGGTGCTTGGGTGATGATGCCAATATAACAGTGTTAGCTCGAGACTAGAAAAGGTCTAGCGCATAGCTGCCAACTTGCGGATGCTTGGGCTGTGATTAATAATAAAAGAGACTGATGTGAGATTTATAAGTTTATGAGCTCTTCGACACTTTAAGCAAACTTTTGGAGTTGACTCTCTTATAAGACTTATAATAAATTCTTACTGGATATTGTTGTTATTATTGTTGTTAATTTATAAATATTAATTAGTTTATAAAAATTAGTTGATTTTAATAATAAAAATGATTAAAATAAACTAAATAAAAAAATATTTTAATTTTTTATAATTCAATCGGTTGAATTATTTATTTTTTAATCATTCATTAATACTTCATTATTTGAAAACTTTTTTTTAAAAAAAAGCATGCATGAGCGTGGTGTAGAACTTGCCCACTTGCCTCACGTGCCTAACAAGTCAACTTGTGCATCGTATTAATATAACCGCCACTTGTTACTTAATAATTTTGGAATTATGTACCTTGCTCATTAAATTTTAATATATATTTCTTTACCATACTCAAAATAAAATTATTATATTTTGAATTCACACTCTTTATATATAAAGATAATGCTGCATACTATCAAACCTTTCTAGACTCCACTTTATTGTAAAACTTCAAATTAAATAGATAAGTATCAATCTAGCATTCAATCAATACGCGAGCATACTCAATGCGGTTTGCGGCAACCGTTGACTATGATCGGCTACTATCGGTGCGGTTTGCAACCAACGACTACGTGTGAAGCACCATGCTTGGGCATGAATCAAATTCTTTAATTTCAAACTAAGTCGAGCCAAACTCGAATAGTTGTCGAGGTTAACCTTTGAACACCAATAAGAACAATGATGTTTTAAAAATCTCACTAAGATTGGAAATCTTAAAAAGTCTAATAATAGGAACCCTTCTCTTGAACTGATAAGGAGAAATCATGGCCTTGCTTTGCTTTTGGCTAAGAGATAAAAGTAACTACTTGTATTTTGCAGGTAAAACACACGGTGACAACATTATCCCAACATTCCCAAAAAAAAAAAAAAAACTTTGAAAGGAAAGTTCAACCAGAATTGACCGTTAATGCATGCATGGGTCATGCACAATTAAGCTTTAACAGCAGACGACAAAGCAATAATGGTGCAAACGTCTACCTGATAAGAACAATACAAGCAAAGGCAATGACTAGTGAACCTGGACATGCCATGATGGCGACCAGAGATAATTTACACAGTAGAGAGTATCCAACACGAAAGATCCGAGTCTGAGTCATGAAAATAACATCATTTTTTATATGGACAACATAATGTTGTCATTTTGTTCAATAAATTTCAAACGGTAAATAATAAAATGACGTCATTTTATTATTTACAACACGAGACATCTGAGTCGGCCTATTACTAACCTTAAGTATAAGCCTGCATAGGAAGGGAAAGTAAGGCATTATATGAGTGATGCAAGTTCAATCCTAGTGTAGGTAATATGAAAATGAAAAGGATAGTTGTCCCTACCACTAAAAATTGAAAAAAGAAGTGAAAAGTGGCATTGCATGTTCAAAATCAACTTTTCTCACTAGCACTCAAATGAAAGGAATGCTAAAGGAGTATTGTTCCTTTATATGCACGAGAAAACTTAATTTACAGCATCAAACACTCGGGACAGAGGTAGCAGATAGACCTGTCCTGTCCACACCAAAGAATGAAGCATAACTCTTCAACTTTGAAACAACAGTACCTCGTGCTAACTATAAGAAGAAAAATATATCAAAACCTGAGTTTTACATGAAGCTGTTGTATACTCCGAAAGCAGATTCAATTCCTTCTTCTGATCAGTTCAGGGCCTTCAACATACATATCTCCCAATCTCTGCGCAGCTCCGAACTAGTTAGTGTGGACTACGAGATTGTCACGCGGACAGCTTTCCCCACCTTTTTTTTTTCCATCTAAGTCACACAAATGATATTTCATGCAAGGAGGCGATTTTTTCTTAGATCATACCATCCTCCTACGCCTTTAAAAGTATAATGGGTTACCCACTCTGTTGTCAAATGCCCGGCCATTCAATAACCCTTACTAATCACTTTATGAATCAAAATCTAATTTCAGAAGTGAACCTTTTCTGTTAAGAAGAAATAAAAATCAGCTTACTTTCAAATTCGATGGCGGCGTGCTATAGGGAAGCTGTAGGATGGATAATTCGAGGGAAGCCAGGTCTATGTGTAATTTTCTACAATGGGTAATGTACATTTCAACTAGAATCTCCATCAGGATTTAACCTCAAACAATCAGGTTCTCTTTTCACTATCTCAGCTTCTCTGGCTAGTTGGATGTCTGGAGGCCAAAAGGTTTGATATACAATTTTAACCAGAAATCTAGGGAGCAGAGCAACAACAATTATAATCAAGATGGTGAGCCAATAGGTTAGCGAATTGGCCAGATGGTAAATCGTCCTGCAGAAAGCACAGACATAATTTCACCTAAATTTAATAATTGATCTGAAAAGCACTACAAAAAATCAGATCCATGCAATTCCAGGAGAAGTTGAGCAGACTAACCAATAATTTGGGAAGACAGGTATAGAATCCAACACTACCATACAACCATAAGTGATAAGTACTGAACCCCAGACAGCAATATGAGTAATATACACCCAACGCCGAATGTCCATTGCCAAGTGAACATTGACAAGTATAACAACTGCAATCGTCCACAAACTGCCCAAGCTCCATATATCAATTGTGCTATCCCTGTAAACAAACAGGGGTATAGCAAAGAGAACAATACTCTGCCATAATGTATCAACCATAGTGATCCAGAAGAGTTGCATATTGTATGCCTCCTGTCTATGCCCCGCACAGTAAAGTCTTGGGTACTGTAGTAATGTCCGATGGCTTAAATCTTTGTCCAGGATGCCAACGACTACGGTAGGGATAGAAGTATAGATGACAGAATAAAAAACACTACTCCAATCTGTCAATGCTGAAGTTGATGAAAAAGCAGTGCACAAAATATACCTGAAGTTATGAAAGAAAATCATAATGATCAAGGAAAAATGCCATTGAAGTACTGCATAATGTACACTTCAAGGAACTCCCTATATTTTAAAATTTAAATGCTACCATTAACTAAAAATATACCAGACAAGTTTCTTGCATGAAATTTGGAGTCAGAAATAAAAGGAATTCCACACACAGTTGAATTTGCTAATTAGCTAGTCAATAAAATGTCAGTCACCAATGAATTTCTGCAGCCAAATAAATGCCTTGATAATAGTTGTTGATAATCCAAGGTTAAAAAATAATCATGCCAAACTCTAAAGAGAGCCCCAAAAAAAAAAAGGGAAGGTGACCTCATAAACATGTATATTGTACAATAAAATTGCATGGAAAACTTGTTTTTAATAAATAAAAAAGGGGAAGGATTTGGACGTACCAAAATAACATCAAAACGAAAACAGCATTCCGGTAAAAATTGTAGAGAATCAAGTACCCAATGCGTTGGTAATTCCAGTGTCCATGAACCAGTAATAGTCTCTTCAGAAACCGAAACTGACCCATTGCAAAATCTGATGCCATCACTGCTTGACGTCCTTCCTGACCACATATTCCCACTCCAACATCCGCCATTTGAATCATTGAAACATCATTAGCCCCTATGATTTGTCAGTAAGCGCAGAGAAATAGAAACAATGTAAGAAACCAACATAAGTAGAATCTACAAAGATTAAAGCTCCACTTGTTTCCTTCCACTAAACTCACCATCACCAATAGCCAGTGTCATATCATCAGTTCGGCTCTTGATTAGATCAACAATACCTGCCTTCTGCAATGGTGCTACACGACAGCACAGCACAACCCTACAGGAAGTTGCAAGGTCGAAAAGCTGAAAAAAGGATTAAAATGTATTAAGTGACATTTCATAATTAGATATCAAGCAAAAATGAAACTGATAGAATAATATTTTTGTATTCCATAAACCCTGAATTTTATCTAAAGGCTATATCAGACGCCCGCACCACCGCCCAGTTAAAGAAGCAAAAGGAATGCAGCATATGGTTGTAGAAACATTCTGCTCAAATAATCTGAGGAGATGATACTCACCTCTGAGTCAAGTTCTTTCTCCAAAATGTACACCAAACTGTTCCCATCAATTACCAGTGCAAGTGGTGAATTGATTCCATCTCTTTTCCCATCGCACATCCCAATGTGGCCAATTTCATTATGTTTATCGTAGTTGAAGTTTTCATTTCTTCGGTTGGATGACTTCATACCATATTTGGCGTTAGCTTCCACCAATAGTTTTCTGCATTCATTCTCTGAATTGCCATTAATAATTATTTGCTCCATATCTGGTGTCAGGAGTCTGCAAGACAGACCAATTGAAATTGCTGTCTCTTGCTTATCCCCTGTCAGAACCCAGACTTTGATCCCTGCTTGCCTCAGGGATTCGATGACTTCAGGTACACCATCTTGTAACTTGTCTTCAATGGCAGTTGCCCCAAGCAGATTTAGTTCACATTCTATAAGTGCTGCTGTTTGACGCAGTTTGGAAGCTCTTTCAGTCAAAGAAGTGCTTGCATCATCAAATTTGTGTTGCCAGAGCTCAAGTTCCGCTTGTGTAAGATCTCTTGCAGCAACCACAAGTGTACGTAATCCTTGGGATGAGTACTCAGTCAAATGACACTGAGTATTATGTCTTATATTATCATTTCTCCCACCGTTCTTGGCTAAAATACTCAACATAGAAGAATCAGCGCCTTTCACCAGCACTTTTACAGCATTACTAGGAAATCTGATTACAACAGACATTCTTTTCCGCACACTATCAAATTCGTGCATGCCCAATACATCAAACCTAAATTAAACCAATCGAACACTTGTTACAATTTGCTTTACTGCAGAATTGAAAAAAATTATATTAAAGACAAAAAGATATTAGGATTCAGAAGTGATTGTATGGAACAATTTGCACCTTAGTTTCTCGCCATTGACATCAATTACTATATGCCCAGATGTCCGCTCAAAGAGGGTATATCCATAAGCAGAAGCAGCACTAACCAATGCTTGCTCATCAGGAGATTCACCCTGATACTCGATTGACTCTACTTCATCATCATGTTGCCTCTCTGTGGCACTAGACATGTGTCGAGAACGAATTGGAATTACAGTATTACATGCAGCCAGTGTAAGGAAAAACTCATGAGCAGCAATCCTTTCTTCTGCAACTACATCGTTGTGCAACAATTGCATTAATTCTGAATCAACACTGATAGGGGATTTAAGTTTCCATCTCCTATGAACAGTTGCAGCTGCACATGATGAAGGAAAGTAGAAGCTTATACAAAATGTCACATGTCCTGCAATCTAAGATTCGGCAAAACTCACACAACCACCAAATAAATATGAGGCAGTTAAAAGGTAAAATTCCATAAAAACAAGAATGCTTGAGCTAAACAATTTGGAAGGCGAATAATAAGTTTCATAATTTCTTCTCAGCTGTGTGGAAAGTTTATATCAGTACAGAAAAAGAGTAAAAGGAATCACGACTCAAGTCCACATTCACTATTGAATATTGGAAGAGTTCCCAATTTCTAACTGATTTATTCATCTCTCGCTTTAGTATGGGCTTGAAATAGCTAAGAGTCTCAAATCAATTATCACCTGCAGTAACTCACCAAGTGGGCAAGACATAAACAGAAATTAAGCAAAACCAAGTTTGCGCAACACCAGAAAAGCTCTTATGATTAAGTTGTACCAGAATTGCAAATGAATTATTTTGTTTGGTACCTGAAATGTTCTCTTCCTGCAATTCATCAGCCACATGCAGTGTACTCCCATAGTTCTTGCCATATACACTAGCTCTCCGAAATTCCATCTTGTTTTCAGTTAGTGTTCCTGTTTTATCTGAGAAAACATAACGAATCTGACCCAAATCCTCATTTATATTTAGAGACCTACACTGAAATCTGGAACCAGAGCCACTATCATACATATGCTTGTCCCCTATCATAAAGTAGGACTGTCCCAAACGAACCAGCTCCATTGTAATGTAAAGGGAAATTGGGATCATTATCTGAAACACTATGACAGAAGATAAAAAGGAGAAAAATATCTCCATTGGAATTCCATAATATTTATATCTTTTTCCATAATCCTTCCCTTGATTGAAGTATCTCTTTCTATAATAAGGTAAGGTATCAAGCTGTTTGTCATAGTGTACGAGCCACAGTCCCATCCCAAGCGCCACAACCAGACACATGACAAAGAGAAATATGGATAACCAAAGTGTTTCTCTGTTCATGTAACTTTCCAGTTTGCTTCTCTTAGCAGGAGATGCTGCGCTATTCTTCATTGCTTTTGTTTCCTGTCCAGCATACACAACAACGCCAATTATCCAATCAGTGTTTTTCAGCTGACAACCACGTAAAACAATGTTTGACTGGCTGAGAGGAAACTGGTATCCACTGAACTCCATATTGGCTGTAAACTCATAAATGTTTCTATTGGGTTGTTCACATCTGATAAGACCCGAAATCATGGACCCTTCAGATACTGCTAAAGATGTCTCCTGCCTAGCATATCTAGACTTCAAGTTTGATTCACCATCCAAATTCATTGTTTGAATATAAGCAACCCCACTAGGATCACTTGTTCCTAACAAAACAATGTCACAAGGAATCGTCTCGTCAGCACAAATCTTCACAACCTCACCAGCTCGTATCTTTTTCCATTTCTTTGGTTGGAATTCTCCTGATTGTAGAACTAGAGCCTCCCGATTGTTCTCATTCCTGTCTGACCTGTGTCTTCTCCAATCCTCATAACCATCTTTGATAGCAGTGACACACAGCACAAACAGAAGAGGAAAAAGGGATACAGTTCTACCAAATACTGCTAGAGGAGGAAGCTGATTGAGAGCAGCAATAGCCAAGAAATATAGATAAGCAACCCGATGGAACTGGATGAAAAGGTTTTTTGGCAAGAAGGTAATCAAGGTGTATTTGCTGGTCCGGATCTCATTCCCTGTGAACTCATACTTGTCATTGGTTTTCCTCGGATCATTGATATAGATGAACCTCGCATCCTCTTCCTGAAATATATCATCATCAAACTGCAAACTCTTGTGACGACTCCTCCGTTGAGACTTGCTCAACTTATCATGAACCACAGATGCTGGCCCAAAGTTCAACTTACCATTAGCAACAGATGAATCCCCTGAAATTTCAAATGCAGCAGAAGAAATGCTGTTACCGGTGTTACGAGGTAGTTCCATTGTGCCCCACAATTGCAGGTGTGCAGCCTCCTGCGTGGGGCATTCCAACGAAACCTGCTCAGAGAAATGAGATTCAACAGAATGAAACCTCCTCTCTGTGGGAATGCCGCAGCACTTTTCCTTCTCAATATGATTCTGACTAGCAACGCTGTCGCTTCCAATACTGAGATCTTCTTCAACCTTCCCTGAATAATCTAAGTCAAATGCATTGCTTTGAGCATCACTGAAGGTGGAAGAACTGAGAGAATCATTGGGGCAAAGACAATCTAAAGAGGCAAACCTGCGAGGGTGATGAGGGACCAGTGGAGCCAAAGGTTCTGAGGAGGGCAGCAATTGCTGGCCAGAAATCATATATAATCCTCCAATAGCCACATTGGAGAATCAAATTAATAACTTTCCCAACTACCACCTCCCCTTAAACAAGAGTCACAACAGGAGTAAATCTGCCCAGACTTCTATGCCTCGGGAAGCAAGACAAAATCGACTAATTTGAGCTTCCTTTATGCAGGAATCATCACAACATGAGTAATAAACTCACTCCACAACGCAAAAATCAGAGTATCAGAACTTTTGACATATTTGGCGTTTATTTCTTATTCCAGATGAAACCCCTAAAGACATGGTTCAATGGCACGCAGAAAATTGGCCCCAGCGACAGAGGCAGAGACAAAACAGGAAATTGCAGTCACAATTAGATCTTGACAAATCTCTGACCGATGATACAGGCTACAGAACAAGCTCCAGGGATTGTGTTGTCGACAACAAGTGCCAAAGCTGGAGAACACATAAGACAAGAAAAAGAAATTACTACCGAGGGTACTACTGGATCAGAGACCCTATTCCATAACCCAAATCCCAAAATCTCAATTATAACGAATATAATGGCATTATTTACACCAATTAAGAAACAAAATACAAAAGAGTAGTGAATGCGTAAAAGAACTATAATAAATGTGGAAGCCGAACGTATCAGAGGAATCAGAGAGCTTATCGTCTCGGGATAAGAGAAAACGAAGTGAAATCAGAATTAGACATACGCAGTTACGCACACATGTACTACCAATTACAGTGAAAACGAAATCATCATGAAATGGCAGAGACTGAAACGATATTCTCTCTCTCGTTCTATTTCTGTGTTGGAACATCAGATCTCATCCCTTCCTCACCTGCACTACTTTTGCTTTCACCTTTTCCGTCGGTTGATGATTACTGATGTAGATCATACCTCAATTATCAGATAGCTAAATAAGCATCTATAAAGTAAAGAAAATGTAAGTGATAAGAGAGGTTTAAGTTGGACGGAGTAGGGCGTACCGGCGGTGGATGAGTTGGCGGTGGCTGTGGCGTAGCAGAGAATAAAGAGCGCGAATGTCGGTGAGAGGACAGCTCAGGGAGAGAGAGATGACAATAAGACAACTCTTGTCCACTGAACTCTCCGTCACGTCGTTTTTGCGTTTTGCCTAATCATTTAATTTTTGTGTGTAATTAATTACCCTTTTATACAATATTTTCTATTAATATTTAGAGTAAAAGATACAAAATTATTAATTTATTTATAATATATAACATTCTAGTTTTTATTAATTTTTTTAAAAAAATAATAATTAAACACGCTCGTTTCAAAAAGTACGCTATTTTAAAATTTAATTCAAAATTATTAAATTTGACATAAATTAATATTGATAATATATTATTAAATTATATTAAATTAACTAAATTATTTACTCTTTATATTATCAATATTTGATTAATTGATGCATGCTCTTATTTTTAATAAAATCTAAGATAAATAGATTTTTTGATAAATTAAAAATTAAAAAGAATTATTTCAATAATTTTTAAAAATTAAGAAATTTATAAAATAAATCATAAGAAAAAAAATAGAACCTTTTACCTTAATATTTGTATCTTTTTTTTCAATCATTCATACAAATCATTTTGGAAACAATTTCTTTACTAATTAGGGATAAGATTGCGTACTACTAAATCTTCTCATTATTTCTACCTCAACGAGATTTCTACTGGATATTGTTATTGTTATTATTGTTTATTTATATGGTTATTTTTACTTATTTTCTCATTACTCCAAGTTTGTTGATTATTTGGTTTATAAATTGTGACATGTTCTTAAGTCTTAACTTAAACTAATAAAAAAAATTTAAGGGATCGTTTGGTTCTACTTTTATTTTTTTTGTTGTAGTTTTTTATTTTTATTTTTTGTTTTTGTTTTTCTTTCAAATAAAAACGAAAACTTGTTTGATTATTATTGTTAATGTAGTTATATTTGTATCGCTAATAATAATTACATATTAGATAAAACTTAAAGATAAATTTTTTTTAATTAAATAAATTTATTTAATCTCTTATATAATATTTATTTTAATATTATGTTATTTTAATAAAATAAATAATTAGTATTTATCTGAAATATATTTAAATGATTATATCGATTCTGATTTGAATATTTATATATTTTAAATTTAATTATATTTATTAATAATTACTAAATTTTAATTACATATATTTTAATTATAAAAATTAAATTAAATTATCCATAATTTATTAAATATATAATGTTAAATTAAATTAGTCATCATTTTATTAAAATTTAAATAATTAAATAATATATCAAATAATAGTAAATCGGAAAATAACATAAACAGAAATCAAAAACTATATTTTATAATTTTTATAATTTTTATAATTTTAAAAAACTGATAAAAAATTAAAAACTCAAATAAACAAATTTTTTTACTAAATTTAAATTTTAAAAATAAAAATAAAAATAAAAACAAGTTAATATTAAAAGTGTATAAAATAAAGCATATACTTCCGTAATCACAGGAGATAAAGCCAATAATGTCCGGAAATTAGCATATTCCCATAGGAACACACCACCGGAGAACTGCCGGAAAGGTAACCATTTCGTACGTTTGCATGTAAAAAGGTGAAACTATGAAGAAACGTATGCTTCTTCTTCGGATTTCAATAAATTCGGATTTAGTTGGTTAAACCTCAAAATTTTCCTCTAAACTATGAAGAAACGTATGCTTCTTCTTCTTCTGAAAAGCCTAAACCAATAAATGTTCAGTCGTCTCCTTCATGGCAATGACTAGCTGCCAATTTACACCTGAGCACCAAAAAGATGACTTGGAACACCAAATCACGCTAAAAGTCCTACTTCCAAACTCACTTGCATTTATACCTCCATACCTAACCTAACATGACGTCTGGTTCAGTCTGATTCTGGTGAGACAGGACGCTGCTGTTTGGATTCATGAGATTGGTTGTTTTTAGCAAGAGAATACCTGCAAAACAGCACAAAGCACGTCAAGGGTTGATAGCCGGCAAGCCCCTCCGACGCTCAAGTTAGTTTTTGTGAGAGCTTTTTGGTAACTAGTGAATAGTGAAAGTAGGGTTATGGCCATCGTACATTTTCATCATGAGGTAATGAATTTATATGATTGTTACCTGGGAAAATTAGGTCAATCCCCAAGGCATGGGTCGATCGGCCCATGTGTCGTTCTGTGTCTGAGCTTAAGCCTAGCACAACCAGCCCAACCAACATTCAACAAATATTTACACACCGTAAGCTTCAACTCACTCAATCGTACATAGGTGAGGCAGCTGCGACGATGGCAAGGTCTATTACACCAATTAAAAAGACAAGATGTAGTTATGGAAGACTCAATAAAAAGGGGGTGGAGATTGAAACATAAACAAGGAGAGGAAATTAAACTCAATTGTTAAGGCAAGAGATGGCGGTGAATTTTCAATATAATTAATATCTGCACTGTCCGATCTGAAAAAATAAATACGAAAGCTAAAAAATATATTTTAAATAAATGTGGATATAAATTTAGATATAGATCTAGTGATAACCCGAACTGATGGATACTCATATCCTACCTTTTTTATTAACTCTATTTTCTATTTTTTAATATTTATGGTTAAATATAATAAAATATTAACATTTTCTTAGCAGAAACAACTTTAAAATTCCTACTTTACTCTTCGATCCTTACCTTTTTTATCATATTTTTATAGGATGATAATAATGCAAATAATATAGAGATAGAGTTTTGAATGTTGTGAAGTTCACGCAAAGACAATTTGAAGATTTTGATATTTTGGTCTTTGTTTTAGTTTTTTATTGTGAAAAATATATATTGTCTTTGTACTAGACATTGTGATATTTATTATTCCAATTTTATAGTTTTTTAAGACATACAAATCAAAATCACTTATTATTATTAAAGTAATTTTGATTTTGAGCGTTCGCAAGAATATGTTTTTTATATTTTCTATTTAGAAGTTAAATTTTTATGTGCTATACAATCCGATGGATATTCAAAAACCCAAACAATCCAATGGATTTAGATATGGGTGGTAAATCGTAAAAATCGATGAATATGAATATAGATATAGGTTAAGTTATAAAAAATGGATATAAATATAAGTAGAGTAATACTTGAATCGAATCCTACCCATTATCATCCCTAATTAAAGCAAAAAGATTGACAAAAGAGGGTAACATTTCATAGGAGGAGGGATATTATTTTCAAGCAACCACGAATTCTTAGTTCAAAATAGCAACTTTAGGAGTAACTTTATATCAATTATCTCATATCGGTTCTCTCGTACTCAGTCCTCCAGACGGGAATAATTAATAAAACATGGAGAAATTTTGTTTTGTTTTCACTTTTCAGCTTTCATATACTATGGCCCGAGAAGAGAAATATAAAGAGAAGATATTATACTTGGAATAAATAGTGAAACTTAAAAATAAGAAGAAGATATAAATTTAAAATTTGTATGATATTAAGAATATTAGTATCCATTGATCAAAATTCAAAACAAAATAGAAATCTATTTAAACTTTACATAAATATATTTAAAGAAATACATTGAAAAAGTTATTAATTAGTAATTTAATATAGATGATTAATTTTGTTTAAGATATTTTAAGTGTTTGTTAAGGAGTGATATTTAAACTTTAAAGAAGCATATTTAAAGAATGACACTAAAAATGTTATTAACTAGTTACTTGGTATAAATAGGTAATTTTGTTTAGGAAAAATTAAGAATGTCTTAAGGAGTGATATTTAAAATTTAAAGAAGTATATTTAACAAAATTAAAAAAGTTAGTAATTATTAACTTGTTATAGATGAGTAATTTTGTTTAGTATAACTTAAGAGTATGTTAAAGAGTGATAATTAAAATTTACAGAAGTAATTTTAGATAAGGACATTGAAAAATTTATTAATTAGTAATTTAGTATTGACAAATAATTTTGTTTAGAATAATTTAATAGTGAATTAAAAATAATTTTAAGTTTTAAAGAAATATGTTTAGAGAAGGACACTGAAATTTTTAGTGTCATTTAAACATACTTGAAAGATTTTAATTTTTGTTTCTTATTTGAATTGATTTTCTGTAATGTTTTTAAATTATTTTCAACCTCTTTTTTGTTTCTTCTATACATATTTTGATTCCTTATGTTGAGATTACAAGTTAATTATCCTTTTTATTGTTATTTCTTTTAGTAGCTGTGATGATTTAAGTCAAAAGTCAAATTAGACATAAAAAGATGTAAGAATCAAAAAGACAAAGTTTAGGAGGACTTTCGTTTTCAATCTTTTATCTTTTATCTTTTTTGTTACGCCTTTCTTCTTTGGTTTGTTATTTTGTGAAAAAAAAAACATACTTATTTTCTTATATTTTCATGTTAAAATTATAATTGAGAATATGAATTCATTAGAAAAAGATTAAATGAACTTAGCATTCTCTACTAGTGGTAAGTCTGATCCAACATGAAATTATTTTTCTTCTTTTCAAGCATCTGATAGGAATATCCAATATAATTGTATATTTTGCAATACAATATTTAAAAAGAGAAGAATTTATAAAATGAAAAAATATTTTATTAATATTAAGGGTAATATTGCTTCTTACAAAAAAATACCGTTTGATGTACACGAGAGGATGGAAATTTATTTGCAACAATAAGTAAAAAAGAAAAAGGAAAATAAAAAAGGCTCGTAATATATGTTTTGAAGATGATGAAGTATCACAAGTATTAGATAGAGGAAGAAAGAAAGCTACTATTGACATAGATTATTGTTTTCCTTGATTCTCAGCTTAGTTTAAAAAGTATTTTAGTTGATAAATATATTGTTTTGCAGTGTAAACAAGCATAGGTTAGATGGTTCTATCATTCATGTTTCCCTTTAAATACTTTAAATTCGCCATATTTTCAAGAAGCAATAGATGTTACAACGTCAATAGGTACAAGATTTAAGGTATCATTTTATTATGAGATTTGTGTGCCTTTAATTTAAGATTTAAAAAAAGAATGTCAGTTGATTGTGGATTCATATAAGTCTAGTTAAGAATCAACAGGTTGCACTATTATGGCAGATGGGTGGACTAATTAAAGACAAGGAATCTTGATTAAGTTATTGGTTTATTGTAAGATTTGAACGACTTTTATTAAGTCCTTTGATGTTTCTAATATGGTAAAAAGTGCTCATAATTTATCTGGATTATTTTCTAAAATTGTTGAGTGGGTTGAACCAAAGAATGTTGTGCATTTTATTATGGATAATACATCTAGTTATGCATCAACTTAATACTTGCTACAATTAAAGTATGGATATATTTATTGGTCTCTATCATTGCTCATTGAACAAACATTATTTTAAAAGATATTAGCGGTATGGACCATATTTCTAGTTTTGCTTCACGTGCATCTAAGATCACAATTTTTGTGTACAATCATATAATTTTTGTTGTCTTAGTTAAAAAAGCAAGAAAATTGAGTTGATATCGTGCGTCTTGTAGCTATCATATTTGCAACTACATTTATTAGTTTGAAAATTGTTTATAAACATAAACAACAACTTCGAATTTTGGGATAAGTAAAAAAAATTTCAATTCATAAGTTATTATAGAGTGCGAAAGGAAAAAAAGTCTGTGCTATTATTGTAAATAATAAATTTTAGGATGCTTACTTGATCATTATGATGATTGTGGCTTCGCTTATAAGGTTGTTGAGAATTGTTGACTCGGATAAGAAGCCATCTTTGAAGCATAAATATGATGGTATGTATAGAGCTTGTAAAACAATTATAAATCTTTTTACAGGGAAGGAAAAATTGTACAAACCTTATATAAATATTATTGACAAATGATGAGTACTTACTAAAAGAATCCACTTATCAACTTATTTTATCAATCCTTATTGTTTTTACAGTGGAGACGTATGTACAGAAGATATTATGTGCGATCTGTTTGATGTGATTGAATACAAAGGTTTACAAAAGTTTGTTAGATCATCTGCAAGGAGATAAATTATGATGAAACAAATGCAACCTAGCAATTTCTTACACTTTTAGTTCATTATTATTCATTCACAATATAAATTTTTATTTATCATAATTATTGATATAAAATAAAGATGATTGGTGGAGAATATTTGATAAAAGTGCTCCAATGTTGAAAATTTTGTTATTAGATTACTCCGTTAAACAACCTCTGTATCAAGTTGTGAATGCAATTTAATTGTTTTTTAACGTATTCATATAAAGAAACGGAATCGTTTCGAACATTAAAAACTTAATGACCTTATTTACATTGCTTATGATATAAGAATGTATTTTATAGTTTTTTTATTTTGCATTAATTTTGTTTTTTATTATTGACTTTATAATTTCTCTATTATGTATTCATTGTAGCGCCTCCTTATC
>JANJEY010000005.1:1252529-1270208 GCA_024703695.1 Erythroxylum cataractarum | reverse complement strand
ACCAAATTAATTATCTTATTATTATTATTATTAATTATTATTATAAATTTATTATTATTATTATTATTATTATTATTATTATTTCGAGATAGAAACTAGGGTTATGTTAGTTTTTTGTCGAAGAAAACATGTTGTCAAAATTCAAAGAAACGATGTTTTTTAGTTTCTGTAAAACTGTTGTGATTTTTTTAAATTTTCAGAAATAAAAAATCGCAATAGAGTAAGCTAAACATGTTTTACTTACCTATTTTTCTTTTTACAAAAACGATAACAAAAAATGGAAGAAAAAAACAGAAACAAACAACTCCTAAAATGTAATTTACACTATATGTTAAAACATCCTTGTAGGGCTGACAAGACACAACAACAAAACTCCACTAGAGCGACAAGTGGGAGTGACTTGAGTGGTCAAAGCTCCTCACTTAAGGCTCTTTCTTTTAGGAGGTCTTGAGTTCGAGTTATGACAACGGAGGAGAAATAAGCATTATTCCTATTGATGATCCTCTAGCCTTCTTGGCACAACTCCTTGATCGGATCAATTACTAACGTCTTGCTTCTAGCGGCAGTGTGAGAGTTGGAGCTACTAGGAAATCTGGGGGTTGATGGGAACCTGATGCTGAACAAAGGGGAGACCAACGATCAATCATTAGTTGAACAATCAAGTATGTGAAAACTCTTTGTGCGCATAGGTGTACAGGCGACGTAGAAACCTGAGAAATCTTGAAATTTTCAGGTTTACCCCCTCTAGAACTCTTGGGTGGAGTTTTAGAGGATTAAGATTAGTTTTACTAAACTGAGATATTTAATGTAATAGAAAAAAAACTCCACTGGAGCCTGGAACATAGACTAGGCCCGAAGCCCGAAGGGTTGGTGGAGGGGAAGGTGGAATGTAGTTGCAAAGACTTGTGTTAGTTAAGTACTGTGTCTATGTGCGAGGTCAGCTCTCTGTCTTCTCCGCTTCTGCAAATCGCCACGAAGATCTAGAAGCCTCCACAATCTCTATACGTTGACACGATCTATCCACTACGAATCGCTCTGGTACTATTTACTCGTCCTTTCATCGCGAAATTCCATGTCTAGATCTTTGTAATCTCTTTTTTTTTTCAGTGTTGTAATTTTGTTCAGTTTGTGTATCCGATTAGGAAAAAATTTCGAATTTTGGAATTTGGGAGGGTTTCGTTTAGGGATTTGAGTATCAATGGAGAGAGAGCTCGTGGAGCTGTTCGAGGCGGCGAAGAAAGCAGCCGATGCGGCTGCGGGAAGTGGAGTTTCATCTGGTGGGCCGGAGGTGGTGCGGTGCGTTGACGCGCTGAAACAGCTCAAAAGTTTCCCTGTTACTTACGATGTTCTGGTCTCCACTCAGGTTAAACTATTTCCTCTCCATGTTCAGAGGATTCAATGTTTCTTACATTTCCCTATCGACCAAATTTTGGTGAAATATGAAATTGCCATGTATTGAATTGGGTGGATTTTGTTGGGAGTTACGATTATGAAGTTCCTATTTTTGTCATTGCTTGTATAACAAGGAGGGCTTGCTGAAATTTCAATGATTTCAATTTGAGCAACGAGTGATTCCTTTTTCGTTTTTAACTATTTGTTCGTTGTAACTTGAATTGAAGCTAATTAGTGGAGTAGGTTTACCTCCTGTGATCATGAAATTATCGTGGGGATTATTGATTTTGTGGTGCATATCGGACTAATCGTTTCAGATTATCCTTTTCCTGCAACAAGTCCTGTGGGAAATGTGTTTCAGTGGTTGTATCTGGAGCTTTTTTGATGTAGAGAAACCGAGCCAGCTGCTTCGGTTGAGTGTCCTGTGCATTTATGGCTCTACTGAGCCTTAGTGCCAATTTGGTCAACCATATCTCTCAGGCAATATGTCTGGTACTTTTGCTCATGAAAAGCTTTTTATGCTTTTTGGAACCATTCGAATTGTGGATCAGTCAGGCATTTATTTTTCGTTAATTTACATTCTTATTATTTCCTCTTCTTCATCTCTTGTCTTGTGAAGTACTTTGGAACTTTGGCTGAATGGTTTTGTTTTTTTCAAGAGCATACTAAGCTTTCCTCCAGATAAACGGAACACTTTATTCATCAGACTTGACCTCGTTTGTTATTACTCTTTCCAAACTACATTTCTTATATTGCAGGATGTCAGTCTTGGTCGTTTCTTGTTTGTGTTCAATTGATATCAATTTGAATGTGAAGTTATCATTTTGGTGACATTAAATATGTCTACTAAGGTTCTGCTTCGTTGCGTGTTTTAGGTTGGGAAGCGGCTTCGACCTCTGACTAAGCATCCTATGGAGAAAATCCACTCCGTGGCGTCGAACTTACTTGAAATCTGGAAAAAAATAGTGATTGATGAGACCACCAAAAAGAAGAATGGTATTGTTGATGACAAAAGCTCTGTGAAAGCTGAGGTTTCAAATGGAGAAACTGTCAAAGTTGAGAAACTTCAAAAATCGAGTTCAATAAAGGTTGAACAGCACTGTAGCTCCGAAAATGTTAAAGTCGAGAAGTTGAACCGGACAGAGGCTGTCAAGATTGAAAAGATATCAAAGGATGACAGGCACACTTCCAGTAGTAAGGGATCACAAGCAGGTAGTGGTCCACCAAAGTTGACTGCGTTGCTTAAGTGCCATGATGCTTTGCGAGACAAAGTTCGTGAACTTCTTGCGGAGGCCTTGTCCAAAGTAGCTGGAGAGGCTGATGAAGACTTGAGAGCTGAAGTGAATGCATGTGATCCATTCCGAGTTGCCGTCACTGTGGAATCTGCAATGTTTGAAAAGTTGGGTCGGTCAAATGGAGCACAAAAGTTCAAGTATAGATCCATAATGTTCAACATTAAGGATCCCAACAACCCTGATCTGAGGAGAAAGGTTCTTCTTGGGCAAGTGAAACCAGAGAGACTCATCACTATGACTCCTGAAGAAATGGCCAGTGAACAAAGACAGCGAGAGAACAAACAAATTAAAGAGAAGGCCTTGTTTGATTGTGAACGTGGAGGTCCACCAAAAGCCACGACCGATCAGTTCAAGTGTGGCCGTTGCGGTCAGCGGAAGTGTACGTACCATCAGATGCAAACCCGGAGTGCCGATGAACCTATGACAACCTATGTAACATGTGTAAACTGCAACCATCATTGGAAATTCTGTTAGATTGATCTTAAAGCTCAAGCTGCCTTCAACTTCGACATAAATGGAGATCGATCATCTCATGAAGTTCCCATCTTTACTATGATGAATTTGTCACTTGAGCTTAATGCTTGTTAAAGGCTTCCCTGGGTTTCTTGTGTAGAATTTGCATCCTAGATCCTAGGAAGGAAGAGAACAGTATGAATCGAGATGTTGGATTAATGTTTTGTTATTATTAGCTTTTGTTTCATCAACCTGTCTAATTTAATGTCTCAGGAACCGAAATCTTTGATATGTTATACAAATCATAGAAATGTCTAATGATAACATTTGAGTCCATGTTTGGCTTGCAATCATAGAAATCAATAGGAAAGTTTCGAATTAAAAATTAAAAAAAAATTAATTTTGAGTTTTAAAATATTAAAATTTATAAATATTAATTAAATAGAATATATCACTTTTCATCTATTATTAAATAAAAATAAAAAATTAAAATTTTAAAAAAATAATTTAAAAAACCACTTTTTATCTATTATTAAAAAAAAAGGCATATTTAGAGATGAAAATTGGGCTCGATCCGTCCCAGCCTGGCTCAACTTCAGTCCTAAATTTTTATAAGCAAAGCGATATAATTTTATTAAAAATGACACATTTTTTATATTTTTTCTTTAAAAAATAAATTTAAGCTTGAATGTGTCGAGTTTGAGCTTAAGCCTCCCGAACTTCATGCCTTTTTGAATTGGCTTTTGAGAGATTAAGAAATACTTTTCTCTACCACAAAAGCTTTTTTTTATATAAAAAGAGTGTTTGCTTGTAAAATAAAAAAATACTTATTTAATAGATATGACTTTTTTGACTGTTAAAATACAACTTTTTAAAAAGCTTAAATTTGAAACTTCTTAAAAAGAAAATTTCCAAGTAAATTTTTCATATCAATTAATAAGCGCATTTTTAGTCACTTTTACTCTTATGTTTTACACATAATTCCTACAATACCCATTTTTACGTTTAATTTAGGATTTATATAATATTATTTAACTTTTTATATGTTTTAATATTTATTTTTGATATTAGTTTTGCTTACGTTATAATTCATATAAAAGATTTTGTTAGATATATTTTTATTTATGTTTCATATGGTTTAAAATTATATAATAACTAATACATTGTGCTTTACATATTATTTAATATACTTTAAATAACATTTATATGCATAAATAATTTTTATTACAAAATAAAATATAGTTAAAATTAATAAAAGTGAATTTTATTTTTATGTTATCAAGCATTCTATCGTATGAAGTTCTTTTTTAAATGATAGTCAAATAATCCACATATTTTTAGAAAAGTTAATCTAAAAAAAATCTACAAATAAAAACTCTATTAATATAAGCCGAAATGCTTCGTTAGCTGTATTCAAGAGGACAAGATCTTTTGTCCAATTTTATGGTATTTTATTCTATCCCATAAATCTCAGTCATTCATAAATGCGGGATCTGCATTTATTTATATAGGACTCACATGAGATTCACATAAATAAATGGCTGAGATTTATGAGACACAATAAAATACCATAAAATTGAACAAGAGATTTAGGGTATGTTTGGATATGAGTGGAGGGATGTAAGTGAATGGAATGAAATGACTCAAATGACTCAGGCCATTGTTTGGGAGTTTATTTTGAAACAGGATAGAATGACAATTAATGGCTTTGGAAGCCATCCTTTGCTATCCAAAATCTAATATTTTGTGACCTCCCAAATTGGGGGGGTCAGGGATGGAATGACATGGCTTGCCTTCCAAACCTTAATTTAATGACAAAAATACCCTAAAAAAATTAATGAAATTATAACCCCAATCCAGCAAATACCTACGCGGCTACATGTTACTACGTCAGTTGTGTTTCTCCTTCAACTGAAAAGTGCGATGAAAAAGTTGATTGCTTATATAAGAAAATGAGAAAATTATATTATAGGCATCCTACAATTTGAAATGCTTTGAGGTTATTAAGATAGTTTCATGACAACTATACATATTTTATTACAAGGGTAATTTTGGAAAAAAATATTACAAGTCATTCCATTATATTCATCTTTAGTATCACTTCCAAACAATAGTTAAAGGAGTCCCTGTCTTATTTTATTTAAACTTCCAAACAATGAAGTAGCCCACTTCATTCCATTCCATTCCACTTCACTCCACTCTATTCCGTTCTATTAATTGTCATTCCATTCCATTCTATTATAAACTCCCAAACATACCCTTAGAGTCATATCATTAGCATCTTTTAGGGATATTCCCAGTTAGGGAGGCCCGAACCGGGCAGGGCATGCCATCCGCAGCTTATATTCCCAATCAGTCACACTGCGTACAAAATCCGAACGAAAAGCATATTCTTCTAATCAGTAATTTCCAATCCACCACTAGGATTGTGACACGTAATCCATCTCCAAAAAGTCCTATAAACGCGGCGACGCCACAGCTTCTTCCTCCTCCCATAAATAGGAAAACTGCTTTCGTATAAACTGTAAACAAATTTCACACCATCTCCTCCTGGATCGCAGTTTTGCTGCCTCTCTCAGGTACGTTACATCTCCAATCTCTCTCTTATTCTCTCCGTTTCTCCTCTTGTTCGCTTTATAGTTACTGCGTATTATCTTCAATTTTGTTTTTTTTTTACATATATTCATGGAAAATTCTACAGTTTTGTCTTTCAAGTTCTTTACGATAATTCTTTTTGTCTTTGTTATTATTGGTGATTTCTGATATGGAATTTTGTGTTTTATTGTACAATTTCATCTGGGTCGCTTTCTTTTTAAGAAAAAAAAAGAAGCTTTTAGGGGTAATGTTCTTAGACCTGTTAAGGGTTTGGTGGGTGTTTGAATTTGGGATTGCCTATATTGTTTGTGGTTTGTGTTTTATTGTTTTCGGGTTTCAAAAATTCGCTAACTTGCGTACATCCATTGATTTGTACGGTTATTTTGATTTGCAAGTCGGGTTTTTTTGGGTTCTGGGTATGATTGGGGATTTACTTATTGATGTCTTCTTGAACTTTGTTTGGTTACTTGCACAAGTTTGCTTAGCATATCTGCGATTGAAATATTGTTTCTTTTTCGCATACTTGAATCTTTATCCTTTGAATAGAGATGTTTATATCTAGATGTCTTTTTTGTTGTTTTTGAGGTATTTCTATGTAATTAACCGTCCGATCAGGCTGTGTTTTGGTTTAACCTCGCTCTTTAATAATATATTGCAGTTTTGACTGATTCATCTTAATGAATTCAACAACCACTGGAGCATTCACCGTTTCCTGCAAATCGGGAAACAAGACCAACTTCTTCTGCTGGATCATCTTTTGCCTTCTTCCAAAGTTTCTTGGGACTGCTATTGTTTGCCTCAACATTAGTTTGATTAAGGCCATTGTTAGGAGCCCCTCTGCTGTAAACGTTTTACAAACTTGTGAAGTGCTCACTCTGTAGCCACTGTACAGTTGGCCATCTGCAGTTTGCACCTGCAGTCTTTCATAAATTTTAGCAATCTGTAGTTGGCTTCATATTGGTGCTGAGAAGATGGTTTCCTCTCAATTTGCTGATCTGGCGAAGACTCAAAGACGCAAACCGGTGCGCAACCAGTTGCTGTTTCCTCTGAATTCTCTCAATGTTGCAGTGTCAGACCAGGTCGAGCTTGATTTTACTGATGTTTTTGGTCCCCTGCCAGTTCAGTCTCCGGCTGAAGTAAACGGTGATAATGTAGGAAATCCTTTATCGAAAGCTGATGCTGCTGAGCTTATTTATGATGACCCTGTCGTCATTTACAACCGTTCACATTCCTTGGTTGGACCCTCTTGTGTTAGCCCATCCCCAAGGCTCAGCAAACTTACTTTACGTGAGACTGAGGATTCAGTGGAACTTGTGGAGTTTTTCCAGCAGGGCACAATTGCAGAACTTGAGGAATTGTCTACAGATGGAACAGACACCGAGGAGAGTCTTGAAAATGTCAATCATGTGGGTGTTGAAGATTTTGAGGTTCTGAAGGTTGTTGGCCAGGGAGCATTTGGTAAGGTCTATCAGGTCAGGAAAATGGGTACATCAGAAATATATGCAATGAAGGTCATGAGGAAGGACAAGATAGTGGAGAAGAATCATGTTGAATACATGAAAGCTGAGAGAGACATTCTAACAAAAGTGGACCATCCCTTCATTGTCCAGCTCAAATATTCCTTCCAAGTAAGTTTCAATCTTTTCACGATTTAATTTTTATTCTAAAGTTGTAATGTAATTCAGCTGATGAGCTGAGGAATGTGCTTGGTGGATTAAATTTTCTCATAGTTTCTATTCTTGCAGTTATTGATCTTCCTATAGTATATCTGTCTGTTGGCATAATATAGAGTTTGAGAGTGCTAACTATGGATTGTTCTTATTACAGACCAAATATAGACTGTACCTTATCTTGGATTTCATTAATGGGGGTCACCTTTTCTTTCAACTGTATCACCATGGCCTTTTCAGGTAGACTTAATATTCTCTGGTTTGTGTGCCACAGAGTAAGGATTTCAATTTCATTGGTTGTCGTAATTGTGTTTCAGAGAGGATCTGGCACGCATATATGCTGCGGAGATTGTTTCTGCTGTCAGTCACCTTCATGGCAATGGCATAATGCATAGGGATCTTAAGCCTGAAAATATCCTACTTGATGAGGATGGCCATGTAATTTGTTCCCCCTCTCTTTCCACACCGGAATACACATTTAACATAGACCTAGAATTCTGACTTATTGCGGAACTTGTGGTCCAGGTAATGTTGACTGATTTTGGCCTGGCAAAGGAGTTTGGTGAGAACACGAGATCCAATTCCATGTGTGGAACTGTTGAATATATGGCACCTGAAATTATTCTTGGAAAGGGGCATGATAAGGCTGCGGATTGGTGGAGTGTGGGGATTCTGTTATATGAGATGCTCACAGGGAAGGTCAGCGATTGTTTCCTTAGAAGATCTTCTCCAGTATTTTCTGCTTGTTTATCTTTTTCTTTTAATGTAAATATTTTGGTCTTGATTTTGATCTCGCGACTGGGTCTTTTATGTTCATTCTAATTAATGGAATTAGATCTTCATCAGTTTCAAAGTTTTTGCATATCTTTTTTCCTTTTTATTTGCTATAAAAATGAGGCAGCTACATCTCTTTCTAACATGCAAGTGGCTTGGGCAGCCTCCTTTTGTTGGTGGCCGGGACAAAATTCAGCAAAAGATAGTGAAGGATAAGGTCAAGCTGCCAACGTTTTTGACTGGTGAAGCAAATGCTCTACTGAAAGGGGTAAGTTAATCCTTGTAGCCTGAACCGATGAGGAATATATATGTTTGAACCTAACAATTGAATTCTAAGTTAACATTTGGGAATAATCTTGCATATTTTGAACTCAAGTTTTAGGCTTAACCTTTCCTTTGTCCGTACATCCAATCAAAAGTGTCAACTTGAGGTGTAGTATAGATGGTTTTAGAACTTCTCTGATACATTGAAGGAGACCTGATTTTATAGGATCTGTGACTGATAATGAGTTATCGATTGTTGAAGTTAAAAACTTTAGATGGTTAATGAAGATTTTTGTTCTAGCTGTCTGCCACTTTTGTGTCTTTATTCCTCCATCCGAGCAAAATTAGCTATTTTTTGAAAGATTACCACCAAATTAAAAGCTTATCATTGATCTTTTATCTTGGTTTTGTTTTAGCTCCTACAAAAGGATGCTTCTAAACGCCTAGGAAATGGACCATTGGGAAGTGAAGAAATTAAGCGTCACAGGTGGTTCAGGCCAATCAACTGGAAGAAGCTGGATGCGAGGCAAATCCAGCCAAGTTTCCGACCAGAAGTAGCCGGGAAGGACTGCACTGCAAACTTCGAGAAGAGGTGGACGGAGATGCCATTGTCAGTTTCTCCAGCTGCTAGCCCGAAAGTGAATTTTAACCCCTTTGTAGACTTCAGTTATGTTAGGCCTACTGGTTGTTTCCTTCAAAAGAATTGCACCTTGAGCCAGTAGGTCTCATCTGGTCTGGTCTGGTCTGGTCGGGGTTGCAGGAAGTGAAGAAAGTAGGTTGTCGAAGAAGGCTCTGTCAATGAACAATAACATTCGTCTGTGTTCACATTTTCAGACAAGTTGAACATTTGCCCGTAGGTTTGATGTACTATTATGATGTACCCTCTGAAACTTCAAGAAATGTTGGTTTTTGATTATGGTTTGGCCTCTCTCTTGTGTTGGTATAGAAACATACCATCCAAGTCTTCAGTTCTATTAAAGCACAAAGAAGCAATTAAGAAAATGAATGGAATAAGAATGTCCTGTTCCTTTTTGTTTGTACTTAATTCCATTACAATTTACAAGTCAAAACTATGGATGGTGATGAATTGGTTGAAAAGATCGAATCTTGAAAAAAAAAGAATAAAAATTTAGTTAAAGTTTAAATCTTTTTAAATTAAAAGTATTAAGTACAGTAAAAGTTAAACTTTTTAATTAAAAGGAAGAATAAAATTTAAAGTAATTAAAACTAAAGAGAATTAATTGGTAATTTGAATGTTTTAATTAAATATTAGAATTAAACCATGCCTTTGAAAATTAAAAAATGGCCCTTTATCAGCTTCCTGTGTACCTTGAAGCACAATGGGCTTAACGTTCCTCCACGTAGTTCCCTATTCTTCGGATAAATTTGGTGGATAAAACGTGGCAAAAGCATGGCCTCCGTTCGTTGATTGAAGCTTGTTCTTTTATTCCTTGGAAGCAACAACTAAACTAATCTCTTGCATTGCACACTGAACTGGAGCTTCGCTTCAATAGTAGCAATGGGTTCCCTCGTCAGCCCTATTGCAGCTACCTCTAAACAGTATCGTGATGTCGTTTGTTTCTCTTCTTTTAAGCACACTTTTCACCATAATAGTCTCTACAAGTTCACTAAACGTCTTAAATATCCTCCAGTGAGGTGTAATGCATTATTTGGGAATGTCCCGGATGATCTATTATTAGAGAGCACTAACTATCTGCAACAATTCCCTATTCTACAATCAGGGTTGATGCAGTTTCAGAGAGCTTCTGATGAATTATCTGATATGCAGAAATGGGGTGTTCTGGTTTTTGCTGGGTTGACATGGATTTATTTAACTGCCAGGCCTGGTGTTCTACTTGGCGCCATTGATGCATACCTTTTGGCTCCTTTGCAACTGGGTCTGGACTTTTTGATTGGAAGGAGGAGCTTGAAAAGAACTGATTTTATGATCTTGGACAAATTGGGGGAAGGAAATTTCGGGGTTGTTTACTCTGGCGTCATTCTTCCCAAGAATGGGACAGTAGGAGATAATGGCCAAAGGAGAGGAAGAGAAAAAGCAGTGAACTTGGATCAGAACCTGAAAGAAAAGGTTATTCTCAAAAAGGTAACTTTATGCTTCTTCCTTTCTAATGCTAGTCTTTCAATCTACAAGGTTATGGTTCTAGATTTCATCAGGTTATGGGAAGTGTGAAGTGGTACTTTCAAGTTTGTTTATGGGAAAAATGTATTCATGCAGGTGAAACTTGGAAACCAAGAGGTTGAAGAATGTGGAGAATTTGAGGAGTGGTTTAATTACCGATTATCAAGAGCAGCTCCTGAAACATGCGCTAAATTCCTTGGAAGTTTTGTTGCTGATGAAACAAATATGGAATTCACTAAGGGTGGAAAATGGCTTGTTTGGAAATTTGAGGTATTCACCATATTGGAAAATTCTGAGAAGAAAGTAAAACTTCCTGTTTAGGGGGGTAGTCTGAAGTTTCCTTGATTGAATCAGAATTGTTTTATGAATTATGTTTTTCCCAAATTCCAAGTTCATTCAATGATACTACAACTGTCCGCTTGCACTAATTGTGGGGATGTCCATGTCACAGGGAGATCGGAGTCTTTCTGATTACATGAAAGATCGTAACTTTCCTTTTAATTTGGAGGCTGTCATGTTCGGACGAGTCCTGCAAGCAGAAGATTCTGTTAAGCGGAATGCGTTAATAATCAAGCAAATAATGCGCCAAATTATTACTTCCCTTAAGAAAATCCATGACACAGGAATTGTTCACCGAGATGTAAAGCCAGCAAACTTAATGGTGACAAAGAAGGGAAAGATCAAGCTTATAGATCTTGGGGCAGCTACAGATCTTCGGATTGGCAAAAACTATATACCAAACCGCGGTCTGCTTGATCCTGATTACTGTCCTCCTGAACTATTTGTCCTCCCTGAGGAGACACCTGGTCCTCCATCCGAACCAATCGCCGCCTTGCTTTCTCCAATTCTGTGGCAGGTACTGAACTTCAGTACTGTGATGCCGTATGTAACCTGATTTTTGCTGAACTTTTGCAAATGTTGGATTACAAAGTTTCATATCTGTTGAATGGGGCTGCGATTTTATTTTGCTATGTATGCACTCTTATTCAATGATCTGAAGTTTTCTGTAGCAAATACTTACATTTTCCTTTCAGCTCTTTGAGTTCACTATAATTGATGCAGCTGAACAGTCCTGATCTTTTCGATATGTACTCTGCTGGAATCGTCCTAGTACAAATGGCAATACCAAGCTTGAGGTACCCGTCAGGATTAAAGAACTTCAATACCGAATTAAAGAGAGCTGAATATGACTTGAATAGATGGAGGAAGGATACTCGATCGAGGCCAGATTTAAAAATTCTTGATCTTGAATCAGGTAGAGGGTGGGATCTGGCTACGAAATTGATCTCACAGAGAGGCTATCTTGGGAAGGGGCGTTTATCAGCAGCTGCTGCTCTAAGGCATCCTTATTTCTTGTTGGGTGGTGACCAGGCGGCTCTTGTGCTCTCTAAACTAAGCTTAACCAAGTAGCAGCCTGCTTCTTCGAGTTGGTAGTCCATTTGACTCTGTTGTATTTTACTTGTTGATTTATTTCTTTCTATATCACAGATTGCATTCGTATCAGCATTGAAAGAATGAAAGTTTATACTTGACACCATTTTGTGATTGATTTCTTTTGCTATACTTAGATGGATAGTTTACCCATTCAGGCTTCCAAATTGTATCTTCCAGTGTGTGAAAAGAGAAAAGAACTTCTAGATTTGCCTTTATTTTTCCTTTTCATTACACCATTACAAGTTCTGATTGTTGTTGCTTGACAGACGCCACAAATTGTTGTTGAGACAAATCTGTTACATTTATTTGATTCAGTGATGTGATCACGAGGGGCTTGCCCTGCAAAGAGCTCTTCTCCAATTCAAGTCACTGTTTCCAGAGCTGCAAAAGAGGTACTCGGACCATTTATTAACCACTGGGGAGTCTGCTGAATGATTCCTTGACCTTTACCCCCAAATTCCTTATGGTGTGTAATTGGAGGTTAATGACTTAAATTTGTCAGCATCAAATGAAATCACATGTTCTATTTTCTGCTAGTTCTATTTCGCTGTAACCTTTTGTTGGTTTAGTTCACAAAATCCAATCAGCATCATACAGTGCCAATTTTGCATCATTCTGAAAATTTATGGAAGTGCTCTTTATTTAGTCTTTGCTTCTGCATAACTGCATTTGAGAACTTGGAAGATAATTTGACAGATAATGCAAATGCATCATCTGAGATTAACCATCCTAAAGTAGTTTTAAAGTCATCATGCAGTGCCACTGAAATCTGTAAGCAGGTATGACATATTGTATTGCCAGCCCATGTAATTTGTTCTAAAAGGGGAACTTGTGCAACAATGGAAGAACTGTGAAGCCATAAAGCAAAAAAAAGGCTCAACAATCTTCTTTGAAGAACAGTACTCAAATATAAAGGTAACCCAGTAGTAAGGAATGTTAAGGACAGAAAATATTCCATGACTATAAAATTTCACTCATTAGTCTTGTTTTCTTATTTTCTTTTACTTTTTAAAGTTCACACACAATCGGTAATAAACTTCCTGATGTGTATAGATTGCATAATGTTGCATGTCGACATTCTTCCTCTTTCTGCTGTGAATGACAAGCACTACAACTCGTCATGATAAAGGAAAGTCTCCGATGGACTCTTCTTCCTGCAGTTCCACTTGCAGTTCCATGAGCATAATGAATTGAAGACTGCCATTCTTGTGGATTGTTGGGATATAATGTTTGATGTTGAAGGTGACTTTGACAGAACAATTGCATACCCGTCGTCCATATTATCTGTTCCTTCTGGGAACAGCTGCCACAAAAGACTGCCAGCCCCACTTCCACCTTTTTTTGTGGAGTTCAAGAGGCTCTTGTACACTGTGTTGATGAATGTATCGCGGAATGATGTATTATAACCAGGATCTTTTGTAGATACACCAAACTCAGAGAACAAAATGGGCATTCCCAGGTATTTATCGGCATCCTCTATGTGAGCTTCCATCCATGATTTTGCGAATTTGATATGAGCATCAGATATCGTCTGCGAAACCCTTCAGGGAGAAAATGATACGCATGAGTATTGACATGTTGTGCAGTCTTTAGAAAGAAATGCTCTTTCCGTTGTACTCACCAGGAGTCTGCATAAATGTGAACAGAAGCAAAATCAACACCAAGAACCAGATGGTTCCTTATAAAGTCAGTTCCAACTTGTGTGGCGTATGAGTTGGGATTGAACTGAGCTCTATCGGGTGCTGAGGGACCATAAAATCCTTCCAATCCAATCTCCACCAAATGCTTCGGATCCATGCTCTTGATATATACGGCCATGTCTTGTATCCATGACTATAGACCAAAGATAAAGTAGGATATGTTCAGAAAAATCACTATTACTCCTCAATACAAGAATAGATGTACAGAGAACACAAACCTGCAGCTTATCACCAGATGGATCAGTGGTACATCGAGGTTCATTCATTAGTTCCCAAGCAAATATCGTAGGATCTTCCTTGTAAGTTATGTTTGTAAGTGTATTAACCCTATTTAGTACCATCTTCATTACACAGATAATTAGCAAAAGTGAGAACACTTCAAAAACAAAGTCTGCAGATGACATTGACATTGCATAGAAACTGAATGAGCAAGAAGTAGAGCTGCCAAAACACTGGAGTATCTTTTTAACTTGCCTTAACATGAGCTTTATAGTAGCTTCTTAGTGTTGGATTTGAGAAAAAATCATCATCAGATGTCAAACTAAGACCAGCTTCTTTTCCCCATTTCACATACTGTGCTTTGCCACCATATGCATCCCAATTGTTTGTTAAAGATAATATGAGCCTGATCTTATACTTCTTTGCTTCACTCACTACAAAGTCCAAAGCCTGAAGGTACAACACAAGACAATCAGGAAATAGCAGGAACACTTGGTCCTATGAAAAAACAAACAATGTTTTGTTATAAATGAAAAGTTGAAAAATACCTTGAAAACTTCTTCATCATAAACTCCTGGAGATTTCTGAAGAGCCCGCCATTGACCATCATTAAAGGCCCAAGTCCTACAAACTGTAAGACCTACTGAAGATGCTTGCTGGAACAAGTCAGTGACCTTACCTCTTGTTGATGGATCAGCAGCAAATACCATCAACCAGTAAGTATTGAATCCATTGACATAGAAAGGTTTGTCATTTACTACAAACTGGTTCCCCTTCTTCCCCACCATCTGCCATGCATCTTCTTCCATATAGTTTGACTCACAGATCCTGAACTTATCAAACAAAACTTCTGTCAAGAAAACTCAGCTGGTTTACGATATAAGAATGCAACAAGAGTACATAGAAAGTGAGAGAAATGTATCTCGTCATTCTGGTTACCCTTTCTTTGCACTAGAATATGGTAAAAGATTGTCCATCTCCTCCACTGTTGTTTCTAATTTCTCAAAACCAGCAACTTCAACACCAGTGGATTTCGATTCTTTCAATGTCACAACAAAAACTGCAAGCAAACAAACGATCTTTAACCAAATATTTTTATTGATTGTATCCATAATGTTGAGTCAGTAAACCACATCTTGCATCTCGCTTGAAACATCGTATTTATATACAGTTTTCTGCTTTTAGAAAGGGTGATTAGGAATGCAGAGAAGAAATGGTGACATCCCTCACTTCAAAGGGAAGAAATTTTTTTTATAGATTAGTTCCAATAGCATAGGTAGATGGATATTCAAAGCAAAGGTATGTCGAGTAGGGTAGAGTAGAGTACATCCATATGTAAATTCGCAGGTATCACTCCCAAGGAAAGTTACAGAAGGGTCCTACGTGAAATTATTCAAAGGCTCGTTTCTAGTTCAGATGTCATTGTTCCTGCAACTGCTAGTAAATTCATGGAGACGATCAGGACAAGAAAATATAAAAACTTGCGAAGAGTTTCCCTGTTGGGAATTCGTAGGAAGCTGGTCTTTTACCTCGTAATAACGGAATGAAAAGAAAGGAAGAAGAAGAGGAACGTGGGAGGTAGAAGAAGATTGGATTACAGAGATGGATTCATTGTAAAGCTACGATCTTTATCTGCTAAATCCATACACAATCATCTAATCGTTGTGTGTTGTTCATGTGACACCTTTTAATTGCTTTGTAACCACGAAATGATCTAACTAAATTTCTGTTGGCTTCTCTCGAGCAAAGTTCATCCCTTTTACCAACTTATGCAGCCACAAGGAGTGACATACGCATGAAGATGCAGCAACGATATTTTGCTTCACAGGCTGACCAAGTATCTATTTGTTCTTTCTTCGAACTCGTAGTTTTCTTTTTATCATCTATATCTTCGTTCCAATCACTATCGGAATATCCAACAAGATCAAACTCATTAGTATGAGAGTAAAATAAGCCATAAAATAATACATCTCTAATATAACGAAGAATTCATTTTATGACTTTCCAATTCGTCATTTTTGGCTCCTCTATGTACTGGCTTATCAAGCCAACTCCATATATAATATCCTAAAATTCGTCATTTTTGGCTCCTCTATGTACTGGCTTATCAAGCCAACTCCATATATAATATCCGGCCTTGTGCATGTAAGATAATGCAAACTTCCAACCAAACTTCTATACAAGATAGTGTCAACTGCCTTGTCTTCATCATGTTGGGATAATTTCGTATCTTTCTTAGCCAGGGTGCTTACAAGATAGTGTCAACTGCCTTGTCCTCATCATGTTGGGATAATTTCATATCATTCTTAACCAGGGTGCTTACAAGATTACAATCTACCATTTTAAATTTCTTTAGAATCTAAATTTCTTTAGAATCTCCTTTGCATATGCTTCTTAAGATACAAAAATTTCAGACTTATCTTGTTTCACTTCTAATATAAGAAAATAAGACATGAAACCTAAATCGGCCATCTCAAACTCCTTTGTCATTTCCAACTTAAACTTCTTAAACATTTCCTTATTATTTCTTGTAAAAATTAAATCATCCACATACAAAGCCACAAATAAGATGTCATCTTTTTGTACCTCACATATAACGCATTTTCATATGGACATTGGACAACCCCGTTCTCCTTGAAATATGTATCGATATGCAGGTGTTCCATGCTCTTGGCGCTTGCTCATCCCGTACAATGCCTTGTTTAACTTCAACACCATTATTGGCACATTTGAAGTTGTTCAGAAGTGTGACTTATGCTCACATTCCAAATCAAAGGTGCACACAACTTGTTGAGAATGATTCAAAATAATTTAGCTATTATTTAGGAGCATTTGTGTTTATTGGCATTTAAAGTATAAGTTTGTTGGAGTTGTTTTAGGGTCGTTTACTTAAAATGGTTGGTTGTTTTTTCAGTTTGAGTCAGTGGTAATCATAGTAGTGTGCTTCCAGTTTTTAAGTAAAGTCAGTTATGATTTTAGTACTATATAAAGTGTCATTGTACTTGCAATTAGTATTAATGAATGAAATAAAAATAGTTTCAGTTATGCCTTTGCTTTAGACTCCTCTTATTCTAATATGTGGTATCAGAACTCCAGGGAACATTGAAATCCAAAATGTAGAAAAACAAAAGAAAGAGAGATCCCACCTTAGCAAAGTTTTTTTTTCATTTTCATCTCACTACACCCCGTGAGAAAGAGAGAACCACAACCACAATCACAAAGTCCAAAAAAATTGAGTGACGAAAACGGCAGGTAATTGTACAAACCCTTCTTCTCAGCCTATAATTATAACTTTCAAGGGTGAGAAATATCATCTATGGAGTCTTAAAATGAAGACTATGTTCAAATCCCAAGAATTGTGGGATTTGGTGGAAAACGGTTACACCGAACCGAATCTGGCACCAAATGTGCCTGATCAGCAACTGAGGGAGAACCGCAAGAAAGATGCCAAGGTGTTGTTCTTCATTCAGTCAGCTTTGGATGATGATATTTTCCCTCGAATTTCAGCAGCAACTTCAGCCCATGAAGCATGGGAGATACTCAAGCAGGAGTATTTCGGTGATCAGAAAGTGGTTAAGGTACGATTGCAAACGCTTCGTCGCAATTTTGCTGAATTAATGATGGGTGAGAAGGAGACTGTACAAATTACTTGTCTAGGGTGATTGTAATTGTTAGTCAAATGAGGTCTTATGGTGAAAGTATTAGTAATGAACAAGTTGTGGGTAAGGTGTTGAGGAGTTTGA
>JANJEY010000005.1:1225934-1237885 GCA_024703695.1 Erythroxylum cataractarum | reverse complement strand
GAAAAAATCACTAGGAACTAAGTGTGGAGGGAAGGCGCTCCACATTTGTCGGGCTTTGACGCAATCTCTCATAATATGTTGCGACGATTCATCGAGATTATAGTGATAACAAGTTTCATCCGTAATGAGATAACGCTGGACTCGATGTTGGTTAGTAAGTAGATCATCTTGAGCGAGGAGTCATAAGAAGGATCGAATACGTTGAGAACCATTCCAATGCCAAATTACCTTTCAGAATCCAATATCTGTGGTATCCGCTTGATCCATTATCATGGAGTAAGTGAAAACGATAGTAAATTGTCCAATGTCAGACAAACCCCAGTATAACTTATCCTGCCTTGAGTAGGACTTTAGGAGGAACATTCTTGCGATCGATCGACAGAACGCCATCGGGAGGCTGTCGTAAAAATTGTCCCATTTTCACATGTCCACAAGGTGTTGGACCCTGAGGTTGCTAGACAGAGTTGGACACTGAGATGCCAATAAAATTGGAACGATACAAAAAACATTAACATGGCTTGCGCAAGAATGACACGCACAAGTCGAGAAATGACCAAGAAGTTGGTATCTGTTTGTTGACAAAAGAAAACGAAACACGACTTGATTGATTTGAATCAGATTCAGGTTCAGCCTAGTCTGTGGGTTCGGCCTACCCCACCTGTGTTTTTGGCATATGGCAAGATGATAGCCATCGTTTTCCTTTGAAGTTGTCCTGTTGCAGAGGTACCTAATAGCAATGTATTAAGGGTAAAGCTGAATGCGACTTCTTGATTAGCCATAACGGTAATCAGGAAATGTCGTGTCAGTGACACTGCATGTGGATTTACTCCATCCACATGAGGGGAGCCTTAGCCAAAACTTCTACTTTCTGTCATGCCTCAAAACTATGAATGTATATGAAGATTCTGCCGGTAGAGAAAGACAATTTCTTAAAAAGCTTTCAAATCCATACACCAGTCTGGTATTAACATGTGACATGTATGCTTTTGCACGTGTTTGTGTTTGTGCCTGTGGTGGAGAAAGTTGGAAACTACTCGTCCTCTGTTTTTCCAGAGAGAGCGTGGAAAAAATATTGAACCTGTAGTCCTCTGTTTTTTCCCAAGAGAATGTGGAGAAAACATTGAACCTGTAGTCCTCTGTTTTTCCAGGGAGAAAGTGCATTCATACACGTCAGGTTGAACCTTGACCACGAATGGTTACATCTTACAGCTTACAGCAGGCGTTGGATTAAACAAAAAAAATTGGATCCAGAAATGCACAAGTATTTATATTGAAGAAAACTAACGAACAATTGCATGTCTTTGAATATAATATTACACCTATGATTGAATAAGCAGATAACAAATCTCAAAAACCAATTAAGAGTTTCATTCAATACTTTCTAACAATTGCTTAAAAAAAAGGGGAATTAAACAAGAGCAGTATTGCGAAAATTTCAACCAAAAAAAGAACAGAATAATGATCATTCATTCGGGACCTTTACAAGACAAGCAGCAAATATACATTCTGCTTCACAAGACAGCAATCAATCAACATAATGAATGAAAACAATGTTCACAGGCCCGGCTGTCCCACAAGCTACAACAGTCAATTGTCAGATTGAACCACGGAATCTGTAATGGCAGTGATCTTCTTCTGTAGCTCGGGCTTGTTGGCTCCAACAAGTTTGTCAAGTTGCTGCCCATCTCTAATAAAAAAGAAAGTCGGAGTGGCTTTGATATCCCATGAAGTACTCAATTCCTGCATCATACAGTAGCATGATCATATGTATATCAACAATTTCATTACATTTGTTTCGTTTGCTCAAAAAGCAGGTAGTAAAATCAAGGATAAAAACTTAAATGATGGACCAAGGTTCTACCAATGTTTGAGTAATCACTAATTCAACAGATCAGACAAAAAACTAAAAACAGAGGGAATGTTATCACTTACCGTTAGTTCATCGACATCAACCATTAGAAACATTAGCGAAGGGTATTTCTCAGACAACTCCTTGTAAAATGGTGCGATCATTTTACAAGGACCACACCATGTTGCACTGAAATTTGCAACAACCTGTTGAGATTTTACTTCGATCATGTATTGCACAATGACTGAAGAGTAACAATAACAAGATGGATAATTTATATTTTGAGATTTCAATTATATTAACCAATATTATACTACCATAGCTGACCTAAACTCCCTGTCTACATGGAGGGAAAATGCCCAAGCAAATTTTACATGCATCATCATCTCTGTTATTTAGATTTTCAAATCTAAACTTTTGAAAACTATAATTTTCCAATCATTCAAGGCAGGGCATTATGTTAAGTCTTGAGATCGGCATAGTACAAGTTGAACAAAAAATACCAATAAGGTTCACTTTATTGCACTACAGAATCCAAAAAGAAAAACAAAAATACTCACAATCTGGTCTTTCCGATTTGCTTCAGATAGCTTTTGATCCCAACTCTCTCTGGTAGTAATAAGGTGTACATTAGCACCAGCAAACTCAATATGCTCATCAGTACTGTCATTATCATGTTGATTCTACATACATTGCGTACATCAGAAATTTGACATTGGATATCTATGAAAAGTAGGAGTGTAACATGAAAGGTTAAATATGAACATTGAAACTTTACTGTGGAAAACAAAATTCCAACCAGTGAAACAACTCTATAATACAAAGCAAAAGCTTAAAAAGAATCCAGGCAATAATACACAGATTCTTTCGGGTCCTTGGAATGAAAATATGTAACAGAAGAGGGGGGTAATCCTACCCTTTCCCAAACCCTATCCCACAGGTGAAACTGGTTTACATTAAATGAAGGAATTCGTGCTTAAGTCCTTCCAAGCTATAATTGAATTATCCAGTAACTCAACTAAGGGCTGTATCAAAGATTCAGTGACACAATTATTCTCTTCTGAACTACATCCAAAATCATAACTACTAGAGGGCTCGCTTGAGAACCATTTTTCTACCAAAATTATATAACAAATATCAAACCAAATTCTGACAACATATCAACTGCAGTCTCATATGAAACTACATGAACCATTTATAAGCTCAAGTCATTATGACAACTCGTGTGGAAAAAACAATTCTACAATATCTATACTAAGCAAAGTAAAATATATACAGAAAGACCAAGGCCAAAGAAACAATCAGCAGAGCAACAGAAAGCAATTAACTATTCACTCAATAATCTATCATCTTTTTAATATTTAATGCTTCCAACTATGGAACAAAAACTACTTACTTTAGCCAAACAGTTTCCCATACTATACAATGTGCTCGTACTGCAACAACAAATTGCAGGGGCTTGCTGGAATCTGAGAGTTGAAAATCCATTAGTTTAAAGTTAGACCAATTAGGATGTGAGGTAAGAAGAAAAATTTAGTGCCAAGAACGAAGAGGAACAAAAGACAAAGGCCATTTTCCCAATTAAACACCAATAAACACAAACAACCTGCCTTACAGCAGACAAAAACTAATATAAAATAGGTTGGATAATCCAAATTTCGAGCTTGCAGTGTCTAGAGGTACATATGTAGCAACAAACAACATCGGCAAGATGAAATTAAGATGAAGGATGAGTAAATATACGTACATCGCAGATAATCTACGACAGACGTATCAAAAGGGAAATCTTTAACATTATCTCATGGTTTAAAGTTAACGCAAATCTAAGATGAAAGGAACTTGGATGCTACAGCATTTTGCCAAGTAAAGGGCGCCTGATATTCCTCAATTTAACTTTTCTTTTTCGTTTTCATTTCAAAAAATTAAAGTACTAGCTCATTCCAACCGAACTGAATATCAAGAAGAAAGGGAAACGAGGGCGTTACGTACCAAACTTCCAAGCTTTTTGGTAAATTAGATTCAACGTCGTAAAAATTGAGTAAGATTGTCTGGAAAAATGGGTTATGTTATGTTGGTACAATTGATTCATTAACCAGAAGCCATTGAGAAGGGAAAAACTGAGGGAAGTCAATGAAGAAAACAAAAATGGAAAGCGTCGAATTGGATTTACCTTGGGGACTGCTGTAATGGAGGAAGAATCAACACACTGGAATCAATCCAAAACCCTAGATTTTAAATTAGGGAAAAAGAAGATGTAATTGAAGGGGACTATCCTGTGTTGTATTGACGAAAATAACGATGAAGACCTTCCTCTACTCCACACACACAAAAGACAAATACCGATTTTGCCCTCTCTCCATAAGCCTTTTACCATTGTTCCAATTACGCCTATGCCCCTCCCTGCTTCCCTTTGTCAGCCTCTGCGTGCCACCTCAACATCAACACTGGAGGGTGTAGTGATCCTGTGCTTGAGGATCCACTGAAAAGGAAATGAGTTGCAGGCATTCACAGCCGCCCGATTCAAGATAGAGAAGGCAACGTCGTCCAGTTTCTGAAGCGTTTTTAGAGCGTTTCGGAATAAAGGCGGGAGAGCGAGAGGAAGAAGAAGAAGAAGGCGCCGTAGTTTCGATCTGTGAAATAACTTAATCTTACAGAGACTTTCCTTTCTTTGTAATCGAAACCTTGCTCGTAGTACGTATTCGGATCGCCTTTTCTATATATGTTTTTTTGGATTATTGGGAGTCGTATTCGAGTCAGATCTGAATGTTGATACGGGGAATTCTGATTTGAATTGTTTTACGTGTGTTGTCAGGCAGAGGTGAGAAAGTTTGGTGAATGTGAGAAGTTGTTGGTGTTCGGATCTTGAAAACGTGTGGCGCTTCAATTAGCGGGAACAAGAAATGGAGGATGAGAAGAAGAAGAAGAGAAATAAGAAAAAGAAAAACAAGCAAAACAAAACTGCCGACGATAATGCAGCGGTTGGTAATGGCCAGAATGATCATAATCACGAACAAGTTCCTGCTCTTTCTGATGTTGAAAATGTCGATGAGCATCAGCCGCACCCCAATGGAATCGAAAACGTGAGTTCTTGAACTCGATTTAGCCCTTTTTGTTGTTGCTCACGCGATTTGTTCTAGCAAAGTTCAAATTAATTTGATTTGTTACCTTTTCCTTTGGTTCCATGCGATGGAATCAAGATTGGAACTAGTTCTTACTTAGTAAATTGTCCATCTGTTGCCTTTGGAATCCTGAAACTTGATCGGTATGTCCATCTTGGTTTAGTTTGTTGTTTGAGGTTGACCGTAAACTAAGTTATGTGCTTGGTAATTATCAGGTAATACATGCCTCCAACAAGTGTTCAGAACAGGGTTAAACAAGATAATGTTTTCCTTCTTTTTGTTCACCGCAGTTTTCATTACGATATATGCTTCAGTAGGTATTCAAGAAAAGGAAAGTTCACATTTGTTGTGAAGTGACATCTGAGAGGGCTAAAAGAATGATTACAAAAACCAGTAATTTTGGATAGCCGCTGCCCACTTTTAATCTTTATTCGTTAATACAATGTCTGTTGCCTTCTAGTATATCTATCATTCAAGCCATTTATATGGAGCACCAGTTTCATCATTTTGTGGCCTGTTTGGAAATGTTTTTGGGGAACATTGTTGGAGCAAGATTGACAAAAGCAGCACAATGTTTTTTGAATTTGTGTTGAATCTATGATATGGTCCATAATACAAGTTATTAATTCAAAAGAATTTGCAGCATCTATCTGACCTTTATGGTAAATCGGTAAAGCACTATGCTATATGCTTCTAAGACACGATTACCTCCTTCTCAAGGTTGCCATGCCTTCTAAAACTTCCACCCCGGGATGCTGGTTTTTAGTGTGTATACAATGGTATACAATAATCATGTGATGGTAGGAAAGAGTGAGTGATACACGGGATCCTTTTTGTTACTTGTATCCATCATCAAGTCTCTTGACATGCTGCTCCAAGTTGGTTTTATCAGAAACTTAATTGTTTGCTGACATTTTCAACATCCTATTTGCAGTCCAGCTTAGTAGAGGCTGAGAAGCAGAAATGGCTCCAAAGAGAGGTTACTTGTGTGATTTGATAAATGCATATCTTGCGCTTCCTCTCTTTATTCCTTCTGAAGCACATAATTTGGTTCCAAGATTCATTTTGAGCATGAAATACTTCTGCTTGGTTTTACAGGTGATATTAAAAGACACAATAAGACAACTGCAAAATGAAAATATTTTACTTTCACAGAAAAAGGTACCCATAAAGTTAATATATTTGTGAAATTGGATATGTGAAATGTGATGAACTATATGCACAGAATCTCTCCAACTTACTTGCCGTGACGTTAAATTTATTTCCTTGTTGTGGGGCATTTTAGAAGCACTACATAACCTACCTCATTTTACAGGATGCCTTAAAAGAGACAATCAAACAATTACAAGATGAAAATGAGAAATTCTCAAAGAAAGAGGTAATTTTGAAACCACATGATCATATAGTGGCTATTATTATTTGATGTGTACATATTGTGCTTCCATCTATTGTTTGAATATAAGAATGTTAGAGGACAATGCTTTTACAGGCCACCTTAGAAGACACTGTCAGTCAATTGAGAAGTACAAATGATTCATTCATGCAGGAAAAGGTATGTTGAATTTGATCTCATTCTTAGTATTCATCTTTCAATTTGGTATTCCAGTTGCTCTGCTGACTTTCCTCTCAGAAAATTTTGGAAAATGAAATAAGAAAAAGTATGCCTAATTATGTTACATACTTTTCATTTACTTTGTGTTATACCCTATGCAAGAGAAAAGCTTATTTCGGGGTACTTTACAGGCTACCTTTGAGGAGACAATTGAGCAATTGAAAATTGATAATGAGTCACACAAGCAAAAAGAGGTGATAATAGTCACTGAATTGCATTTCTAGTGTACATTGCAAGTGTCTTCGTCTAATTCACTCGCTTGCCTAACATAATTATTTACAGTATGGACTAGAGTTGAAGATTATCCACTTGCAGGGTGAAAAGGATTCATGGCTTCAAAATGAGGTAATCACAATTCTTAGTGAAATATTCCCCCTTCTCATTCTATGCCCATGGTCAATATTCTTTTTTATCATTTTGCCAATTTTATGTTTGCATGTCGAGCATTTCATGCAGGTATCTCAAGGTACTTGCACCATATAAGATGAGTTCAAATGTAATGTAGATTAAATTGTATGGACAAATTTAGGCTATTTTGGAGGCGAGATTTGATTAATATTACACATTTTTCGTATTTCTTAGTTTTTTGTCTATTAGGCCTAAGATGCACCTCCAGTAGTTAGCAATATGGTTCTCAATTTCTAATAGCTCGTGCCATGCTTTACAGGAAAGCTCAAGACAAAAAGTTAAAGAACTGGAAGTTGAGAAAGATTATTGGAATTTAAAAGAGTTAAACCCTTTTTCATGTTTGTTTTGATGGTTTTTCCTTCTTCTTTAGTCCAATTTTCTGTTTGCCTGATCTGCATTTTAGTGATTTGTATTGGATCACATGCATTGAACTTATACATAGGCTGTTTGAGATTGATGTAGATTCCCTGTAAGAAACTTGGCTAATAGGATCATTCACTTTTAATCCTCTGAGATCCTGAGATCCGGTTGGTAGGGGATTTCTCAAGTTTCTTGAGCTTTGTGGTGCACAGGGGCCTAGATTTGATTCATCTTGAGGAAGACATCTGCTATTTCACACATGCTAACTGGTTTTGGGAATTGAACGGTGATGTGTCAATTATTTACTTATATAAATTGTAATTGTAGAGAGAAGGAAAAAGGGAAATTATTGATTGTCATTTTCCGTGTTTGCTTATATGTATTCAACTTTTCTCTTTAGCTTCTTTGCTTAAGTTAATTGTTTTCTCAAACCTGTAAAAAATTTTCATCTATATTTGGCATTTTAAATCTCACCAATTATGCAGAATACAGTGACTGATGCTATTGCTAGACAGAATGTTGATCTGACAAGACTTCGAATGCAGGTATAGAGCTTTATTTATCTTCTTTAGAAAAATGCTTCAGTTCCATCTGTTCTATCATATATCTTCATGATTTATATCAACTTCTATTCTTCTTCTTCATCATAAAGGTTAATGGTTATTTGCATATGTATCCTGCGTTGGATTGCATCATGAGTTGTGTACATCATATGTCATCACTTTGCTTCATACTTTGTTCTTGTATTTCCTGATATGGAATTAAACCAAAGCTTGGCAGGTGGTGGAGTTGGAGGAATGTAGGAACGGTCTCTTAAAAGAAAACCAACAACTGGTAGAAAAAATCTCTGGTCGCCATTCTCAGATTCAGAACCTTGAGACAAGTGTCTCCTCTACCAACCTATCAGATGAACTTAGAAAGGTTTGTTCCATATAATGTCGTTGTCAGCATTGTCCATAGTTACTGTTATTTTCATCGGATGATGTGGGTTTGGCTGGAAAACTGTTGATGCTTAATGACTCTCCATCTTTGATGTAGTCTGCTTCCGAGATTGAGGACCTCAACTCCCAGATTGAAGCAGCTAGTCAATTGATTGAAAAATTGATAACCGAAAATTCAGACCTCGTTGAGAAGGTATATTTACATTTTGAATTTTCTATAATCTTATTTCATTGTTGTGCAAGTAATTGCGTATTATTCACGAGGGATTGTCAGCCGTTGCCTAGCATGTGCCGCATGTTTAAGTAAAACTTCATGCATGTATCTATTTTTTTACTTTACTTTGCACCTGGAGGGTGCCTGTTTTGACTTTTAAAGTTCAATTGTGTAACTTCTCAGGTGAATGAACTGTATATTAAACTTGAGCAACAAAATAAAGCAGCTGGACATGTATCAGACATTGGAAATGGCCCCATGGCTGGAAACCCTGAAATTGCCAGTATAGCCGATCCAGTACACAAATCGAATGAGAGGGCAGTGTTGGGCCATAACTTAGAGCTCTTAGAACCGGAGGCCGATTCTGTAGTCCGGTACTTACCAGATGTTGACTCTGGAGAAATCGTGCAGATTCCGCTGGATGATAATGAAGCTGTGGATTTGGAGTCACAAGTTGTGGAGAGCAATGATAATGATTCTGTCCCACTTTCAGATGCTCCACTGGTTGGTGCCCCTTTCAGGTTAATCTCATTTGTTGCTAAATATGTTAGTGGTGCTGATTTGGTGACCAAAAACGATTCAAGGCCTTAGCTTTTGGCTAGAAAATTGCAACCTTTACTTGATCTTCTTACATTTTTTGTTTATATTTGACAAAATTGTCTTTAGCTAGAGAAATACCTCTTGATAGTACAGATTAAAGATGTGGGTCAATTGTTAGGGCATTACTTACATTATTCATACACGGTGTGTAATCTGGTGAAAGGAATGATAATACAACACCGTCATTAGTAGCTCTGTTGGTTGAAGTAAGCTTTAGCTTTGTTAGAGTTGACAATGGGATTGGCCAGGTTAGGGTCGGACTTGAACCTGAAAAAGTTTCTCAAGTCTGATCGGAACCCTATCAAACCTCGGTTAGGTTGGGTGCGGGTTTCTCTTGTATGAGTCGGGCTTAAAAGTTTTAAAGATTTCTGTTGTTTCGACCGATCAGTGATGGGCTCATTTTTTTTGTTTTTATTTATTAAAAATTTTAAAATTTAATTAAAAAATTGAGACTATTAAATAAAAAATTAATTTATTTATTTTGATTTATAGTAATTAATTAATTTAGTGGCCGATTAATTAATAAATAGATTAATTTTTAACAACAAAAATTATTAAATAAATTTAATTAAAAAATTAAAATTAAATTAAAAAGTTGGTTAGTTCAAATTTTTTATTATTAAATCAATTAGATCAATTTAATATTTAAAACATTAAATTAAATAGCTTTAATAATCCTAATCAAGATTTTGAATACCGTTTTGTATCGAATCAAAATTAGTACGAAATAACGAGTTAGTCATGTTAGATTTAAATATCGTTCAGTATCTGCTCGTTTTAGATTGTACCAGTCGGTATCAACCAGTACTGAAAATTTGAAAAAATAGAAAGATTTTTTTGCAAAATTTTCAAAAAATTTTAAAATATCTCTCGCTCTTTTCCTCCTAACTCTCCTTCCTCTTTTTTTTTTCAAAATTTTTTAAATTAGTTATTTTATTTTCTTAAACTTTTATACTTATTGTTAATTGTTTATTTTTGTTTTTAAAATAATAATAAATATTTTTATTACTAATAATAATTATAAATAAAATAAAATTTAAAAATAAATTAATTTTATTTAAATTTATCTAAATATTTTATATAATATTTATTAATAAAGTATTAACGAAAATATTTTATTTTTTAAAATAAATAATTTATAAATTGTTATTTATAAATACTATTTATTTTATATATTTTTAATTAATAAATAAAAAATTTATTTAAAATTTATATATTTTAAAAATATATTTTAAATTTAATTATATTTATTAATAATTATTAAATTAAAATTACCCAAAATAGTATTCGGCATTAACTAGTATCGATAGAGTACCGTACCAGAATCCAATCTGGTACCAAGTTCAATACATTGTTCGTAACATTGATTGAAGATGAAGTAAGTTTTATAGAAGAGTTATCATTAAGTTGAGAGATAAGGAATGGTTAAATTGGCTAGTGTATTTTTTAGATTAAATTTCTAAAAAAAAGTAATCTAAATATCAAGGGAGTGTTGGAATTTAGACTCTAAATAAAGTGTTATTATTATTTTTAGATTGAGAAAGTTTTTACTTTTTTAATTAATTCAAAAATAATAAAATTAAAATTAAAAAAAAATTCTTTTCCAAATAAGAATATATGTCAACCAAACAAGTGTCGAGTTGACCATTCGGTCACAGAAATTGTAGGGTTTTAGAGTGTTTAGTTGAAACTCTCACGCTGGGCTAATTTACATGGCCCAATGGGTTCATAATTGCCCAAAACATTTATTTTACAATGCTCACATATTGAAACTCTCACACTGGGCTAATTTACATGGCCCAATGGGTTCATAATTGCCCAAAAAATTTATTTTACAATGCTCACGCTCTCAATATGTGATCAAAGGTTGTGTTGGAAGTATAATTTAAATTTAATGTTTTAAAATTTTGACAGAAAGTTAAGTCGATAAGATAAAAAATTTAATTAATGTTACATCATTATAAATTAGATTAAAGATTGAATAAAATTAAAATATTTAAAATACTATTGAAATAACTTGTTAAAATTTAAAAATTAATTATAATTTATAAGAACTTATTAATTTATGAAATTAACCGATTCATTAATAAATTGATCAATTTTTAACAGAAAAAATTATTAAAATAAATCAGACCAAAATATTAAAAACTCGATCGAAAAATTAAACATTCCAAGATTTGTTTCGTATGTGTTTTAAAGATATTTTATTCATATTAATAACTAAAATTTTCTTACGTGGAAAAGATAAAATATTTGCAATAACTTCACAAAAATAAAATGATTATGTTGATAGCAGGGGCATGATCGTCCTTCCAAAGCACCTGGTGCTATCGACTTCCGAGAGTCAAACAAGCGATGCGTTCGCCGACCGCAGAGCTGTCGTCTCCACGGCCCGAGCGTCTCAATTTACAAGAAGGAGAGAGACTTTTTTTTTCATTTTTCATTTATTAAATCACTTTAATTAAATATTTATTTATGAATTATTTAGTGCTTGTTTTTCGTATACGCATTATATCACCATCCCCGTTAACAAATAATCATTGCTACCTTGCAATTTCTTTTCATAAACACCAAAACCAAAACACATCGGACTATATTATTATAATAACACTAAGAGCCAAATTAAGGGCACATGCCCTTGATATAGTTATAATGTCTAATTATACAAAGTCATTATGGTATGAAGCCGAACTTCTAATACCATTAATACTTACTCCCTTCGATTCATAATAAGAGTCGTTTTAAATACATCTTAATTATTCAAAATAAGAGTCATTCTTGACTTTGTATGCATGTTTATAACTTTTCTTCCAAAATTAACCTTTCATTTCTCTCTCATCTTAATTAT
>JANJEY010000005.1:1215802-1225834 GCA_024703695.1 Erythroxylum cataractarum | reverse complement strand
ATTTAATTATATTTATTAATAATTATTAAATTAATTTTATAAATTAAATTAAAATTATGATTATTATTTATTATTATGATTTTTGGATACAAGATTAAAAATGTACAATACAATTGTACAATATGATAATAAACTATTTTGTAATTTTAAAAAAATTCAAATTTTTATAATTTTAAAAAATTACCTAAAATGATACTCAATATTTATTGATATCGGTGCAGTATTGTACCAAAACTTAATCTAGTACCAAGTTCAATACATTATTCATAACATTTATCGTAATAGATGAAAAGCAACTTCAATAATCCTAATAGATGAAGAATCTTAAGTGTAAATAGACACACGAACATGTGACATTTGAGTAATCATTTTTTTTTCATCCTTCCCTGATTACGTCTAGGCTTGATAAATTAAGTTTAATTTTAGGTCAGATTTAAGTTTGAATTGCACCACTAAAGCATAATCAAGCTTCAAACTAGGCTCTCCATCGCCAAGCCTACTTACATGATGAAGGTGAAGGAATTGAAGGAGAGGCCAAACAAATTAAGCTGAAGAAGAGATGAATGCTAACTGAGAAGTTGCTGTACATGTAGCTGAGGAAAAGAAAGGAGAATAAGTTTGAAGGAAATAGGTCCCCATTGAAGACTGATGAGGGTTAAATCTTTGTAGAACACCCAGATTCCTCAAAATTCACACATTCTTTTTTTTTTCCTTTTTTCCTGAGTAAACCTAAAATTACAGGAGAATGATATGTATATATAATTAACAAATTAGGCATAGGAAAAGAGAAACAGTCACTTCTCTGGTGTTATAATAGGCCAAAAGGTTCTGGTAGAGTCTCAAATCCATTATCAAAGATGGATCCCTGATCGGACTTGTCATCGATACTATGCAGCCAGTTTGTGTTCTTCAGATCCTCTTTCAGCAATATCGCATCATATCGGGTACTCTCATACAAGTCAACTCCATTCAACTTTGCAGAATTTATCTCATCACTTGCCTTGTCTCCAATAACTGTAGTCCTGCTAGTAAGATTTCCATTGTCTGATATATCTCCATTTTGCAGGTTTCCAATGTGGTTGATGGATTCTGGCGCACTCGTTGAACGAGCAGATTGAGATTTCAGAGTGGCAGACCGAGTGCTTTGAGGGAATAGAGTTGCGCCTGAAAGATGACGATTGCTTCGTGCACCATTTCTTATGTCCTACATACAGTTGGTAAGATTTGTCAAAGTAAGTAGAAATTCTTAATTCAAAGGTAGGATTATGATAAGATGGTTGGAGAATGGTAAGCATGTCATGCCTGATCACCAGTAGGGCAACTTGAATACTAATGAAAAAATAACTGTTTGCAAATTTATTAAAATATCATAGGGAGAAATCATCATGAGAAATAGGTTATCCAGATAATCGGTGACATCCTCTCCGGGAAATTAGCTTAGAAAGCTGATAACTTTATACAGCAAACCAACAGATTTCTGTCATACAGTAATTAGATTATCATTACAAGGACATAGAGAAAGAGAGAGGGTACCATACCATATGTCTGATGGCCATATCCAAGGACCTTTTAGATATGGACCTCCCAAATCCATTGCTATCTGTGCTGATCAAAGAAGACTTCACAGGTTTCCGCATTCCCAACTCAGAGACATGTGAGGCTTTTCGAGGCTCAGGTAAGTCAGCAACATGGCCATTGGAAGGCGAGCGAACCTTTCCAGGGGGCTCGGAAAGTCTTCCCCTTGAAACAATAGGAGAAGAATGTCGTCTTGTTGCAGTCACAGGGCCTGTGGTTTCTGGGGGAGTTCCTTTCACAGTGACAGCAGCACCAGGTCTTGACCTACCAGCAGATAGTGGCCTGTCTGGCAAAGTCGTTCTAAGATTTGGAGGTGTGTCAAGTGGAAAGTCAGGTGGAATAACTGGCTGCTGTGGAGGCCGGATTCGTGGGCTTGGAGAACTTGGTCGAGAGGCTGGCCCTGTAGTGCGCCCATTGGAAAGCACTTGTCCACTTGAAGCTGAAGAGCCTGACACGGGAGATATGGAAGGAGCTGGACTCCTACGAGTTGGTGTTGAAGGGCGAGAATTTGATCGACCAGCTGAGCTCAAGTTTGCTGGAATTTGTGGCCTAGAACTTGGAGTCGAGGGCCTTGAGGTTTGAGATGGGCGAATCTTGTCAGTTGAAGAGCTTGGAGGAGATGGACGTGCTCTTGATGGAGTAGAGGAGCGTGATGCAGAACGAGCAGATGGAGTGGAAGGCCTTGCTATAGATGGAGAACGTGTGATAGGCGAAGATGGTCTGGTATAAGAGGAGACTGAAGCTGAGCTTGTGTTCAGAATTGAAGACGATCTATTTGATGAGTACGTACTGAATTGTGAAGAAGAAACAGAAGAGCGTGTAACTGAACTGCTTCTAGTTGGCCTTGATGAATTATGGCTCTCAGAATGTGAAACTGAAAGCTGAAACAGATAAAAACTACAGAGACTAAGCTTTCACAGCTTTAAGGTTCAAAATTGATCCCTGTCATGCATTCACTAGAAAACGTCCTTTCTAGACAAAGTCACGACAATGAATAGTAGAAAGAAAGCAAGTAAAATTGCACAAAGCATACCCTCGAAGCTTTAGTAGTAGAAACTGATCTTGCCAAGGAAGTGCTTCTTGGAGCTTCTGAAACTGGTTGTGCCTCACTTCCATCAGACGAAGGAAAAAGAGGAGTTCCAGGAGGAGTAAGAAGCCTGAATACATAAGAGATATTAAAGAATGCGTAAATTAAAACAAATACTCATTCACATCTGCAACCGTTGAAGAAAATGCATAGTCATGCCCCTTTGGTAATCAAAGACTCTGACGACTACAACATTATAAAGTACTGCATAATGCTGGATCTCCCTAAACCTCAAGGTACGTAAGCGGCATGAGAAACTGGCTCAAAGTTTTAATCTTTACTACAATATAGTGAATATGCTGATTCTTCTTCTTAATACCACCAAATGAAACACTTCCACACCCTTTTCTGACTCTTTTCTTATTAGTACACTGATTCTTGTTACTATGCAGATCGTACACATTTCCTAAAAGATCTATGAATAATGAAGAAACCAAAACATTACTGACCAATTATATAAGTGAATCTGGAGTCTCAGACCATGTAATCTCCAAGGAAAAACACAATCTTATGCAACAATTATGGATCTACTTCACGGAAAATGCATCATGTTAGAAATTGTAACAAAGCAGACAGTGAAGAGCCATCAAAGGCTTCAACTTTTTGAACTGAATGTCCCTTTCGATAATGGATAGAACTGATGATGAAGGCGATGACAAAGAAGACTTAGATTTCATCAACGAAGAAATAAAGGTAGTGGCTGTCCTAGGACATGGCAGAATTAAAGCAGCCATATAAGGACAAAAGAAGACAACAACAAAGTAGATCTGGAAATTCAGGAAAAATAATTGAAAACGAGAACTGATAGAAGATCTACCAGTCATAATCATGCTTCCCTCCTTCTGTGGATTGCAATAGATCATCTATCCCACTTCTCACAAGTTTGGCTGATCCAACTGAAAGCCTCCCCAGTTTCCCTGAAACTGGAATCACCACACACATTACACTCTTAAAGATTGAGTTCTTCTTTTTGTTTCTCTTATAAAATAATAGTACGAACAATGGGAAGACATGAAAAAAGAAGCATAAAACCCAATTTTATTCAGGAAACACAATGTAATAGTAGCAGACTTATATACTATTGCAGAAATTCTTAACTAGTAGCAGAAAGAATGAGAGTAACGAAGTGAAGAAGATGGAAGTCCACTCCAAATTACAATCATAAATAAGGAATTCTCAGGAAATGATCAATCATTGGCCAGAAAGCGACCTCCATAACAGCTTGGCCATTACTTGGATAAACGCCATTGTCATTTTCTCTACATATCACAAAGAAAGAGATTAAGAAGGCCTATACAGTACGCACCATCAGAGGAGTCATCGTAAGAGGTAAGAGAGAGACTTCGGCGATTCCTGGAGAAAAGATCCAAATTCTCGTCGGCATCTCTGGTAGAAGGCGTCGAACGACGGTAAGTACTGTTCCTGCCTCCAACTCCAACAACCAGAGATTGTCTGAGATTGGAGATGGTGCTTCTGTTGTTCATATTTGTGGAGTCCTACCAGCAGCTAGTACAACACCATATCTCTTGTGAGTAACTGGAGAGATAAGATCTAGAGATAAAGAGTTGCTTTTTGAGATCTATACCATAACCAGAGATAAATACATTAAGAAGATCTGAACTTTAATTAAAGATCTGAGCTTTGTTAGATCTGTGAAACAAAGAAGAAAGCTTTAGTGTATTTACTCTATATTAATATATACGCCATTGACGGTGTTTATGTTCCTTCAAGAAAAATGGTCCGCTGTCAAAACTTACAATCTATCTTCCCAACTAACTCATATCAAATATATATAGTTTAATTCTGGATTGAATATTAAACTAATTAAATAAAAATTTCTAATAAAATTGAATAAAATTAAAGATTTTAAAATAATACTAAAAAAATGCTATTATTATATATTTTTTAAAGTTTAATTAAAAAATAGATTATAAGACTGATTAATTTTTAAAAATTAACTATTTAATTAATAAATTGGTCGATTTTTAATAATAAAATTTATTAAAATTATATAAAAAAGTTAGCTTTTTGCATTTAAATTAGTTAATTTAGATTGGTCAGATAATTTATTTAAGATATGCAATTAATAAAATGCATTCATTCAAACTGTTAATTTTTATTAAAAATGTGAGATTAACAAAAAAATATTTTTATGTATCAAAACAATTTTTAAAATTTATTATACTATTATTATATATATATAATGCAAAATACAAAATTATTTTTTAAATTTAAAAAAAAATAAAAGATTGAAGATTAAGAAAATATTTGCAATTCATGTATTTTATTGCATAATAATTTAGACAAAAATGAATTGTCATGAGTTTAAAATGATGATATGTGATATGTAATAATATATAAATTAAATTTTAATTGTAAAATTTCTAATTATTTTTTTATGTATGTAATAATTTATAAATTATGTAATTCTATCATTATATTGCTGCAAACAATAATTCACAAATCATTGTAATAGATAGAGTGAAATGAAAAATTAAAACTCAATCAATCCCATTAGTGCCATCTCACCATATTCATTTATATAATTACCTTTCATCAACCACTCTTAGGATAATTATTGGGGAAGTTGCAGAAATGATTGCCTAAAAATCTTGAGTTGGTAAGAATAAAGACAACCTAAGATCCTCTCATCTAAGAACACATTCAAATACAAGACTAGAGATTTAGATATGGAAATTGCGTTCGAATACCAACCCGACCTGAGATCAACGGGCAAGATTTTGATTAATTCTAACTACCTAAATTTAACTAGGCTGACTCACAGGCTAACAGACCCATAGTCTGCTCTTCAACTCCACTGGCCAGAAGGGGTCAGCCCAACTTTATTTTTCTAAATAAATGTCGTTTTGTACCTTCTCGTATAACCACAGAGTCGGGACAACTTATGTCTAAGCCCGGTCCATGATTCAGTCAACCTAGGCTGAAATTGGGCTGGTTGAGCCACATTTGTCATCCTTAGCCCCAACTCCAATCCGGTCAATGCTCAACACATATAAGTAAACCGTCATCATTTCTGCATTTTAATTTTAAGAAAGTTCAAACTGGACAGAGTTAAGCTCGACCTCAATAGGGCCTTGGGCCGAATCAGGCCCTAATATAGCTAAGTCTGGCCAAAGACAATAAACTAAGTCCGGATTCATTGAGTCGGGTTATGACTAAGGTTGCTCAGGCTCAACCCAGTCGAGACCCGACTTATATAAGCAAAATGACGTCAATTTTTATTTTAATTTAAAAAAAGTTTAGATCGAGTTGAGTCGAGTCAGGCTTAAACCCAATTCCTGGTAACAACTTGACCGATCCACTGTCAAGTGTTTAGAACTTAGACATGATTCATTCACCATAACAATGAGATGATTTGTTATATGATCAGCTTTTTAATCATATTTCCATGTAATACTTAAAATCTTATTTTCATATGATGAGTTTCATTACATGTTACAATAATATTCATCATTTTTTCATTTTATTAAACTTTAAATTTAATGCATATTAAATTATTTTGAAATTAATAAACAATTAACTATATATTTAAATAAATTATATTATTAAATCAATATATATAGTAAAAAGATAAGGCAAAAACCAATATTAATAACATTAATAATAAAATTTATGTTAACTTAATTACTTGATCTAATAATTTAATAATACACTTTAATTTAAAAATGATTTGTGTTTTTTACAAAATTGTTAATTAAATAAAAATTTGTAAAGACTTAATCTAAGATATTATATATTAAAATATTTTTTAAAATTTTAAAAAATTCAATTAGTTATAATTATTTAATTCAAAATTTTTATTAAATTTAATTTTAGATTTACATATTTAAATTTAATCAGATTTAATTTAATTTATCAATCGAAGAAAAAGTTAGGCGTAAGCACACCGGCACTCCCACATGGTAGAGTCTGGAAAACTTCCCTACTCAGACGTCGTCAGCCACAATGAGCAGTCCATTCGAGCCAAAGCCTGCTAGTGTTGGACCACTTCCATGGACTATTTCCGTAGAAGAAATGATGACACAACCCACTTGGGAGGATTGCAGTGACAACCGTTCCTTTGTAGCAAATGTGGATAGTTGTTTGTTTGTCAGGTTTAGAACATGAATGAACGTGGAGATGAAGAGGAAGCATGTGGGAATTCACAATGAAGACAAAATGTACTATCAACCCAAGGCTTCATTGTGTCTGCTGCTCAGCACCATGTGAACTCTGAATTCTGAAGACGGTTGGTTGATGAGCATTTTCATGAACACGAGATTCTCTTCACTTCACAAAGCTTTGGACTTTAAGAAACGCCTCCTTAAAGACTTCACCTTCACCTGTCTCAAACAAGTAAAAAATGTCCACGCGGCTCTCCTCCGACATGGTCTCCACCACGACACATATATCTTCAACGTGGTCCTGCGCTCCAGTTTAGTCACGGGTCAGACCAGCTACGCTTGTCTTGTCTTTGCCCACATCCAACATCCTAACATTTTCATATGGAATACAATGATTCGTGGTTTGGTTACTAACAGTTGTTTCCAACAATCCATAGACTTTTACCACTCTATGAGAACCAAAGGTTTCTTACCAAATGACCTCACTTTCCCATTTGTCCTCAGAGCTTGCGCTCAGCTTTTGGACTTCGAGTTGGGTCTGAAGATTCACAACCTTGTAGTTAAAATGGGTTTTAGTTACAATGTCGTCGTTAATGTCGGTTTAGTCAACTTGTTTGCTAAATGTGGGCTTATGGAACATGCTTTTGAAGTGTTCGATGAATGTCCGGAGAAGAGTGTTTTGGCGTGGACTGAGGTAATAACTGCATTTATAGGTGTTGGAAAGTGCAGAGAAGCCATTGATGTGTTCCGTAGGTTATTGAAGATGGGCTTGAGGCCTGATAGTTTCACACTTGTCCGGGTTTTGTCTGCGTGCATTCGAGTTGGGGATTTGAGAAATGGGGAGTTGATAGACGAGTATATAACAGAGTTTGGGATGAGTAGGAATGTGTTCGTGAATACCTCTTTGGTGGATTTGTATGCCAAGTGTGGAAGTATGGACAAAGCTCGTGGTGTATTTGATGGGATGCGAGAGAAGGATATTGTTTGTTGGAGTGCAATGATTCAAGGATACGCTTCCAATGGAATGCCTAACGAAGCACTGGAGCTCTTTCACATGATGTTGAATGAGAACTTGAGACCTGATTGTTATGCAATGGTTGGAGCTCTTTGTGCTTGTGCTAGTTTAGGGGCACTAGAATATGGGGAATGGGTTACCAATTTGATGGATAAAAATGTGTTCTTGGCTAATCATGTTTTGGCTACGGCATTGATTGACATGTATGCAAAATGTGGTAGCATGACTAGAGCTTGGGAAGTTTTTAAAGGGATTAAGAATAGGGACAGAGTAGTGTGGAATGCTGCTATATCGGGTCTAGCCATGAATGGACATGTGAAAACTGTGTTGGGAGTTTTTGGCCAAATGGGGAAACTTGGAATTCAACCTGATGATAACACTTTTGTTGGGTTACTTTCTGCATGCGGTCATGCTGGTTTGCTTGGAGATGGTCGTCAATTTTTCAATAGCATGAGTCATGTCTTTGCATTGACCCCAACAATTGAGCATTATGGATGTATGGTAGACCTTCTTGGTCGTGCCGGTTTGTTGGACGAAGCTCATCAGTTGATCAAAAGTATGCCATTTAAGGCCAATGTTATTGTTTGGGGAGCTTTACTAAGTGGATGTAGGTTACATCGTGACATGAAGTTGGCAGAATATGTACTGAAAGAACTAATTGCGTTGGAACCATGGAACTCAGGAAATTACGTCCTCTTGTCAAATATATATTCGTCAGGCAAGAAGTGGGATGATGCCTCAACCATTAGGTTGATTATGAAGGAGAAAGGAATCCAGAAAGTACATGGATGCAGTTGGATTGAAGTGCGAGGAATTGTTCACATGTTCCTCGTCGGTGACAATTGCCACCCCTCTTCAGAGAAGATATATGAAAAAATTGATGAACTGAGTAGGGACTTGAAATCATCAGGTTATGTCCCTACAACTGACTATGTGCTTTTTGACATAGAGGAGGAGGAGAAGGAGCATTTCCTTTGTTATCACAGTGAGAAACTGGCTGTTGCTTTCGGATTAATAAGTACAGCTCCTAAGGATGCGATCAGAGTTGTAAAAAACCTTCGCATTTGTGGTGATTGTCATGAATTTATAAAGATTATTTCCAGAATTACAGGTAGAGAGATAATTGTCAGAGATACCTCCAGGTTTCATTGTTTTACAGAGGGTCAATGTTCTTGTAAAGATTACTGGTAAGTTGAGAATAAACATTGCATTGCAATAGTGGAGTATGAGAAAATTGCTTCAGACGGTGCAACTGCTTATGATCAAGTAATGCAGGGGTCGATCTAATACCTCATGAGGAGCTCATAGAAGTTACTGGCTATGGATGTAATGAAGTCTCAACAGATAGAGGTTAGTTTAACTTGGTTCGAGCTGAGACAAAAAAGAATCTTCTGTTGAGTATTGTCTCAAAGTCAGAAATCTCAGCTTCTCAATGTTAGAAATTAGAGCTTGCTTTCACTGATTGTTGAGTCAGAAATAGTGGCTTGATTTTTCGATAGATTTTGGTGCAACTGGCTTTCACATTCACCCATGGAATTCTCTATAAAAGAGAAGCAGCAACAACGAAGGAGAGAAGAGAGCACAAGATTTCTGGTGAGAAAAGAGCGCAGAAGTTGTTTAGTGTAAGAGAGAAGAAAATTTCTTGAAGTAAGAGAGAGAAGAAATTTTGAGAGGGAGAGAGGAAATATATATATATTTGTTTTCTCTTTCTAATAAGAGTGGGTGAGTTTGGATTAATTTTGGGTCTTTTGAGAAATTGAGTGATAAATACTATTGTATGCTTTCATTGATTATAATGAAATATTCAGTCGTCTCCAAACTGAACGTAGGTATTGCTGAACCAGTATAAAAATCTTAATGTTCTTGTTGTTGTTTTATTTTTTACTCCAAAATTTATTAACGTTTCCGTACAACAAGTGATATCAAAGCTCTAGCTTTTTCGACTAGGGAGTTGTAGGAGTGAAAATATATTGTAGCTACCGTGTCGGTGAACAATGACGGTGAACAATGACAGTGAATATTGTCGGTGAATAGTATCGGTGAACAACGCCGGTGAATAGTATCAGTGAACAATGTCGGGGAACAATGTCGGTGTTACAGTGTTGATGCTACAGTTCTCATGAACAGTGCCGGTGCTACATGTTGGGAATTTAGACTTTTCAAACTCACACCCAAGAATATTTGATAGACAAAAAATATTAGAAAATAACACAAGATAATTTACGTGGAAA
>JANJEY010000005.1:1169787-1202088 GCA_024703695.1 Erythroxylum cataractarum | reverse complement strand
AAATAAAAATAAATTATTTTTAAATATAAATCACATATAATAGAATAGAATATATTAAATAATTAAAAATATTATTATATAATTAATAATAAATTATATATAATTAATAATAAAATAAAATTTTTGGTTAAAATTTTTATTACTTTGAAATATAACTTGAATCGTGATTTTTTAATTGGACATGATTTTTGTTTTTAAATCATAGTGTTAAATCTCCTGTAACAACTAATTTAATATAAGGAGTATGATAGCTGTTTATTATAAATTAAATTTCATTCCATCCATTTTTCGAACAACATTTTACTATGTTATATTATAAGTCTTTCTATCCATCTCAAGTAATTTTTCACTTTATTATATTTTATTACATCATATATCGTTCTATTTTATTCCATTCTATTTTATTAATTAACATTCAAGCAAGTAGATAATTATGGGAGTTGAAGGTCATTCCACAAAAAAGAATTTAAAGAGTTGAGATCATTTCAAATGATTTGATCAATCAAATAAGCAGAACAAACTGAGAGAATCCACCAACTAAGGACGTATCATTTGGGGAGCCCTTTTAAGAACAGTAGTGTTTATATTATACAAAACACGAAGCAATGGAACTTCACGGACTCGCTGCACTGTACTACACTACCACTGCACCAGAGAATCTGGCGCAAGTAAAACCTGACCAGAATCGCCCTCCACTAGGTAAGTGACGTAACGACACTAGAAGAAAACGTGAACCCTTCTACTTTCTTTCTTTCTTTCTTTCCGTGGATTCTCGAGAAACAAACAGGGACAGCCACGAGTCTCAAAGTGCGTGGACGATACCGACGATGCTCAACTCAAAAGGACAAATGGTCAGTACCTACCTGCACGAGAAAGTCCTTTTTACGGTACCAAACTCACTGTACTGCACTTTCTTCTCTACCATCTATCTTTTATTCCATATCTCAAACTTGCCCCCACCTTCCACTCATCGAGGAATGACGACACATCTCAAAATGGACATTCCTCCGTACTCAGACCTTAGACTCAAAAGATAGAACACTCACGCCTTGACACTCTTACTCGATATTATATGAAGGAGGTAAATCACGATTTAATTTCAGTACTTTTTATAAAAGGTGACTTAGTGTTTGGTGTGCACAAGGAATCATCACATTAGATAAACTCTTATACTATCGTTACCAAGACTTGAACCCAAAACTTTGGATTCAGTTTCATTCCTAATGATCAACTGGGCTACCCGTACAAGCTCCATACTCAGACCTCTCTAAAAGGTAAAGGTACCTTCTCTTCTTCTTTTTTTCTTTTTCTCTATTTTAAAAGCTTAAATAATTGTGTGCGATTAATTTAATTAGTTTTATATAATTATTAACACATTTTTTAAGGGAATTTTTTTTTAACTTGAAGCTTTTATAGACTCACTCTATCTTATACTGAATAATAATTTTTAAATTCACGACCTCTTAATTACAAAGACTTTAGTATCATATTAAGTGATTGTTTCATCACAACAGCTTAAGCTTTTGTATAAGGCTAACTTAATTAATTTTATATATTTACTAACAATTCTTTTTTAATTTTTATTAGTATTATCTTATTATTTTTAATGTATTGAATATTCAAAAAATTCAATTATTATGGATATTATTTTAAACCACTCACTCAAGTCATAACCTCCCTCACTACAATCCAAGAACACCACCTCCCTTATCCTTCTTCTTGTTCTTATCTGAGTAAGGTTGGTACTATGCCATTGTATAAGTACGGCTTCACCCTCTGTTTTTGACTTACACATTATTAATTTTAATTAAAAAACAGGAAAATATATTAATCTTATTATTGTAATTTAATTTAATATTTTAAAACCATCTTAATTACATGCCTCCTTCTATTAATATGTATTATTATATATTATTAATTAATTTAGGTTGATTATTTAAAAATAATATTTTTATAAAAAAAGACGGGACAGATCATCTGTTCTTCATAAAAATAAAGCATGACTTTAGATAACATAGGGTGTACGGAAATTGAGAACAAAATTTTTTTGTCGAATAAAATTACGTATTATTAAATTTTTTAAGATTCGTGTAATTAATATATTAATTTAATATTTATTCATAAATAATTTATTTAGTATTTATAGTTACTTATATTATAAATTAAATGGGAGGTGTGTCTGAGGTGAAGTCCTCCGAGTTTGTACGTACGGGAAGGCGGAATCTGTCCTTCCCCACATACTTTCTTCACCGAACGAGATGGGTCTGGTTTTGCTGATTAGAAAGCGACTTCTTCCCCCTTGTTTAATGACCATACTACCCTCGTCAACGCTTCTTTGCTGACTCCTTGTCCTTCGTTGTCCTCTACCGTACGGAACTTATTCTTCTGCCGAGAATTACCCAAAATACCCTTATCTTATTTCTCTTTTTCTTGTTTAATACTTTATTAATTAATGCTTTCTTATTTTCATAAATATCTTAAGATCTAATTGATATGTTTTGTCTAATATAATAAGCTTTTTAAATATATACTTATTTTTAAATATATTTATTTATTTCAACATTAATCTCAACTTAAAAATATTAAGTTTTATTTATGTATTAAAATACTTTTATATACATTTTTTATGTGAGTCACTTGATAATAACTTTTGTATTAGTTATTATTATTATTATAGCACAAATCCTTTGTTTTAGTAGAATTTCATAATTAATCCTCAACTTTTATGATAATGGAATCAAAAGTCTACCTAAGTACATGATTGAATGGACTTATATTAACAGAGCTTTTATTAGTAAAGCTTTTGTCAATAAAACTTTTATAAATTTTTTTTAAGAAGTCAGTTAACTGTTTGATTGTCATTTTTAAAAAAACTTTTTTGAAAGAGCTTCATACAATAGATTGTTTAACGACATAAAAATAATAATCATTTTTAATTTTAACTAAAATTTATTTTTTAATAAAAAATATTTATGTACATAGATATTTTTAAAATATATTAAACAATATGCAAAGCACAATATATTAATTATTATATAATTTAAAATTATGTAAAACATAAGTGAAAATATATTTACCCAAATCTTTTATATGAATTATAATATAAATAAAACTAATATAAAAAATAAATATTAAAACATATAAAAAGTCAAATAATATTATATAAATCTTAAAATAAACATGAAGATGTTATTGTGGGTATTGTGAAAATTATGTGTAAAACATAAGGGTAAAAAAACTAAAAAAATAGGCTTATTAATTGATATAAAAAATTTATATAAAAAATATTTTTTTTTGAAAAGCTTCAAATTTGAGATTTTTAAAAACTTGTCTTTTAGCTACTAAATAAGTTATATTTACTAAAAGAATACCTTTTTATTTACCTTCTAAAAATTTAACTAAACAGGCACAAAGTGTATAATATGATCGAGCATATTAATATAACATATGTTTGAGACGTTAAGATTTTGAAAAATAAGGGTAATATTGTCCGTACGAACCAAGAAAAAGATATATTAAAAAAGGCTTGAGTTTTATTCACAGAGGGGTAATTCCGTAATACGAAGTTCCTGACCTCCTTCATGACCTCCCCAAGTAGGCAACTACCCAACTCCGACCAACACTGATTTTCAGTTAACGGTTAATACGAGAGTTGTGTTTTCTAAGACGTCAAAAGTCTCAATCAATCCGTATAAAAATACTGTCACTGCTCATCTTCAACCCCTCCTCCGACAACCATCGAACAGGTTGCTGTTTCGTAGGTCTCTCCAAGACATGAAGAGACAGAAGCTAATGGAAGCAGAGGAAAACAGCAACAGCTTCTTCGATCTCTTGTCTGAAGAGATCGTTTTCAGTATCTTAGACTTCATTGATCCGAACCCACTTGACAGAAAATCTTTTTCTTTGGTTTGCAAGTCATTTTATATTATGGAGTCGAAGCACCGCAAAGCTCTCACACCTCTTCGCCAGAAATACCTTGAAAGAGCCCTCAACAGATATCCAAATGTGTCCCATATCGATCTGTCTCTGTGTCCTCGTGTGGACGACAGCTTGTTGACTGTCATCTCCGACACTTGCAAGGACTCGTTAAGGTCCATTGATCTTTCGAGGTCCAGGTTCTTTTCGTGTAATGGGTTAATGAGTTTGACTTTGAATTGCAAGAATTTGGTGGGTATTGACCTGTCGAATGCGACGGAGCTGAGGGATGCCGCGGCGGCGGCGGTAGCGGAGGCGAAGAATTTGGAGAGATTGTGGCTGGGAAGGTGTAAGCTGATTACCGATATGGGTGTTGGGTGTATTGCAATTGGGTGCGGAAGGTTGAGGTTGATTAGCTTGAAATGGTGTTTAGGTGTCACTGATTTAGGTGTTGGATTGATTGCTGTCAAGTGCAAGGAGATACGAAGTTTGGATCTCTCTTACTTGCCGGTAAAAATTTCTCTTTTATGTCGTTTACTTCTTGAATTGGATCGATCCCACTTGTGTTTAATCATCGGTATGCATCAAGTTCCAGTCTTTTGTCAGTTTTGGTTTTCCCTTTTATTGTTCATCTTGAAAGCCTATTAATGGTGTCTTTTGGTTAGAATTTGTTGAAAATTTTATGGAACTGTTTTTCAATTCTAACATATTTGGTACTAACTGTGATTTTGGAATCTTTTCATATTGAAAATTTGCTGCTGTTAGGTTAACTTATTGAAGGTTATTGCTGTTATGCAGATCACAAGCAAATGTTTACCATCAATCTTGAAGCTACAATACCTTGAGGATTTGATTCTGGAAGGATGTTTCCGATTAAATCACGATAGTCTTGCAGCCGTCCATCACGTTTGCAAGTCACTCAAGGTATATCGAGCAAGCAATTAATTTATGTTCTTTTGTAGCTTTCTGTCTTGATCCTGAACTCCTCTGATAGCTACATGAACTGGCATTAGCAGTATGGAAACATTTGTTTAGTTGAAAAATATATAGTTTTAAGTACCTAATAGCATGGTTCCTCTTAATCTAGAATAGTTAACTTTCGTGGTTGTATTGCTTAAGCATCTGCAGATGTATGTCGTATGTAAAATTTTATGTTTGCTTGACTGAAAGTCGACAACGTGTTTTGCTGACCTACTTTTTTCATGACTCTTTAATTTCTTCTGTCAACAGACTCTCGATATGTCGATTTGCAAGATTAATCTCGGTCATGTTGGTTTGTCATCCTTAATAAGCAGCACTGAAGGTTTACATCAACTCAACATAGCTTATGGCTCTCCCGTAAGTTTCTTCGACCTGTAATCTTTCTTACATCAAAGTTATTTACATTCTGACATTTAGTGGGTTGGTGATCTTGGTTCAGTTTACGCTAGATCTCGCTAATCGTTTGAAAAGCCTTTCGATGTTGCAATCTCTCAAACTTGATGGTTGCACAGTAAGGTGTCCTGCCTTGAAGGCTATTGGAAACTGGTGCATATCACTGAAGGAGCTGAGCTTAAGTAAATGCATGGGAGTGACAGATGAAGGTCTATCGCACGTTGTAACCAAACATACTGAACTAAAGAAGCTCGATATTACATGTTGTCGCAAGATAACTGATGTTTCGATAGCCTACATTACAAGTTCCTGCTCCAATCTTACTTCTCTCAGAATGGAGTCATGTACCCTGGTTCCTAGGGAAGCGTTTATTCTGATTGGACACCGGTGCCTTTTTCTCGAGGAACTCGATGTAACAGATAATGAAATAGATGATGAAGGTTTCTTCTTCTCCCTTACTCCTTTCTGAATGCAAAATACTGTATTATTGCAGGGCACTTATTTGCGTTTTGTTTGCAGGTCTAAAATCCATTTCAAATTGTTCCAACTTGTCTAGTTTAAAGTTAGGGATATGCCTAAATATAAGTGATGACGGACTTGCTCTCATTGGCATGCACTGCTCAAAACTTAAAGAGCTCGATTTATACAGGTATGCAAATGTGGATTATTATGATCCTTGACATTTCCTTCTTTATTCCTGTTTTTCTTGGGAAGATATCTTTGCTTTCTAAGCCCTTCTATTTCGTCTGCTTAAACGAAGATGTGAATGATCAATAATTTTGTGATGTACTTTTGATGTTTACTTTGTCAGGTCTGCTGGAATAAGCGATTTAGGCATTTTAGCAATTGCTTGCGGTTGCCTTGACCTTGAGAGTATAAATATCTCCTATTGTACAGACATTACAGATAGCTCATTGATAGCATTGTCAAAGTGCCAAAGGTTACATACCTTTGAAAGTCGAGGATGCCTGCTTGTCACATCATTGGGTCTAGCAGCAATTGCCGTGGGGTGTAAGCGGCTCACTAAACTCGACATAAAGAAGTGTCACAACATAGATGATACCGCAATGCTTCCGCTCGCGCATTTTTCTCAAAACTTAAGACAGGTAGTCTTTTGTCTGGTGCAGCATGAGACTTCAAGAATAAATGCATGTTTTAACTTTTTATCACCCTAATGCTTTCAATTCCTCTTTGCAGATTAACTTGTCATATACCTCAATTACAGATGTGGGGCTCTTGTCCCTTGCAAGCTTTAGTTGCCTGCAAAACTTGACTGTCTTGCACTTGAAGGGATTGACGTTAAATGGGTTGGCGGCTGCGTTGTCTGCCTGTGGAGGACTAAGAAAAGTGAAGCTTCATGCAACTTTTAAATCACTGCTCTCCCATCCACTTTTTCAGAACTCGGAAGCTCGTGGTTGTGCATTTGAATGGAGAGATAAAGAATTCCAGGTAAATATTTTTATCCGATGTTGAACATCTTTATGTCTCCCTGTTTTTTAGTAAACTTCCCACTAATCCGGGTAAGTGAGTTATCGTGGAGTCAACTATAGCACAAACTGCAGATAGTATAGTGACTTGTCAAGATTCTGATTTTGTCCCTTTTGGTTGTTGCCAGGCTGAATTAGATCCAAAATGCTGGAAACTACAGTTAGAGGACGTGGTACAGTGAGGAACTTCAGAGTATTCTTCACTTATCAGCAGTTGAAGTGTTAGATCTTCCAAAGAAGTTGCATTCCACTGCACCAGAGAATCGCAGGTCCATGTGAAGAGGCTTTTGAATCTGTTTCGATAATCATTGATTCGAGCAATACCGGATTTTTCAGAAAGTGCAGAAATGATATTTCTGTTCTTCTTAAACTTCTGGAGTTTGGGATCTCCTGACTTAAAATGGCATCTCATGTTACTAAGTGTCATGTATGCAACAATACACATCCTCGGGAAAATGTAGTCATTCTCATTCACTCATGTTAAAGCAAAAGCAATCAATAGGAGGATGTTCTCAACTTCTCATATGGGTATTGGACCTGAATTTCTCTCATAGTTCTCTATGCATGAGGTTAGGAGAAGTTCAATAATACGCAACTTTACTTCTAATTGATAGAGAGGCTGTTGTTGTCGGTTGAGAAGTTGTTATGATAGATTCATATAAAATAATAGAAAAATATTATGTAAAATTAAAAATTTGGAAATTAATTTTTATTAAGCCATTCGTCTTACATCATTATAGAAAGTTAATATTAGGCATTATTTTAAAAATTAGACCAAAAGTTAACCGGTAAGATGAAAAGTTCAAGGTTTAATCGGTATTAAATTGTCATAAAATTGATTAAATATTGAATAAAATTGAAGATTTTGAAAAATATTGTCCTTGTTTATTGAAAAATTAAAGTTTAATTGAAAAAGAAAAATATTAAATAAAATTTAATTATTTATTTTAGTTTATAAAAATTAATAAATTTATAAAATTATCTCTCTAGGGGTGGTCGAGTTGGTGGAGTAGAGAGGTCTTATATTCGATTCCCCTTACCTACGCTCTCTCGATCGAGCCTGTCGTATAGGACTTGTTTAATGCGAAGTACCCGGTTGACATGATTTGATCTAAAGGGTAACGGTTGAGGGTTTCTCCGTTTCATGTATATATAATTGACCGATTAACTAATAAACTAATAAATTTTCAACAATAAAAATTATTAAGCGAAATCGTGCAAAAGAATTTAAAACTAAAGCGAAAAGTTGACTGATTCAAAATTTTTACTATTAAATTGATCGAACTGATTTAATTTTTTAAAACATTAATATTAACATAAATGACATTCGACTTCGGACAAAACCAATTGAACCTAATCTTGGACCAAGCTCGAGTTTGAGGGGCTAATCCAACTGAGTTTCTAGTTCCCGATCTCGACATCAGCAATGTCTAAGCTAGAACACACCGTCCTCGAGGTGGGTGAAACTTAATACCGATGGTACCAGTAAACGCTCCTCGTCCGCAGCTTCCGTCGACGGGCTTCTACTAGATGCTACAGGTCAATGGCTCGGATGGTTCACACAAAACCTCGGTTGGTGTTTCCCGATGTTCGCAAAACTTTGGGAGGTTTTTACTGGACTCACACTCGCTTGGAATCTGGGATATCGCCGAATTAAGCTAGAGGTGGATTCCACCACGACACTACACTTAATCTTGTCCGCAGCTAACAGAGCCAAGGCCTTTAATCTCATCGTTCAAGGTATACATGAGCTGCTCACCCGAAACTTGACTATTATACATCGCCACATTTATTGAGAGAGCAATAGATACGTAGATTGGCTCACAAATCACGCCACTATATTTGATATCGGAGTTACTTATTTAAAGCACCCACCCATTGGGTGTCATTTTCTTCTTATAGAAGATATCTCGAGCCCGCTCTCTTAGACCCATATTGTAACTTGTTTCGGTTCTTCCTTTTTTATATTTAAAAAAAAACAACATAATTTTGGACGGTCCATTATTTGAGTTGCACAGTATAAGTCCATCTGAGTTTCAGATCGAGTTCGGACCACACATTCTAAGGATCAAGCTTAGGTTTGGTTGCCCATTTAGCGGGCATGTAAGAATGGACCAAGTCTAAGCTTACGTCCGTAGCAATGACAACTGACAAATTGCAATGAGGAAGAACGTACACAACTGCCAACTGGGTCCCGTAAGTACTATTTTAGCTTCTTTTCTTGCAAGTTACAGCATGAACGTAACCAACCAAGGTCCTATAAAACCAATCCAATTGGTTAAACTTAGTACCTTAATTACACCAACCAACGTGGTCAAATGTCTGAACCAGTCAACCCAGTGAATAGGAAGGTTTTACAAAATTTGGAGTATAACATATGTTCGACAATCAGCTGATTATATTAGCTATTAGTTGATGGTTGATTATATTAACTGATTTAATCAATACATTGTATTAGTTGATTGTTAAAAATATTTGATAAAATTAGCTGATTAGCTTAACTGTTTATATATAAAATAACTTATGAGAACATGATTTTAAAAAAATTATAAGGATATAAATATTATGTACCTTAGTATTTAGTTAAATACTCTTATAAGAATTTAGATTTTAGAGGAGTCAAATTCACCTATACTGTTTCATAATTTATAAAAAATTTATGCAACTCTTTCCATTTTTTTTTTGTTTAAGGTCAACATTTTATTTCTAACTTATAACTGCATAAAACAATTATAAGAGCAAACAATGTGAACTTTAATTAAAGAATACAATTGACTTTTGATAGTTAAAATTTTGGTTGGTTAGAAGCGTTTTTATTTTTGGTTGTTTATCTTAAATCAGCCATCAGATCTACTACTCTCCAAACAACTTTCATAACTATTTGAAAAGTTAAAACAATTGAAAACAATCAATCCACAAAAAATAATAACAAACTGATTATCTACCAAACGAAACCACAGTGATTAGTGATTAATGATTAGTGATTATTTAGTACTAACCAAAGCTTCACTAGTAGAGTTTGCAACTCATAATCCAAATTTTAAGGTCAAGGTTCGAAAGTTTGAAAAGTAAACGTATCTAAAGTTGGAACAATTTAACTAGATTAAAAAATATAATTGATTCGGCTGATTTAATTATAAAAAATTTTAAGCAGTTAAAATTTTGGTTTAATTTTTTATTTTATTTACTTTTAATAATCTTTATTATTAAAAACTGTTAATTTCATTAATTAATGAATCGATTTCGTAAATTAATCAAATTTTATAAATCAAAATAACTTAACTAATTTTTATTTAACAGTCTCTTTTTTTAATTAAATTTTAAATTATTTGATAATTAAAGATAATTTTTAATTATATTTCTAAATTATTTTTATCTTATTTTCAATTTGGTTTTGAAAACTTTCAACTAATACAAAAAGAAGAAATTATACATTCTGTTGGCACTAAAAGAACCAATTCACCAAAGCTCTAGGGAAGGAGACAAGTGGCTAGCCATGGAGCCTCCAGACTACAACAAACTATAAGAACAGAGCTATGGCTTTTAAGCCGCCATTTTCAAAGTCCAGTCAAAGCCACAAGCTTTGACCCAGCACAAAATTTCCACGGTCAAACTTTTACCTGGTTAGCTTCTCGGAAGAATCATGGAGGGAAGGAGAGACATAGACCATTTAAGGAAAAACCTCACTCACATCTACCCTTTATCTTCTCTTTCAAGTCTTAAACAAACCAACGAACACCCTCTTAACCTCTCTCTATATCTTCCCCTTTCTTCATGGCTTCCTCGGCTTCTGGTAGCTTAAATTCTTCTATAAATTCCCAAACCAGCTTGTCTTTCTTGAACCAACCGATGACTTCTTCTTTCAGTAGTCTTCTTTCAGGTAATGATAGCACCAAAGATATGAATAGCTTTAACTGGGGAGTTTTCGATCACCAATCTCATGATTCGGTCGGTTTTGAAGTCTCTAAATTTAGGTCATTCCCTCCTTCTTCACTGCCACTCTCTCCTCCACCTGTTTCTCCTTCTTTTTATTTAGCTAGTCCAACTGGTTTAACCCCAACACCAGCAGAGCTCTTGGACTCACCTGTGCTTTTCTCTGCATCTAGTGTAAGTTCAACAAGTTTTAAGTATTCAACAGATTTTTATTTTTATTTTGGTTCTCAATTGGTTTGCTTGTTACGTTCTTTCAGGTTCTTCCATCTCCGACTACAGGAGCTTTTGCTGGTCAAGACGTGAAGTGGAATAATAGCTCTAATGATAATCAGCGAGGAATGGTTCAAGAAGAGAAAAATTACTCTGATTTCTCTTTCCAACCCCATGGAAGAACCTTCACAAATTCTTCACTATCATCGGCCCCATATCCCTCTTCTTCAACAGTCGTTTCAGTGGTACATGTCCTATCACTTGATGATATATCTATATCTGTTGTTTCTGCCAAATGTCGACTCTTAATCTTGGTATCATCGAGAATTCTTCAGATAGATTTATGTCTTCTTGGGGACAAAGACAAATGTTTGTTGCTTTCCTGTTTTGTCCTGTTAGACCAAGACAAGGTTCTTTAAATATTCAAAAATGGCTGCTGGGTCTGATAACCAAATTTGTCTTTCTCTGTAACAGGAGGAACCAGTGAGAGGCCATCAGGAAACTTGGAACTTTACCAATACCACCTGGCGAACTGACCTCTCGCCTGAAAAGACGGTAGTGAAATCTGAATTTGAACAAATTCAGAGCTTCTCATCAGCTAGGGCCGATTCTGAGACAAACATACAATCTCAGCCAAGTCACCAAAACCAATCGTATCAGTATGTGAGAGAGCAAAGGTCAGATGATGGATACAACTGGAGGAAATATGGTCAAAAGCAAGTGAAAGGAAGCGAGAATCCACGTAGTTACTACAAGTGTACCTATTCTAATTGCCCAACAAAGAAGAAAGTTGAGAGATCCGTGGATGGACAAATCACTGAAATAGTTTACAAAGGAAGTCACAACCATCCCAAGCCGCAGTGTAGTAGAAGATCATCATCCCATTCCCTCCAATCTTCTGCCTCCAACAACTCAGAGATCACTGATCAGAACTTGGTTTCCCAATTTGATTCTGCTACAGTCCAGGAGGATTCATCCATTTCAATGGGAGAGGATGAGTTCGACCAAAGTTCACCAATTAGTAACACAGGAGGTGATGAAGATGAGAGTGAACCTGATACCAAAAGATGGTAAATTGATAGAAAAATATCTGGTCTTTAATGGTTCCCTCTTACGTTTCTGTGCGAATTCGAGTCTGATTGAAATGTTTTCATGATTTTGCAGGAAGGCACAGAACGAAAATGAAGGTATTTTAGCTGCTGGCAGCAGAACGGTTAGAGAACCAAGAATCGTGGTTCAAACAACAAGTGATATAGACATACTTGATGATGGTTACAGATGGAGGAAGTATGGACAGAAAGTGGTTAAGGGAAATCCTAATCCAAGGTGATTATGAAATACCCTTTTGGTGATTTTCTACAGAATCTGTTACAGCAGTTCTGATCTGTCTGGTTTTATCAGCTTTTTGATCAGTTTTACTAATTTTTCAGGAGCTATTACAAATGTACTTCAATTGGTTGTCCGGTGAGAAAACATGTAGAGAGGGCGTCTCATGACATGAGAGCAGTGATCACCACTTATGAAGGGAAGCACAACCACGATGTTCCGGCGGCTCGTGGCAGCGGCTACGCATCGAATAAACCGCCTCAACCGATAACCGGCAACATGTCGATGCCTATAAAACCCTCTGTCTCGACTAACCATTTTAACCATATAAGCTACCCAAATTCCGGTCAAAACGCAAGGTTACCATCTTCAGGAACTCAAGCTCCATTTGCACTGAAAAAGTTGCAGGGTCAGGACAGCTTTGATTTCTCTGGTTTTGGAAAACCAACCGGCACTTACATGAATCAAACACAATACTCAGATGGTGCATTCACTGGAGCTAAGGAGGAGCCAAAGAATGAAACTTTTTTTGATCAATTCTGACTCAAAACGTCAGACTCTTGAAGCAGTTAGGATTCTGAAACACAAGTAGTTTGTAGTTTTAGTATACAGATTAGATGTTATCTAATTTTTTTAATTTGTTTTCTCAAAAACAGTCTCTTCTTTTCCAAATGAGTGATCACTCATCAAGTATCAATACAATGTAAGAATAAGAAAAGAACTGGAAAGATTGAGAATTGGTACATTCCTGTGTCATTACTTTTTGTGCAGACGATTAAATGATCCAACTTTGAACAGACAAACCCGAAAATCCCAAATCAAATGTAAGATTGAGTTGATAGCTTATATCCTGAAATAAGGGCTGAAAATGCCAGCATCAGGAATGCAAGGAAAGCCATAGCAATGGCTGCTGCTGAAGTATCTGTAAAAATGTTATCTGCTGCTTGTCGCATTCTATTTGTTAATGGAACAGCTGCAGAAGCAGAAGACATCAAAAAGTAGGACAAAACCTGCAAGCAATTCCGGGGACAAAAAGAAGAAACAGATTACAAGTTGCATACATGATAAAATTATGTTCATATTATTTTTAGTAATTACACATATAAATTAATTAATGTCAATTTATAACATAACAATTTGAATTTATTAAAATGTAATATTATTTTTAAATATTAATTAGTATTTTATAAAATATTTAAATAAGTTCTTTACAAGTCCAAAGTTGAACTTTTCAATTCAATGTCAGGGTCGTTGAAACATGTGAAGAAGTTTCTGCACTTTTCAAGAGATACATTGTACTATGTTGGATTTTGGGTTTCCAGAAGAACAATTACATACATAATTAAGGCTAAGAGTAACACTAACGATTGAAGAACATCATTTTCGTCACACTCAATCCAAATTCTCGAAATAAAATGGAGTATAGAAAGATCTGATAATACGTGTATATATATATACAAGCATGTATATATATGGGTATATTTATAAAGAGGTATTCTATGGTATAAATTTGAAATATAAAAACTTTTTAACATTTTATATAGGCTTCTATCAAAATCAATGTTTTAAAAATCAAACCGGAAGTTGAATCAATAAATCAAGAGAGTTAAGATTTAAAAAATTCGATCGATATCAGACTGTTATAAAATTAGTTATAGATTAAATATAATTAAAAATTTTAAAATATAATTAAAAGATATTGTTAAGAAAGAAATTTTTAAATAAAAATTAATTGATTTATTTTTAATGATAAAAATTAAATAATTTACGAAAATTGACTAATTAACTAATAAACTGGTTGAATTTTTAATAATAAAGTTTATTAAAGTAAATCAAACCAAAAACTTAAAAACCGAACCAAAGAGTCAACCAGTTCAAGATTTTTACGATTGAGTTTTTTAAACATTTGTTAAAATAACTAATATTGTTTTTTCACATTATTTCAAGTGGCAAATAATTTTAATATCTATCAAACAATGCTTAATTTATATATTAAAAAGGAGAAATCTCGAAAAATTAATAATACTATCTTAATAATATAAAAAATGTGGTATAAATATAATAAAAAGTCGTAATATTTGTTATTAAAACCTGATGAGTTTATTAATTAATTCAGCTTTAGTAAATTATTCAATTTTTATGAACCAAAATAAATTAATTTAATTTTCATTTAATAGCTTACTTTTTTAATTAAACTTTAATTTTTTTAGAGATAAGGAAAATATTTTTCAAATTTTTTAATTTTATTTAATATTTAACCGGTTTTATGATATCCTAATATTCATTGAATCTTTTAAATCTTAAACATTTTTTTCTTATTGATTTAACTTTCAATCCAGTTTTAAAAATATTGATAACATATAAAAAGTCAACGATATAATTTAACATTTTAATCTCCATGACTCAAAACCATGGAATGGTATAGTAATCATTCGTAATAATCATTATAATAAATAACTAAACAAGAAAAAAAGTAAAAGAGACTCCAAACCTGATCACCGATGAACCCTACGACGGTGGAGATCCGGTGATCAAACAGCCGTTTCCCGGTGGATATCTCCCGAGCCTGAAGCGCCACTTGTGCAGCTGTGTACAAAGTTGACAATATAGCTATCGCCAGCAAGTACCTGATGAACCCATGACCAAACCAAACAGTTAAAATTGGTAAACCTCAAAATCGATAATCACTCCCAATCGATGATCTACATAGGATTTGTATCCAACCCTTTTCGTGATTTTACCTGTACTCCTCGTACTTGTCGAAGTTCTTCCAATCACCATGTTTGTTACTAGCCATGATGAGGAAAGCCAGCAGAGAGAACAACAAAGCGACGCCTCGCAGCACGACGGACCCTTTCTTGATCATGTCATCTCTCTTCCACCGTCTCATGATATGTCCGACCCCGAACGCCGTCGTCCCGGATTGTGCATTCCCAGCCGGATGCGCCGTCTCCACCGGCGTTGTATCGCCCTGCGGTTTGTCGTCGGAATGAGACATGTCGGTTTCGTGGAATTCAAGGAACTGGAGAACAACTTTGATAGATACAATAAAAAGGAAATGACAGCTCAATCTCCTTGGCTTAAAAGTGAGGTTTCTTGTGTTAGTGGACGATTAGCTCATGAATTTCACTAGTCTTGTACTGCTTCCCACGTTCACGGAGCCAATTACAAGGTGACATGTCCGAAAGCTGGCATGTTTTGTCGATTAATTGGATGGTTTAATGTAGGATTACGAGGAGGTTCTGCACGGGATTTTTCCCACAATTCTCGTAACTAACTTCGGTTGACACAGTCTAGGAAACCCAAAAAGACAAAACTAAGTTCCAACGAGGTCTGTCTTCGGAGAATTTGTCCGATGCTTTCACCTTAGTACATTGCATGGTGATCAAATCCTCTTTACTCTTAATTCTATACCATCTCTATTTCATACCAATCTATCCATATATTTCTTTGAATTTCACATATTTGTGTGGGTAGGATAGTATAAAACTTGCACACAAAAAAAAGGATCGTATAAAACAAGATTGGTATAGAATTATGGGTACAGAATATCTTGTTTTTGTAAATAGATCAAAGAGCATAGAGTATAACGTAATAATTTGTAAATTATAAATTTTTGGTAAATCAAATTAAATGATGAATTTGATTTAATGATAATGTTTTTTAAGTAATGCGTCGATTTATAATGAAAGATCAAAAGTATATTCTTCACTTATTTGCTAAAAGAGTAGGTTTCCTCTATTTTATAACAATACAGGAAAAGCAGAAATTGGGGTTTGACATTTCTTTTTATCAACTTAAAATAAAACAATTCAAATTAACTAGACTTTGGACTTAATTTAGAGAACTAACTCGGCCCTAATCGAACTGATAAAACGATATTATTTCATTAATTAAAAAGCATAACTCATTCGCTCGATTCAATTGTAAAATTATTGAATTTTTTTACCTTTTTTGTTCGATTAATAACTCTTTTTATTAAAAATTGATAAATTTACTAACTAATTGGTTAAATTTTATTAATTAATAATTTTTATAAATTAAAATAAATCAATTAATTTTTATTTAACAATTTTATTTTTATTAAACTCCAAATTCTTCAATGGGTAAGGATAATCTCTTTCAATAGTATTTTAATTTTTTAAATTTTATCCAATTTTCAATTGATTTACTAACTAATTGGTTAACATTATTCAATTGGTTTTCAATTTTAATTTTATTCAAAATAACATTATTTAATATAATATTTTTTTACTCAGGAAGTGTTTGGTTGATAGATTTGAGAAGGGATTAACGGTTAAGGAATGAAAAGTGAGTAACTGGTTGTTGATTATCATTAAAGGGACAATAGTTTAATATCCCACTTTTGAGTAATCCTTCATTCCCTTCATTTAATAAAGGAATAAAACTCACTATTTAGTTGTGACTCTTTTTTAAAATATTTTTAATTAAAATATAATTTATTTATTAATTAAAACATTATAATTAATTAATTAATTTAAACAATATAATAAATTATTATATTATTAATTATAATTACAATATAATTAATTAAAATACAATTAATTACAATATTTTAATTAATTAAAATATTATTACTTAATTATTAAAGTATAATAAATTTTAATTTTTTTAATATTTTTTATAAACCAACAATTATCAATAATAATAATATTCATTACTTTTTCTTAATTAATCATTATAATTATAATTATAATATCTATTCAGATTTTTTATTATATTTATTTTGATTCTTGTTACCAAATACTGGTACGAATTAACCCGATGCCTCGTTTTCAATCATAATCGGATCAAAGACATTTAAAGTCAAAAGTGCACTTGTTCTTGGAAATAGGCATTCGTAATGAACCATATTAGCGTATTGCACATAGGGGAAAACATTATTACAGGACGGTGCATTGATAATTGATGTACTTGCGTTTATAGTAATTGACACATGTTGGTGTTTTGGCAGTCAAACCTTCTTGAATTGTCATTAATGGATGCCCGTCCCTTCACTCCATCCTGATTGGGACAAGACCGCATCATTATTTCATAAATTTTTTTACTTTTATTTTTAATTTAAGTTGAGTTTAAATTTAATTTAAATTAGTTAAATTTAACTTAAATTAATAGTTTATTATAATTAAACTTAGTCCAAAGTTAAGAATTCAGTTGAATCGTTACGTTAATAACATCTTTTTTTTTTTAAGGAATAAGTTATGAAATATTATTAATAAAAAAAAATTCATAATAGTAAGAGGTGGTATATCAAACCACTCTCCTAAGCCTGACTCAGAATGAGCACCAACAGTAACAATATGTGCGGCTACATTCGCAGACCTATAAGCAAAACAACAAGATATGTACTCTAACTTACTAATGAGAGAGGTACAATCTTTAATAAGAAGACCAAACGCCGAAATATCCGTAGTTGAAGAGTCCTCAATAGCTTGAATCACTAACTTTGCATACGATTCTACAACTACATTTCTCCATAGACGTGCTTTTATCCAACTCAACACCTCTCGAATTACTATTGCCTCGACAGCCTTAGTTGAAAAGAAACCCACCACATGCCAAGCTCTAACAGTAAGAAAACCTCCATCCACTCAACGAACTACTGCCCCAATACCCAAATAACCAATACTCGTTCTTGTTGAGGCATCTACATTGATTTTCAAAAAAACCATTAGGTGGTGGCTTCCATTAATGAAGTGCCCGATAGCTAGCAACAGGTACAGGCTGAATATTAGCAGCAGACCATTCATCAAAATAATTTCTAGCCATATGAATTGCAGACCACGCATTACACCTCTTTTCCTGCAATACCACTTGATTTCGAAAAGTCCAAATAGCCCATAGCAACATTAACACAGCACCAGCTTGTACATTAGACATTCCTAGCCAAACTTGTCCACACCAGCCCATAAACGAATTAATAGGAAACAAAGTACTAGTAAATCCAGCAAGTCTCCATATATTAACAACAAATGAACACTCCACCAACATATGCATTACCGTCTCATTGAATCCACAACAGGAAGGACAGGAGTCAATTAACGGGAATCTTCGTTGCACAAGGACAGAACGGTAAGGAAGAACACCAGATAGAGCTCGCCAAATAACGTTCTGAACTTTCAGTGGTACTCACTCTTTCCAAAGCTTTTTTCAGACCGCCGCATCCATTTGATTGTTTGTTGTAAATCGACCCACAACAAAAGCATAAGCCGATTTTACTGAATAGTCTCCTCGTTGTTCAAATCTCCAACATAAACGATCAGGGGATGCTCTTAACGATAAAGGAATGGACAATATCTTTTGTTGCTCATCTTCACTAAACAGATCACGTAAAGGATGTAATTTGTTGTTATTTTTTTATCTTAAATATGGGGAAAATATAGTTTTATGAAAATTAAAAATTGAAAGGAAGTGTTCAAAAATGTTAAAAAATAAGAAAATTTTTAAAAGATTTCTTAAACTCTTTTACCCTTTAATTTATTTAAAATTTGTTTATTAATTTATTTAAAACTAAAAAAATAAATCTCTACGCATCCTAACTAATTCTCAAATTCTCGTTACAATTCTTATAAATTTATTAAAATTTTCAATTTCTACTGCATAGAAATATTTTCTAAAATATCTTATATGGTTTTTTTCTTTACATCTCAAAATTTTTCGGTTTAGTATAAATAGTGAGTCTATCAAAAACAGTCTTTTTATCAACTGAGTATTATTAAAACTTTTGAGGCTCTGTATATCAACAAAATTTTCACTTAATTATTATTGTTTATTGCTTAAAACTCTTCGAACTCAAAAAATATAAGAGTTAAGGATTCTTTTTAGGCTATGTTTGGTTGAACGTAAAGTTTTTAATAGCGTGAAAATAAATAGAATGAAATGGAATGGTTAATAATTAAATGAATTGTAAATGACTGTAATATTAAAAATTTATTGTTTATGAGGGAAAAGAGTTCATAACGTAATATAGCAAAATGTTGTTTAAATGAAAAATTTATAATATAATATGGTATTAAATTGTTTATTATTTTACATTCCATCATAAATTTCTCAAATGGGATGAAATGGGATGAAAAAACTTTTCTCTTTCATCCCATTTATTATAGACTCTCGTATCAAACAATGAAATAATATTACATTTCATTAATAAATCTCAAACCAGGCATAGGCATAAGTTAAAGTTTCCTAATTGACCATTAAAGTTAAACTCGTTACCTAACTTGAACCCATGATTAATAAATTATTACGTAAAAAATAAAAATACAATATTATACAGATCCTTCAGATTAATAATGGGCCATATAGGCCTGTAGTTCCCTTTCACTTGTCTTTTCTTTTACCTGCCTTATGGGCTTCATGCTAATTGAGTCCACCTTGGAAGCAAGATTTGGGTTAAGCACAAGTGTACATTTTTATGATAATTAAAAAATTTAATCAATTTGACTGTAAAAATTTTAAATAATTTATCGTTTTAATTTAATTTGTTTTAATAACTTTTGTTGTTAAAAATTGATTAATTTATTAATTAATCGATTAATTTTTATAAATTAATAAGTTCTTATAAACAAAAATATATCAATTTATTTTTATTTAACAATTTTTAATTAAACTTCAATTTATAAGAATAACTTTTAATCATCTTTCAAAATTTTTAATTTTATTTAATTAATAATTAATTTTATTACAATTTAATGTTGTTTGAATCTTTTAAATATTAAATCTCGTTTTACCGATTTAACTTCTAGTATAATTTTTTAAAACAATGCATTTTTTCACTCTAAAGCCTAAGATTTAAACGAGTCACAAACAGATTAATTAAATTTATTACTTAATTCTAAATTATTGAATAAATTAAACCCAACTTTTAAAATTTAACGAAAGTGACTAAATTCAATACAAACTAATATTTTATTATAATTATTTAAAATTATGAATTTAAGCCATGTTGTAATTAGTTTAAATTTGAATTTGGTTGTCATATCAAGAATTAGTTTATAAAGAATATTCATATCATATATATTTTGTTATTTTTTTATCCCTATCTACAAGTTCTAAAGATGACATAATTTTCAATATAAAAAAAATTATAAAAAAAAAGAAAAGGTAAGATTTTAACCTTTTAAGTTCAACCACCAACATTCACGGTTTAAACTATTCAAGAGGGGCCTTCCACTTTCACAACGTCTCCTCCAAGATTGGCATCAGATGTCCTGTAAGAAGCCATTTTTTGTCCGAGCATTTTATCTACGACACAGAGGGAACAAATTTGCCGTTTTCGAATTGTTGTACCTGTTGCGTTTGAATAAATTCTAGTCATTTGTTACGATAAGTTAGATGACTAAGATACAGGGTACCGTAATTCGAAAACAGCAAATCTACTTCCGGACACATTGATATCAACAATTCAATACAAATTTATATCTACTATGTTACGGTTTGATCTAATTATAAAGTACGAGACTTGAATCTCATATTGATTAAATACAAAATTGATATAAAATTTATAAGGACTTTAGACTCTCTATCCTCATAAGCTAACTTTTGAAGTGTGGCTCTCTTAATGTCCTTATCAATTGGTATCAGAACCGATCTTGGAGTGGTGGCTCATGAAGTGATTGCCTGGGAATGACAGCCGTGACCAACGTAATCGTGACCAACAAGAATTTCATAGTGATGACCCATAGAATGGTGATCTGAAAAGTGTCAGCCGTGACCAACATAGTCGTGACCAATGAGGACATTGGTCCTTATGAAGGAACGAATGTTACGGTTTGATCTAATTACAAGGTATGAGACTTGAATCTCATATTAATTAAATACAAAGTTGATATAAGATTTATAAAAACTTTGAACTCTCTACTCTCATAAGTTAACTTTTAGGATGTGACTCTCCTAAAGTCCTTTATCATACAACTCAAAAGAAGAAATGTTAGCTGTAGTACAAGCAACATTGCTCATTGTTCGTGTGTATCCATTTGGTTGTCATGAGCTGCCAATAACTCCTCCTTGTCTTTGGATTTTGTCTCCATCTCCAAAGTGGTTGGCCAAATTAGGATAACTTAAACAATTGGTTTATGGCTGACAAGTAATGAGTTGGTTAGATATTAGCGAAATAATTAATTAATGGTATTTTTATTTTATAAATAATTAATTTTAACACATATAATTTATCAAATAAGAAATTTAAAATTAAAGGAAGGATTCCATTAAATTGATTTTTACAAATCAAGTGTATTTTCACCCTCAATTCGCTATTTTTTTTAGTTACTAAAATGAAATACAACCCTTTAACGATGATTACAAAAAAAAAATTAAACTTTCGTCAAATTTTCAATTATAGCTCGAACTTTAAAAAGTAGAAATAAAATGTCTAAATTTTCATTTTTTTTAATTCTAGTATGAATTTAAAAAATTAGCAACAAAATGTTCAAATTTTCAATTTTTCAATTCTAGTCCGACATTAGTGTTTCTGTTAAATTTGTTAACGTGACTTACCATATGTTTCAGAAACCCTAACTATTAATATTCGTCAGTCAAAATTAATGAAACTGCATCATCTAATCACATAATTAAAATGATGTCATTGTTTAAAAATGATCTGAATCAAATTATGCAGTTTCGACGATCTTATGTTTTGATTTCAGTTTTATCCTTCGTTTTCAGTTTGTTCTCTCAACGTTCCCATCATTTAATTTTCAGATTACACAATCTCGACACCCTCACATTAAAGGCATCAAGAGAACGAACTAAATATGACGTCATTTTCGAATTAGGATTTGAGTGAATTCCTGAAAATTGAGTATGAAGTTAGAGTCAATTCCTTAAAACTGAGTATGACACAAAATTAAGTTATATCATATTTAATTTGTTGATTTTAAATCTAGTTGAGTCAAGTTTAGTCTTAATTCAACTATCATGTTTAATCAACTTTTAAAAAACTTGATCGAAAGTTAAATTAGTGAGACAAGAGGTTTAAAATTTAAAAAGTTTAACTGATATTAGATCGTAATAAAATTTATTAAAAATAAAATAAAATTGAAAATTTTGAAATACGATTAAAGAAAGCTGTTAAAAAATTCAAAGTTTATTTAAAAAAAGAGACCGTTAAATAAAAATAAATTGTTTTTATTTATTTATAAAAATCGATTAATTTATAAAAATTAACTAATTAATTAATAAATTGATCAACTTTTAACGATAAAGATTATTATGATAAATCGAACCAAAAAATTAAAAATCAAAATGGATCTATTTCGTTTCAAAACAAATTCTAAGGGAGACGGGTCTTCCTCCTTTGGTAAGGATTAGTTGGCTTGTTTCTTTCTCCAATCTACTCCTCCGTCTAAACCCTATAAAGAAAGCAATTCCAGAATTTGCAATTTCTTACGAGTTCGGTGACTCATAAATGCTACGCACACACGTATGGGATAACCAAAGTCAACTTTCCTTACGTGGACGCAGCCATTGAGTGAGCGGCATGGTCCTACAGGCAGAGGATCTATCCTCGTTGCATGAAGGAGGGCAATTGGTCAATAAAAGCCCTTGTTCTTGTTTCCAAATTGCTTTTGCGGGCCCTTGTTATTTCCTTTTATATGCTTTTGATTTTGACACTTTCTCGAAAATTGCTTGGTTTTGGAATTTGGACCATTTCATTTAATTACAAAAAGGTAATAAAATTAAATATTTCAATTAATTTATTTAAATGTATAAATAAGATTTTTCATCTTTAAATTTAAATTTTATTTATTGATTTTAATCGAATAATTTATATTTAATTAAATAAAAATTTAATATTTAAAAAATCACACCAAAAAATAAATCCGTAAAACAAGAAGTTTAATATTTAAAAATTCAACTGATGTTAAAACTAAAGATTAAACAAAATTAAAAATTTTGAATTATAATTGAGAAATATTATCTTCACTAATAAAAGAATTTGACGTTTAATTAAAATATATATTGTTAAATATAAAATTAATTGTTTTATTTTAATTTATTATAACTTATATTGATTAGTTTTTAATAACAAAAATTATTAAAGTAAATCAAACCAAAAAGTAAAAAGCAAGCCTAAAAGTTAGAACATTCGAGATTTTTACATCTAAACCTATAGATCGAGTTTTTAAAACATCATAAAAAACTATTAAATTTAAATTTTGTATCAATTAAATTCAAATACTCAAACTTAAGATCAAATTTGATAAATCTAAATTTGATCATATAGAAGTCTAATTAAAAATGATACAATTTAAGTCCAACTCAACTAGGTTCGGGTCTTAATCAAAACAATATATTAAAAATAACATCTGTTTGTTAAATCTATTCGAGTCTTTTAAATCATTCTATTATATTTAATTTTAACCTAAAAATTGATCGAGATAAATTTGAATCGACGACTCAAATTTAATATGTAATTGTCTCTATCTAAACCTTATATTATAATCTCCTATAATATCGTTTTAAGTAGTTATCACAATGTATCAATCAATCTTAATTTTAAATCCTAAAGTGATTGAACGACTTACCGTAAACGGCAAGGGCAGGGCAATCCCTTCGTTGTAATTTTGCGGAACAAAAGTGGCAAATTCGACATTTTAAATCGTCTTCCGCGTACTGCTCTAAACCTCCGGTATTAACTCGGAGAGAAAGCTTGGGGGCAGTCTCACACACTCATGGCTTCGTCTTCTTGCTCTCATATAACTCGGTAACAGAAGAGAAACTCTCGCAACAATGTCTTCCCGGTTTGAGCTTCCAATTGTTGTGTATTTTCCTATCTCTCGCCAAAGGAAAGCCCTCATCGGAGCCAATCACACCTCCGCTCGTTTCTGCTCTCGCTAACCGCTTAAACGACATCGGTTGCGCTTTCTCTTTGATCTCTTTCTCTCTGTTTACCGACGCTCTGATTAAATTCTGCTCTCAGACGACCTGACGTTTTTCCGTGAGGTGCACGCATCGATGGCTACGGATTCCACCGCAGGCAAGCCGAGCTTTTTAAGGAACATTCTCGCGCGAGTGCTTTTGCTCGGCGTTTTGATTGTCGTCGTCCGTTTCGCTTATGTCGTGACCATCGCCGGCGAGTCCTGCACTGTAGGCGAATTCTGCTTCTTCTCCCTACCGGAGAATTTAAACATTGTCGCCGGCACCGCCGCTTCGACGGCGAACAAGGCAGTCCGTGTAGCTCCAGCTGCCGGTCACACGCGTCCCGATATATACACCAGCAAAGATTGGATCAAGGCCGTTCATTTCTACTCGTCGACGTTTCAGCGCCTGATCTCTGACGGCTTCTTATCCCCGAATTCCAAGTCCTTATGCGTGGAGACTCCAATTGGACAAGACGTGTTCGCTTTGAAAGAGATAGGCGTCAAGGAATCGAAAGGAGTTTACAAGAAAGCATCGAAGCCGTTGGTTATTGGAGCGAAAGGGAATCGATTGCCGTTTGATGACGAGACTTTTGACTTTGTCTTCTCAGGCGGTGGAGCGTTCGACAAGGTGTCTCGGCCGTTGGACTTGGCGTCGGAGATCGCACGGACGATGAAGCCCGAAGGGTTTGTGGTGGTCCACACAAGAGCAGCTAAAGATACGTACAGTTTCAATTCATTCATTGATTTGTTCAATTCTTGCAAAGTTATCAGATCACGTGAAATAGACAATTATGATTCTTTGATGCCTTCAATTAGAGAAATCGTTTTGCAGAAGAAAAGAAAATTCCTAGACCACCGTGAAGAGGAAGTATCCGGTGGTAATTCGGTGAATAAGTGCTCGGTTCCAGGCCATAAACGGGAGTTGGTCCGGAATGCTGAGCCATTGATTATAGAAGAGCCATTGAAGCCGTGGATTACATTGAAAAGGAATGTACAGAAGGTTAAGTATTTGCCTTCAATGGCTGACATAAGCTTTAGGAATAGATATGTATATGTTGATGTTGGAGCTAGGAGTTATGGTTCTAGCATAGGGAGTTGGTTTAGGAAGCAATATCCGAAACAGAACAGGACTTTTGATGTTTATGCGATTGAGGCCGACCGAACATTTCATGAGGAGTATAAGTTGAAGAAACGCGTGACATTGTTGCCTTATGCAGCTTGGGTGAGGAATGAGACATTGAAATTTGAAATTAACCGAGACCCGGGTCAGGATGTTCAGGATAAAGGGAGGGGAATGGGGAGGATTCAGCCCGTTGCGAAGTCAGATAGAACGTTCGAGGGAGAGATGGACGAGATTGCCGGGTTTGATTTTGCGGATTGGTTGAAGAAGACAGTGACCAAGAGGGATTTTGTGGTGATGAAGATGGATGTGGAAGGGACTGAATTCGAGTTGATCCCGAGGCTGTTTGAGACTGGTGCGATTTGTTTGATCGACGAGCTGTTCCTTGAATGCCATTACAATAGGTGGCAAAGATGTTGTCCTGGAGAAAGGAGTCCCAAGTATGAGAAAACATATGACCAATGCCTGGACCTGTTTACTTCTCTGAGAAAGAGTGGAGTTCTTGTTCATCAATGGTGGTGACATATCCCTTTGTTACATTTAGATTCTTTTGTCCCACTTAATTCTCTTCAGCTTACTCTATTTTTCTGTCCTTGTAGTTTGTTTTTCTATCTTCCAATAGTTGCTTTTTATGTTTCTTGCAAGAACTGTTGCTGGAATTGAAAGTTCTGCTCCATTAGTCCCTCTTGATGGTTTTCAGGTCTTCCTTTTGTGTAGTATACTTTCATTACTTGTGATATCAATTGAGGTATATGTGAATTTTCGATCTTCTCAAATGCCTTTGTGGTTTCTGTAATGGTTATATTAATGCTGAATTCTGAAACTTATCAGCTTTGATTTCGTATACCATGGACCTACTATAAGTACTAGGGATAGTGTCCGACGATCGTACATTGACTGTTTTTTCTGCTCAAAATGCTCAGCCATCAAGTTAATAGACAAGAATAGACACCCCTTATTATTTTATTTATAATATTGGTTAAATTTTTAACATTTTAAAAATCAGACCGAAAATTAAACTAATAAAATAAACAATTTAAGGTTTAAAAGATTCAGTCAGTATTAAAAATTGACTAAAGATTAAATAAAATTAAATAATTTAAAATATGATTGAAATTGATTGTTTTTATCAATTCAATGAAAATTAATTGATTTATTTTAATTTATAAAAATTTCTAAATTTACAAGAATTAATAAATCAATTAATAAACTGATCAATTTTTAACAGCAAAAATTATTAAAGTAAATTGAATCGAAAAGTTGACAGCTGAACTAAAAATTTAAAATTGTTTTATCGAAATGGCTAGTATGAAAATTATACTTTATTTTGATTTTTAAAAGGATAATTAGTTGAAAATAAAACTATATTAAAATTTGTAAACATTATTTAAATCAAGCATATTATTTAATTTTATGCTGTTTTATTAAAAAATTTATTTTACGAGTTATTAATACAATTTCACTACTAGAGCTGAAATCATAAGAATCTTGTTCTAAAAAAGGTGAAATCGCCCACTCTAAACACTCTCATATCTTAACCCAACAAAATAACGGGGAATAAATTACAGTTTAATCTCACTTAATTTTTAAAAAAAGCGGCCCAATGTCGGTGCGTATGAAGCCACCGTCCAATCCCACACTTAAAACCATCCAGCACTCCATGTTCCTCTTAATCACCAAAACTATAAAATAGTAATAAATCAGATCATTTCGGGTTCTGGTCTAATGTCACCTATGCCTACATTAATGATAAAATGCTTGACTTCTCACGATGAATATACCCTTATAATTAGAAGGGTACAGTGGAAAAGGAGGAGTAACAATGGTTGTCTGTTTGTGAATTCCTAAAATATGGTTAGTTACGGTATGCTTGTTCCATAACTGGTTCCTAACATTAATCCTCGTAGCTTATTGTCCTTCCAAATATATGTCACTGCCTTTCTAGAACTATACAGGAAAAAAAGCTGCCACCTTTAGTCAAAACATCCTCCTCTCTCCCTACCTAAATTAGACACTCATGAATGGTCAATGGAGAATCATCGTCTTCCATAGTTTTTACCTCGTGTTTTTGCAGGATAAGTTTTGGGTATTGATTGCATTTTGGTGGGTCTCTTTTGATTCCTTTGGGGACATTCGTGGGGCTCAAGAAATGGGCGCCTGCTGTAGTAGAGATTTGGATACCGATGAAAATGTGGTGGCTGATGTTGCAGAAGAAAAAAAACAGGAGGTGGTTCATGAGGAAGATGACTTCTTCATCGCAGATTTTGGTGCTCGTGTTAGACTACATGGAGCTTCTAAGTACCTTTCAATGTACAGCCAACAAGGAAGAAAAGGGATCAACCAAGATGCAATGACTGTTTGGGAGGTAACATTGACATCGTTTCTGTGAGAAAGTTTCATAATTTTCCATTTTGTATCTTCCTTGTGAAATCATCATTCTGATGGGGTGCCCTTAATTCGTTTCTCAGATTTTTATGTTTTTTTTTTTTCATTTTAAGCTTTACTAGTGATTGATACGCATGCTTTTCTTTTATGTTGATTTATGTCTTCTTGTACTTTGAATATGAAATTCAATCTTTCTGAATTTTATGTTAAAATTCTGGTTTCCTGCTGTCAAGGTGTTTGATTCATATGTATAATCTTCCTTTCACATTTCAAATGTTTCTGCAGAATGTTGGTTTGATATTTAACAGATTCTACTTTGATCTTAGTTCTGACGTTCATTGTCAGAAAAAAAAATGATCTTAGTTATGATGTTCATTGTCATGTTGATGTCTCATTCCATGTCATGAATTGTACATTGGGATTAAGAAGAGTATCATTCTCAGGAGGATTTCATCTCCATTCAAGCCCCCTTCTTCCTCATGCATTTCACAATTTTGATAATAGATTCAAAAAATTTGATCAATTATGCTGAAAATTCAAAAGCTTGATTCAGGAGTTTACTGGTGATAAAGATACATTCTTTTGTGGAGTGTTCGATGGTCACGGTCCGTACGGTCACAAGGTTGCACGCTATGTTCGCGATAATCTACCTTCAAAGCTCTCCACAGCAATCAAACTACCAGAGAGTAATAGCTTCAACTATAGTGAAGTTGGTATCGATAAAGATTATAGTAAAGAAGCTGGAGAAGATGATAGTAAGGAGCACATCCCCAGTTTATCTTCATGGCAGGCTGGTTTTTTAAGATCTTTCAAGGAAATGGATCAAGAACTTAGTCTTGATGCAAGCATTGATAGTTTCTGCAGTGGGTCTACTGCTGTTACTGTTGTTAAACAGGTATCTTTAATCATTCCATGATGATCCATTGCAGTAAATTAGAGAGTGATTCAATTTTGTTTTTTATACTTAGACTTCCAACTTTCAGGGAAACAACCTTATAATTGCCAACTTGGGTGATTCTCGTGCTATTCTATGTACTAGGGACAGCAGAAACCAACTCATTCCTGTTCAGCTTACTGTAGACATGAAACCAAATCTAGCAAGTAAGTGTCTTTCTCGTCATCCTTCAAATGTATGGTCTCATATGTTGCTTACACGTATTGCTATGAAACAGGTGAAGAAGAAAGAATCAGGCGTTGCCATGGTAGAGTATTTGCATTGAATGAAGAACCAGAGGTGTTCAGGATTTGGATGCCTGATGAAGATTGTCCTGGTCTGGCAATGGCTAGAGCTTTTGGAGATTTTTGCCTGAAAGAATATGGCCTCATCTCAGTTCCTGAAGTTTCCTACAGAAGGATTACAAACAGAGATGAATTTGTGGTTATGGCAACTGATGGAGTAAGGATATCATTAAACTGACAAAATTGTTTGAAACAAAAACTTCCTGATAAAAAAAAAAAAGTTCCTGAACATGTCCTAATCACAACTTGAACATCCCATGTCATGTCATAAATTTCTCTTCTGATTTGCAGATCTGGGATGTTCTAACAAACAATGATGTTATAAAGATAGTTGCTTCTGCCAAGCACCGATCCATGGCTGCTAAAATGTTAGTGAAGCATGCTGTTCATGCATGGAGAAACAGACGTCCTGGAAGCAAAGTTGATGATTGTGCAGTGGTGTGTTTGTTCCTCAAAAACAGAACTGTGCTTCCCAGATCCCTCTCTGAGGTGAGCCGAGTAAGTGCAAATCACACAGAACTTGCAGAAAACTACTCTGAAGTGAGCAGGGCCAGTGTGAATTGCTCAGAAATCGCAGCAGTTCCTCAAAAGCATAATAAATCAGCAGTTGTTATGATCCCTGGAGGTGTTGCAGAAGAAAGCAGCTCTCTTGAAGAAAGAAATAGAGTAAATTCATCAATGAAGTTTTCGAGATTTTCCAATGATTTGAGTAGGAGGACATCGGTCAAGAACTTTCAGTAAGCTGTAGCTTGAAGTTTGATACTTTTTGTACCAACTACAAGCTTCCATGAAAGCAAACCACACTCTCTGTTAATCTATGAATTGTACAAACAGAAAATGGCCAACACCTATTCATCTTCATGCTTAAGTTTGCCTGAAATGATCCCCTGGAATCAGAATATGAACTCATAAATGGCAACTGGTCAACACATTTCTGCAGAAGATTCTTCTGTTCTTTCTTAATTTCTTAGCTTCTGTATTGAGAGGATTTAGAAACTCTCAAAACTGATATTTCTTTTGTGTAAAATGTTTTTTTCCCAATATTTTAAAAATTAGACTTGAAATTAATTGATAAGATAAGAGGAGAGGAGAGGCGAGGTTTAAAAGGTTCAATCGATATTAAACTGTCATAAAATTAGTTAAAGATTAAATAAAATTAAAGAATTTAAAATATGATTGAAAGAAATTGTCTAAATTAAAAAAATTGAATAAAAATTAATTAAAAATTTTATTTTATAAAAATTATTAATTCATAAAAATTAACCGATTAATTAATATATTATAAAATTTTAACAACAAGAATTATTAAAATAAGACAGAAGGTTCACAGTTTAAAAATTTCAATCGATAAAACCGATTAAAGATTGATAAAATTAAACAATTGGAAAAATGATTAAAAAAGATTGTCCTTGTTAAATAAAAATTAATTAATAAATTTAATTTATAAAAATTAATTAGTTTATAAAAACAAACTGATTAATTAACAAAATAATCAATTTTAAAAATTTAGTCAATTTTCATTATTAAATTTAACTTTTAAAACACTATATTCATTGAGATAGAGAGTGATTCCTTCTATAATTTAACTTCTCCATTTTCCAAGAAAAAATTATAAATTGATAAGAAGAGAGGTGGCTCATAGTAAAATTAAAAACAATTGATAAATTCTGGGCTGACCCATGAGTTTAGATTCAGGTGTTTTTAAGAAGCTAGTTTCAGATTTAGATTGACCAGAGACTCAACTATTCTATAAAAAATAACGTCGTTTTGTTTAGAAGAGTTAGACTTGAATTTGAATAATCTAAGCTTATATTCAATTAAAAAAAAAACGTTTTACACTTTTAACACATAGGTTGGGTTCATTGTCATCTCTAATTCAGACATTAAAAATATATATGATAATGAATCAGATTAAAATCAATCTCATAAAATTAAAATCAATCTCATAAAACTAAAAAAAAAATTGAGTTCGATCCGAAATTTGAATTTTGAACTAAGTTTAAGTTAATTAAATTATGTCAAATCATAATAAAATTGGATTAACTCGTTTATTTCATATGAGACCAAAAGTCTCAACTCTTCTCGAAAAGAGATGCCTTTAGCTCACCAACTCTACGCAAAGCGCAATGTCATTCGCATGCAACTCAGTTTCCTGTCGGGCAAAACCTGCCCTTTACAACATTTGAATGCGACTTGACATGTCCATTCAAGGAAATTATGCTTAGAAGTAATTGGATCAGATCTTCGGCTTGATCGAAAGAAGTTTGAATCAATCAGTTTTTATACATAGAAATTATTAGGTGAAATCAAATCAGACTATTGATCGGTTTAAAGTTTTTTTCGATCGGATCAAAGAGTTCAATCCGAATTTAAAACATTGCTTAAAAGACAAAAAAAAAATATTTTATGTCGTTTTAATAAAAATATATATTTTAGTGTTTGGTTCACTTAGAGTATGTTTGATTAGGAATTTATTAATGAAATAAAATATTATTCCATCGTTTAAAAAAAGGTTTATAATGTAATGCAAAAGAATGTAATGAAATATGAGGGTTTCATGTTATATCTAATTTCACCTTAAATGATAAAAATGAAAAACTTCCGATTTGACAAGTTTACGATTGAATGTAAAATGATAAAAAAGTTAATACTATATCACATTATAAACCCTTCATCCAAATAACATTTTACTATATTACATTATGAACCCTTACATCCTTTCCAAAAAATAATTCTCTAATATTACATTCATCTAAATTTCATTTTATTATACACCATTCCATGTCATTCTATTATAGCCTTAAGGAAATGATAATAAGAGTTATAATGAACATAGCAAGTAATAAAAATATAGATGACTTCCATTTATTATTATATTAGATGTATACAGTATTGCCCCAAAAGATGACACAAAAATACTACTCATCCAATCATAATATATTATCAATAATCTTTTTTGTTTTTTATCCATTATTTTCTTTCCGTACCAACTAACCAAATACCCTGCAAATTTATAATTTCGAGTTAGTTATTTTTATTAGAAAAATATCCCATAATTTCTTCCAATTAAAAAAGAAATTATAGTTTTATAATAGGAATTTTTAGGTCTATATTTTTGATACTTAAATAACAATACTTAGTACGAGTCTCACTGAAACACGATGCTTGATACGCATCTTTACTTCTACCTAATAGAGAAGTTGTTTCTAACTTTTAATACTTGAATAAATACGTTAAACAATTTATTCAAAATACGTAATTTATAAATTATTACATGCATTTAACAATTTAACTAATAATTACATTTTTTAAGTTTTTTTAAATTTTCAATTTGATACTAAATTCTTTTTTATAATTTCTTTAAAAAATAATAATGAAGCACACATGAAATAAACATTACTCACAAATTGATAAAATGCTATTTATATAA
>JANJEY010000005.1:1157392-1169687 GCA_024703695.1 Erythroxylum cataractarum | reverse complement strand
AAGAAATCCTTTAGTTTGGTGTTCCTAATAGGATTTTTAGGTAATCTTTTCACTTTGTGTAAGGATTTATAATTCCCCTTTGGTTTGGTTGGGCCACGGATCTTGTCGTGTGCGCCAACCAAGGAAATTAGTATTGTTCCCTTTGGTCGCTAGGCGCGGATCTCGTCGCTTGAACTTGTGACCTCAGGGTTTTGTTGCACTTAAGTACACGCCTCTCACCACTGAGCTACGTAGCCCAGTTGTGAGAGGTGTGGGTCTTGCACCCAACAAAACACTGTGGTCCCAGGTTCATCTCCCGAATCATTCCAAGGAAGGAGATGAATAAGGAGGCCTGGAGACCAAAGGGGACAAAACCTCAATAGTGCGAGCTCACCTAAACCAACCAAACCAGATTCAATTAAAAAAAAAGTTTACACTTTTAACACATGGGTCGGATTCATTGTCCTCTCTAATTCGGACATTAAAAATATGTATGACAATGAATCAGATTAAAATCAATCTCATAAAACTCGAGAAAATTTTGAGTTTGATCCGAAATTTGAATTTTGAACTAAATTTAAGTTAATTAAATTATGTCAAATCATAATAAAATTGGATTAACTCATTTATTTCATATAAGATCAAAAGTCTAACTCTTCTGGAAAAGTGATGCCTATAGCTCACCAACGCTACGCAAAGCGCAATGCCATTCGCATGCAACTCAGTTTCCTGTCGGGCAAAACCTGCCCCTGGCAACATTTGAATGCGACTTGACATGTCCAGTCAAAGAAATTATGCTTAGAAGCAAGGTTTTAAAAATTGGATCGGATCGTTGGTTTGATCGAAAAAAGTTTGAACCAATCATTTTTCATACATAGAAGTTATTAGGTGAAATTAAACCAGATAATTGACCGGTTTAAAGTTTTTTCGATCGTATCAAAAAGTTCAATTTGATTTTTAAAACATTGCTTAAAAGACAAAAAATATTATTTTATTTTGATTTAATAAAAATATATATTTTAGTGTGTTTGGTTCACTTAGAGTATGTTTGATTAGGGGTTTATTAATGAAATGAAATATTATTCCATCGTTTAAGAAAAAGGTTTATAATGGAATGCAACAAAATGTAATGAAAGATGAAGGTTTTATATTACATCTAATTTCATCTTAATTAATAAAAATAAAAAACTTCCGATTTGACAGGTTTATGATTGAATGTAAAATGATAAACAACTTTATATTATATTATATTATAAACCCTTTATCCAAATAACATTTTACTATATTACATTTTGAACCCTTACATCCTTTCCAAACAACAATTTTTTAATATTACATTTATTTACATTTCATTTTATTATACACCATTCCATGTCATTCTATTATAGCCTTAAGGAAATGATAATAAGAGTTATAATGAGCAAAGCGAGGAATAAAAATATAGATGACTTCCATTTCTTATTATATTAGAGGTATACAGTATTGCCCCAAAAGATGATACAAAAATTCTACTCATCCAATCATAATATATTATCAACAATCTTTTTTGTTTTTTATCTATTCCTTTCTTTCTGTACCAACTAACCAAACACCCTGCAAATTTATAATTTCAAGTTAGCTATTTTTATTACAAAAATATCCCATAATTTCTTCCAATTAAAAAAGAAATTATAGGTTTATACTAGGAATTTTTAGGTCTATATTTTTTATACTTAAATAACAACACTCAGTAAGAGTCTCACTGAAACACGATGCTTGGAAATGTTCAGTGGTACGGATCTTTACCTCTACTTGATAGAGAAGTGTTTTTAACTTTTAATACCTGAATAAATATGTTAAATAATTTATTCAAAATACGTAATTTATAAATTATTACATGCATTTAACAATTTAACTAATAATTACATTTTTAAGTTTTTTAAAATTTTCAATTTGATACTAAATTCTTTTTTAGAATTTCTTTAAAAAATAATAATGAAGCACACATGAAATAAACATTACTCACAAATTGATAAAATGCTATTTATATAATGATTAAAGTCAACACTTAAATTTGTATAAAACTAATTAAAATTTTAAAATTTAATTAAAATTAATAATTTGATAAGTATTTAAATTTATTAAGATTTAAGAATAAAGTTAAGTTACCAATTTAATTAGTTCATATATGATGTTATATTTATTGTTACTTTTAATAAAATATAATAAAAGAAATTTTTATAATATAAAATATAAAAAATTCAAAGAATATTTTAAAAAATTAAAAATTCTTAATATAGCTTTTATCATATAGAATATGACAAGAATATCAAGGAATTCAGGTAGTAAAGAACCAAACGAAGCGCTCAGTTCATATGTTGAATGAGCAAGAGACATTAAAGAAGCTTGTGAAGACAATTACACAGTAGCAAGAAAAGCACACTTTGCGCATTGCAGGTCAGGTCAGGAGGATTCCAATGTCATAATCATACATCAGGCTCGCACATGCTCGTCTCCTCCTTTACCATACTCCCAAGTACTAAAACCACCGATCACTGCTCGTAACCCGTGATTTTGATTGTCCCATTCTGCCAATCTTTGTCACGAAGGCTGAAACAGCCCATCTTGCTTTCCTTTTCATGATGTGACCTTACAAATGCTCCTAATAATTCATAAATTATGTATTCAAATTGAGTTATTTGTGTAAATTTTAAAATTTTAGATCCAATTCGACCTTCCCTTTTCTGCAATTTCTTCAGGTCTGATGTTTGTTCTCCCTTGTCAATCTTGACAGCCTCTTAAGCCTCTCATGTTTCTTCTTCTCTCAAGTGTCATTGTAGGTGAAGATTCTTACGATTGCGACTTCAATCCTTCGTTATGATTGTTCAGTTTTCTGAGAAAGTTCATAGATTGATGATTATTCTGAAACTAAGCAGAGAAGGGGCTGAATTTGGGAGAGGGTTGATGACAAAGATGGAGAGAGAAGTTGCTGGTTCAAGTCAGGCCAAGCGACGGCTCAAAACCATATCAAGTTCGAGCAACATAAGTCAGGTCCGATTGAGTTTTGGACTAATTTTGGATTGTATCCAAACCCGACTCATTGTCATCCCTAGATCGGAGTTCGGAGGTGCGGTGCAATTCCGGGAGGGGTAAACAATCAACTTAGATCAACTGTTCATAAACTAGCAGAACCCCTTTCAACCCCTAAAGACAAACATAATGCAGGATTCTTCTTCCATTCTCCCTTCAATTGGCAAGACTGTGTGTCACAGAATCAGAAGCAACCGCTCTATTACATTACCAATTAGGACCAAACCTGAAGTTCCAGACAACATATAACCAGAAGAACCTATGTAATAACACAAATATCTTTTTACATGGGATTAGTACACTTGGTATCAGCAAAAACTAGAATAAGTAGTTCACAACCATTAATCAATTAAACCTCTCTCAACAACTTAAACCCCAAAAGAACCAATTACTCTGTTTCTTCTAAAATTCCAAGTTAGACCACAGTAGATTTTCGAACAATGTATCGATAAGCAGCAACCTTTTTCCTCCTGGAATTAGTGTTGTCCACAGAGATCACCATCTTCCCAGATTCTCTAGCTGTAAATGAGTTGTGAATTGCCTCATCAGATGGATTCATCTTCCTTGTTTTATCAACAGCTATGATGTAGCTATCTTCTGCATTGGGCACGAACTCTGCACTATAGTCCAAGTCCCAACCTCCCACCACGATGTCCCATGTAATTGTAGCACCAGCCTAAGAACAACCCACACGAAACAGAACACTGATTAGTTCGATCTGATACTGTAATTGGTCTAACATGTCATGAAACTTGCAAATTTTAGTGAACTGGGAAAGTGCAGCGAGAGATTGAACCTCGATTCCTTCGATCTGAATGTTGACTTTCTCGCCTCCTTTGACGGAGAATTCAGAAGCTGGTTTTGATGGGCCGTTCTGCAAATCGCTGGGTCGACTCAGACCACCATACTGAACAGGAATGTCTTCAGGCCTTATAAATCTGTCTCAGAACAAAAACCCATTTCAGAAACAGAGCAAATGAAGACGAAAAGAGGAAATCAGATAAGTTCTAAACCTCAAAACACGATAAATCTAAATGAAATTTTCGAAAGAGAGGCTCACTTGTAAAGGGTCTCTGCAACATTTCCTTCCTTGGATATCACAAACTTGCTCTTGGTTCGCTGAGTCAAGAAGGGACTGAACATGGAGTAGAGCATACTAAAGTACCAGGGGACATTGATGAAAATCTATTCAAAAACCCAACATCGAATGTTCAGAATCAGAAACTGAGAATGGAAGCAAAAAGAGAGCATATATACTGATATACATTACCTTACGAGCGACCATTTCTGGGTAATTGTCTTGAAACAAGGACAAAATATGATTAGACGCGACCCTAAGCTCTCGTTTAGGCATGTCTTTGAGATCAGTGACTTGAATGATCGAATTAATGCCACCAGGCTTAAAGTGCAAGAGCTTAATCCCTCTCTCCAAAACTTGAACTCTCCATCTCAAGAACTTCTTCAGCTTCTCTTCGTCTCCAAAGATCCTATCGTACATTTCCTTGTCTCTAAAAACACCGTAGGCATTGTAACAAACAGGGTGTCCTTCTCTGTCGTAACCATGCATGTACGCGACAACACCTTCAAGTTCCTTAAACACCAACTCCTCTTCAACAACGTTGTCGGCTCCAAACTCCTTCCTCCAGACCAAACACTTGTCAAGCATATTGAAAGCGTCGCTGACCCTAAAGTCTCTGGCTCGGAGAAACTTCAGGAGTATGACGTTGGCTTTATCGTCGCCTCCCAGAAGAGGAACGCCCCACATGGAGCATTCGGCGTTCGACCCATATGAGCTCGAGAGCTTGTCTTTAAGCTCCTGAAGCGCTTTTCTCTCCGAGGACTTGAGGTGAGAGATGAAGTACGTGTCCTCTTTGAAGGAAGGAGTGCGAAATGTGGCGGCCTCCATTAGGGTGGTTACTAAGCTTTTCTTGCATGGCTTTGGAGAGGCTTCTAGTAGATGTTCTTGAAGCGGGGTTTGTTGCAGAGAGAGTGGTGATGAAGTTTCCATGAATGTGAACCAAAATCGAAGTCAAGACTAACAAGAAGATGAACAACAACAACCAAAAAAGAGAACTTGATATTGAACTTCGGGTACAGAGCCAAGCGGCTTAAAAGAGAACAAAAAACAAAAGGTAAATCCTATAATTACAATATTACCCCTATTTTCTAAAAACATTTAATTAAAATATTTTTTTAGAAATAACATTTAATTAAAATCTTATATCTACAAAATTAAGTAATTTAGGCAAATGTCTTACTCATTTAAAAAAATTTCATTTTAAATTATTTAATAATAAATTTAAAGTTTTATAAATTTTAATATTTTCAAAACAAATCAAGAGTTAAATTAGTAAGGCAAAAAATCTAAGGATCAACCACTATTAGATTATTATAAAATTGGTTAATGGTTAAATAAATTCGAAAAATTTTAAAAATTAATTAAAAATAACTATTAAATAAAATTTAATAAGTTTATTTTGAATTATAAAAAATAATTAGTTTACAAAATTTGACAAATTAATTTAAAATTCGATCAATTTTTAACAATAAAAATTATTAAAAAGATTAAAAAATTTTCGTTTCAATCAAATTATGTTCATCATCGTCATCATTATAACGAGTTCAAATTCTCGTAGTGAAGGAGGGTTTAATAAAATTTGATAGTATGTAGCCTAACTTTTATATAATAGAGAGACTGTTTCTAATAGGTACACATGTAGATGTGACAGAAAAATAGTGATGTAAGGTATCAGAAGAAATAAGTAAAAACTGAAATATTTAAGTAAAATGCATAAATAAGTAATGAATAAAAATATAATATAATTCAATTTTTAAAAATAAAAATTATGTTATCATATTATATACAAAACTTAAATTAGTTATCAAAGGTTTAATCATAATTTTGTAAAAATGATTTAAGAAATGTTTTTGTGGAAATCTCACGCGCGAAATGTGAGCGTGTAGGGGGTTTTCAAGGTTTGAACTGCCTGAGCAGAGGCTGGCGTGAAGAGAAGGAGATAATAATTGAGGTCAGTGGTGGTTTTGGTTTTGTTTGATATGAAGTAGGCCCCATGTCCTTGTCTCTCTGGGAAGCTCGAATTTCGGGCGCGAAACAGTACCTTCTTCGTCGCTAAACAAAGGGAAAGGGACAATAATAACTAAAGACTTAAGCTTTTGTCTCGAAAACACATGGGAACACCAGACCAAATAAAAAAGGTTTAAGGTGGTTGGTAATGGTTGTTGTATTAAGCTAATTAATCACACTTTGACATGCTTAAATCATTAACTCAAAATGGAGGTGGCATTTGGGCTAGAGCTCTTGGATTCGGATTCGGATTCGAACTCGGACTCCGACTCATACTTAGCTTGAGTTAATCGACTTTTGGGTCAATTTGAAATATTTGATTAATTATATAGTTTGAAATAAGTGATTAATAAATTATTATATGCTTTTAAAAAGTTATTTAAGAGACAATTGGTTCGGGGAATGATAATAATAATGAGAATTAATGTAATGGATAATGAAAATGAATATTATCATTATAATTATAATGGTTAGTTAAGAGGAAGAAATGATTATTCGTTAGTATTGATAGTGATTAGTTTATAAAAAAAATATTAAAAATAAATTTATTATATTATAATTAATTATATTATATTATAATTCATTAATTAGTATTAAAAATATTTTATAAACAAAAATTCATTACTAAAGAATGAGTTTATGACTTTCATACCTTTCTTAAATAGAAGGTATGGAGGATTTTTCAAAAGTGAAATATCAAAATATTACTCTAATAATGATAATCAACAACCAGCGTTTCACTTTATATTATCATTGACCCGTTTCTAAATCCATCAATCAAGCACTTCTTTAATGTGTTTCTAAAATATCTTGAATATAATTATTTGTCAAGAAAAAGTTAGAGGAATAATTAAAAATTTAAGCAAAGGCTAAGCTTTCTTTGTACTTCATCTATTAAGCGGGCGTGCTTAGGGCACTTATAAGAGATTTCATTCCATGGACGTACTTGAATGTAATTGAATTCGTATGGTCTTTTTCAAAATCATGTTAAGCTTCTCATTATTGATTCAAGTGAGGATTTGATGCAATTGACCAATGATTCAATCTTTGACAAAATGGAAGCGTTTGAATCAATAATTTTTATCAATAGATTTTAATAATAATAATAACTATTTAGTAGGTATTTCGTTCATAACTATATTACTGATTCGTTTCAGTCAATGATTAAAAAATTTAATGGACTTTATCGGTTTGATTGTAAAAATTTTGCATCGTTTAAATTTTAGAGTTGATTTACTTTAATAACTCTTATTAATAAAAAATAATCAATTTGTTAATTAACTGATAAATTTTAAAAAATTAATAAGTTATTGTAAACTAAAATAAATTATTTAATTTTCATTTAACAATAAGTTTTTTAGTTAAACTTTAAATGATTGGATTGATAAAAACAATTTTTTAAAATTATATTTTTAATTATTTAATTTTATTTAATCTTAAATTATTTATGATAGTCTAATACCAATTAAATATTTTAAACTTTAATTTTTTATTTTACAGATTTATTTCGGGTATAATTTTTAAAATAGTTATTGTTAAAGTGAAAAGCGGTTGTTGGAGAATGACTTGAAACTTTTTAATTTATGTTCAAAACAATAAGACATTGACAAAATGGATTCAAAAAAGTAATTATTAGGTCACTCTAATCATCAATGTTGTTTTGCCATTATAAGCATATGTGTCCCTTAACACACTTATCTCATTACAGGAAAACTCCATTTTAGTGAAACATGAGAAAACATCAATAATTGAAGAGAGGGAGAAGGTGAGAATAAGAAAAAGAACAACACTAAAGTATAGTTAGTATGAAACATCAATTTCAAAGGCCAAAACTTAAGCTTCAAACACGGTTTGCTTGAATCAAGGTGTGAAAATGATTGGCTTTGTTTATGTCATGTCAGCCTCTAGATTTGATATGAATCTGCATTGGTTAAAGAAGCTGGCATATGTGCCAAGAAGCAAATAGCAATACTGTACCTTAACATGGTACTCCTTTAGTTGGCATTATGGTTTTGACTCCTTGGAGATGACTGTAGCTCAATTAAGGCTTTGCTTTGATTTAGAAGATGATAATGAAGGGATAACAATAGATCGAGTGGATAATAAACCTCGCTAAAATTCAATTCTACGGAGGAAATTAAATGAAATACGTCAGATACAAAATATGAAAAGGTGTTTATAACTTTCCACGGGAGACTTACCCCCAACCTAAAGTAGCTAGGTGGGGAAGTAAAATTAGTCTTTATTCATATATTGACTTCTTCCGTACGAAATGAGCCACTTCAAATAGGTTCATTGCTCCGGCCCATAATACAATTAATCCAGCATGGCTACATGAGCTCTTAGTAGTTTACCGGATAAATTGATAAGTCGGACATTTCCAACCCACCAAGAGGTCGATTTTAAAGATATCCGATATAAAAACTCGACATGGGCTTAGAGACATTTATTGTAAAAACTCGATATAAGTTGAGATTTAGTCTTGCAAAATAACATTATGTTGATGCATATCATTTTAATTTTAAAATTCTTAAATTTATAAATTAAAATTATTGTTTTAAATGATTTCATTGATGTAACCTTGTTTAAGTAAAATGCCTGAGGTCTTTTAAATCAAGTTCCAAGTTTTCTTTTAGACCTAAACCCAAGTCAAAACTTGATCAATCCGACCTTATTTTGCCAACTTCAAATTAAATCAGACTAAACCGAGCGTTAATTGCTAACCCTTTTAAAAACAATATTAAAATAAATAAATAAAAGACTATTCTCAACTATTATAATTTTTAGTTTTATTTTTCATCTATGTTTATGTCTGGTTGTTAATGTCAATATAATTATATTTTTATTACTGATGACAATTATATATTATATAAATTATTTTTAATTGATTAAATTTATTTCAATCTTTAAAATAATATTTATTAATAAATTAACAAAAATTATTTTATTATATTAAAATAAATAATTCATATTTTATTTTTATTTTAATGAAAAATAATATTCCAGTTTTAAAATATATTTTATTTTTAAAAGTCGAATTATATATATATATATTTATGTATTTATTATAATTTTATTTACATAATTATTTAACGTATCAATTTTATTTATTTATTCATAAACCTGCATCACTTTTATATTTGTCACATCTGGATATAGATTTATCGAAAATAGCCTCTTTAGTATGTAGAAGTAAGGTTGCGTACTGTCAGACCTTCTTAAACTTCGTTCTATTGCGAAACTTCAGACTGGGTGTGATAGTGATGATATTTCGAAAATGTTTTAAATTTAATTATATTTATTAATAACTAAAAAATTAAATAAATATGTTAAATTTTCATAATTTATTAATAATTGATATATTCAAAAAAAGATGATTCTTTTTACTGAATTTAAAAATAAAAAATAAATAAAGGTTTTTTAATCCCTTCATAAATCTCAATGTACAAGTTGGCTTAGAAGTCAAAGCGGCGTGAAACTTTAGACCCCACTTTTGAGGGAAAGATGAAAGACAAGATTAGTGTTGCTAATTAAGTTAAATTGAATGAGAGAGAATATTTGGGGATCAGGAAGGAAGCGATTAAGCACCACGCTTTGGACCACTGATGATGTTTGTTTGAAGTTTGCAGCTTTTTGCTCTCAGATTCAAAAATGGTGGCTCAAGCTATAGGATCATAAAGCTAAACTAGTTGCTTCCTTAGCCATTTTTTTTAACTATTTGGATCATAAAAATCTTATCTGCTTGTAACAGTAATTCGTTATTATCACACTTAGTCTGAAGTTTTGTAATAAAATAGAATCTGGAAAAATTTGATAGTACACAATCTTAACATAGTAGAGACGTTATGACAGTAACACATGTGATTAAAAAATTTAACCAGTTTAGACAATGTTATCGTAAAAATTTTGAATAGGTTAATTTCAGATTCATTTTTTAATTTTTTTCGTTCGATTTATTTTAATAATCTTTATTATTAAAAGTGATAAATTTATTGGTCAATTTTTATAAACTAAAAGATTTTTGTAAACTAAAATAAACTAATTTAAATAATTTTGTAACGGTCTAATATCAATTGAATTTTTTAACCTATAAATATCTTATTTTATCAATTTTAATTCTAGTTTGACATAATACCCCATTCCCAACGTCAGTTGACTGGGAATGAGGTGTTACATTTTTTGTTCAGTTTAGTGTATGATACCATATTATGTACAGTAAAAATGAGATAGTGTTACATTTTTTATTCAGTTTAGTGTATAATGTCATGTTATGTACAGTAAATGTGAGATGGTTAATATGCCATTTCTGACAGATATGTACACATGTATCCGATGGACAATGTGCATATATCAGTTGAGAATGGAATGTTACATTTGGTTTTGAAAATATTGGTAAAAATAGGAAAGTTATATGGTCAAAGGCATTACATTTACATAGGTAAATTTAATATTGATAAAATGTGAGGAGCTTTGGTATAATTTTGCCAATTTTTTAAATATTAATTATTAAAAATATCTTGTGATATTAAAATTTAAAAAATAAGTCTTTATTAAGTATATTTGTGAATAATTTTAAATATTAAAAAAAGTGGTTTTCAATTTGTTAGAAAACTCATCTTTTTGGAATTTTGTAAGATAATAATATTAAAAACATACATTATATAAACATCAATATTACTAATGCGATGATTTAATCTACTCTATAAACTTAATTTGAACTAATTAAACATAACATAAATTAACAATTTATTACAGTTATTTTAAATTTAACCAGATCGAGTCATATTTAATTTTTCATTACATCGAATCATTTTATTAATAATATTGATCAGTCCGTATATATTAAAATTTCTCATTATTTTTATAAAAGTATAAAAGAAAGAGTTTTAAAAAAATTAAAAATCATAAAAGTTTTCTTAAAAATAAAAAAGAGTAAATTTCTTAAACCCTAGAAAAATAATATAATATCCTATTTGGTTCAGTCGAATTTTGGTGAGGCTGGACGCTACTGCTTGGATCCATGAGATTGACTAATTCTAGTTCAAAAATACCTGCAAAATAATAAAAGTACGCTGGGGTTGATTTCCGACAGGTCTCTCTGACGCTCAAGTCCCTTTCTTGAGAAAATTTTGGTGGCTAGTAAATAAAGGAAATAGGGTTCTTGAAATTTACATCTTTTTTATGATAAGGTAATGAATTTATATGGTCAATACTTATAGAAATTATGTCAATTTTCAAGGGATGAGCCGATCGACCCATGCGTCATTCTAAGTCTGAGCTTGAGCGTAACACAACCGACTCAACTACTATCTTTTACCCTATACTTAACACTCGGTTTCCAATCGTGTATCACTTAATTTTATATATATATTAGTGTGAATTGTATATAAATATGTGGATAAAATTTAATAAAATAAGATAAAAACTAGTTAACTAGAATGAAGAATCTATCGCCCTAAGAGGCTAAAACTACCAGAAGAAGACAAACAGATTAGACTACCTATTTTCTTTCTTCACATGTTCTAGTGTCTGCACTAAAGCAGAGTTTCTAACCAGATCTTGTATTCTGCATTTTGGCTTCTTTGCTCTTAGAAGAACACAAATCTAGAAACCAATCTAGTAAAGGTCACATGTTGAAAGTACAGAGAGAAAGAGAGGTTCTCAGATTCAGATTAGCTCAAGCAAAACACATAGAAGTACGAGAAAAAACCAAAAACAAAAGAAAAAGTTCATGTTACTAAATTATCGCTAAGCAGTGTCTTCCACTTTAACTCTTTTTCAGTTTCACTTTTTGACTTGTGCACAAACCTCACTTTGGTTAAACACCCTTTAATCATCAGCCTCCTAAAAGTTTACTAGTATCCTATTTCTAAAATGATATAAAAAATCAAATAATTTGAAAATAATAAATAATTTAACTCATTTTTAAATATTCTTATTATTTTTTTAAAATTAAAAGAGACAAAGTTTAAGTAACTTGGACATGTTAAAAGGAAAATTTCTCGATATTCTAATAAAAAAATAAAAAATTAACTTTTCTATTCTTGATATATAAGAAAGTGGAATCCAGCTCCTAATACGGTAATACTGTTAGGTGAGGGAGGACTTATTCCCATATTGGAAATAAGTGAAGGAGGGGGTTAGCTTACAACCTATAAATAA
>JANJEY010000005.1:1099249-1128795 GCA_024703695.1 Erythroxylum cataractarum | reverse complement strand
TAATAATTATGCAATAATTATATTTAATTATATATAATATTAAAAAAATTTAAAAAAATTCAAAAAAAATAAAAAAAAAATATCGAACCGGTCCGACCGGACTGGTTCACACCGGTCCAATTGAAGATCGGTTTTGGGGCATGAACCGGATCGGACCACCGACCGGTCACCGGTCTGACCGGCCGGTCCGATCCGGGTTTCAAAACCCTGATTATAGGCATACACGAGTTATTATCCCGCAATTGATCTGTTGCTTATCGACACGTCTACCAGGAAAGCAATCGATGTGTCGATTGGCTGGCCTCTCAAACAGCCCATTTCAATATTGGGGTTACATTTTTTGACAATACACCTTCTTGGTGTTTCTATTTCCTCTTCAAAGGATCAGTCGAGCTTCAGCCGAAAAGTCCGAACTCCAACTTAAGATTTAGTTAATTTAGGGTCTGTCTGCCGGTATCTTTCTTTCAAATAAACAATTAATATTCTTACTTAATTGTCTGAATGGACCAAAGGTTTGTCATTAATAACGTAATTAATAAAGCATGTCTAAGAAGACGACCAAGAAATATAGCCGTTATAGACGGGACCAGGTCTGCAAGATAAGTTAAATTTAGCCGTTACTATTACCTAACCGCAACCGTAGACTACCAAGCCCACTTCGTCTGTCTTTGCTCCTTTTATCTTTTTCTTCTCTTACAACTCCACTCTTTCCCTACATAGCTTCAACTCTCCTTTCTCAACTGGGATCTCATCTGACTCTTGTATCTTTCGTTCAAAGAGAAGGTGCAGACATTTTCTGTTTCAGTTGTTTCTAATCCCATCCATGTTCATGGGAGACAACTTTCACTACTTCAGAAGCAAGTGCTTTGTTTTTGTACACTTGTTATCTTTTCTACTGGCTTGCAGCTACCAGTTAGCTTCTTGCCAGAAATGGGATGGAATGATTGTGACTCGAGCAGATTACCAATCTCTTCGAGCAATCAAGAAAGAAATTGTGGATGTCAGAGGAGCTCTACGAAGCTGGAATGACAGTGGTTATGGAGCTTGCTCTGGTGGGTGGGCAGGAATCAAATGTGTCAAAGGAGAGGTCATTGCTATTCAACTTCCATGGCGAGGACTTGGTGGAAGGATCTCTGAGAAGATAGGTCAGCTTCGAGCACTTCGCAAGATTAGCCTCCATGACAATGTTCTTACTGGAAATGTCCCTCAGTCTTTTGGTTATCTTCATAACCTCAGAGGTGTTTATCTGTTCAACAACCGACTTTCGGGTTCTATACCTCCTTCAATTGGTCATTGTCCAATTCTTCAGACTCTTGATGCAAGTAACAATTCACTCACTGGTACAATTCCTCCTAGTCTTGCCAATTCTACCAGGTTATACAGACTTAATCTGAGCTTTAATTCCTTAACTGGTTCAATCCCAATGAGCCTTACCAATTCCTCTTCACTCACCATTCTAGCTCTCCAAAACAACAATCTTTCTGGTCCTATTCCAGATTCTTGGGGAGGATCAGAGAACAGCTCTTACCAACTTCGGTTCTTGACCATGGATAGCAATCTTCTCTCTGGAAAGATTCCGGTAACTCTTGGCAAGTTGGCTTTGCTTCAAGAGCTCTGTCTGAGTCATAATCAGATTTCAGGAACTGTACCTGATGAACTGGGAAGCCTCTCTAATCTGCAAAAGCTTGATTTATCAAACAATGCTATAAATGGAAGCTTCCCAGCTAGCTTTTCCAACCTGTCGTCTCTAGTTTTTCTGAATCTGCAGAACAATTTCTTTGATAACCAAATCCCTGAATCTCTTGACAGATTACATAACCTCTCTATGCTCAACCTGCAAAACAACCAATTCACAGGACCTATCCCATACACCATTGGGAACATTTCTGGCATCAAACAACTTGATTTAGGCCGAAATGACTTTACTGGAAAAATCCCAGCTTCACTTGTGGGGTTAGCCAATCTCACTTCTTTCAATGTTTCCTACAACAATCTCTCCGGTTCTGTTCCATCTCAACTCTCTAAAAAGTTCAACTCAAGTGCTTTTGTGGGCAATATTCAGCTTTGTGGTTATAGTTCTTCAAGCCCTTGTCTTTCTCCACCACCCATGGTGCTTCCAGCTCCTACAATTGAAGTATCAAAGTATCCCCATCACAAACTTAGCACCAAGGATATTATACTTATAGCAGCTGGTTGCCTCCTAACTGTTTTACTACTACTTTGCTCCATTATGCTATGTTGTCTTACGAAGAAAAAAGCTGCATTGAAACAAAAGAATGGCAAAGCTACCAGTATAACGGCTACAAGAGAGAAGGCAGTTCCTGCTACTCATGCTGAAGTTGAATCAGCCCGTGAAATGGGTGGAAAACTAGTACTTTTTGATGGGCCATTTGTGTTCACAGCTGATGATTTGTTGTGTGCAACTGCTGAAATAATGGGGAAAAACACATTTGGAACAGCATATAAAGCAACTTTAGATGATGGAAACCAGGTTGCTGTGAAGAGATTGAGAGAAAAGAGCACTAAAGGGCAGAGAGAGTTTGAGACTGAAGCAGCTGCAATTGGGAAGATTCGTCATCCAAATCTACTGGCATTAAGAGCATATTACTTGGGTCCTAAAGGAGAAAAGCTCCTCGTTTTTGACTACATGCCTAAAGGGAGCTTAGCATCTTTCCTCCATGGTAAGTAGATCCACCAATTCTTGAACTTTCGTTATCCACACATGTTCAGGAACTTGAACTTGGTTGTTAATCAATTGTTCAAACCAAAATGGATTATGAACTAAGATTATGAAATGATCCACATAAATTAACTTCTAGTGGCGGATTTTCTGTAAAGAATAAGTTTTTTTTAGTCTAATAGTGATGAAACTAGTGACTGACCTAAAGAGTAACATCATGATCTTGTTCTCTGAATTGAAAATTATCCATGTAATGCATATTAATTGGTGTATGAAGCATAAGATAATAAAATAAGAGATGAATGTGTCTCGTAACTATCATATGCTGGTATATAATCCTTCGTATTTGCAGCTCGTGGACCGGATACTGTTGTTGATTGGTCGACAAGAATGATCATAGGCATGGGAGTTGCAAGAGGACTGAATTACCTCCACACAGAAGAGAACATAATCCATGGGAATCTGACATCAAGCAACATAGTTCTTGATGAGCAGACTAATGCACACATAGCAGACTTTGGCCTCTCCAAGCTCCTGACAACTGCAGCCAATACCAATGCTATAGCCACCGCCGGAACGCTCGGGTACCGAGCACCAGAGCTTGGAAAACTCAAGAATGCAAGCACAAAGACTGATGTCTACAGCCTCGGAGTGATAATTCTAGAGCTATTGACAGGAAAATCACCTGGTGAACCAATCAATGGCATGGACTTGCCTCAGTGGGTGGCATCAATAGTTAAAGAGGAATGGACTAATGAAGTTTTTGACTTGGAGATTATGAAGGATGCACAAACCATCGGGGATGAGTTGCTCAACATACTCAAATTGGCTCTACACTGTGTTGATCCATCACCTTCAGCAAGACCTGAAGTACAAGAAGTACTCCAACACCTAGAGGAGATTAAATCAGAGCTGCTGCTTTCTAGTTCCGCAGATGATGGAGCCAAAGTTCCACCTGCAACTGAATAGACTTTTCCTGTTATTTTGCAGTATCATAATACAAGAATCAAAAGGGTATTCAAAAGCATATTAGCTCATGTCTTAAGCTTAGAATGTATTCTTTATTATTAGTATTATTTTTTGATCTTAGACAATAACTATTCTTTCAATTAATTGTTATGAAATAAACTGAAATAATGATATTTTCCTAATCTCATACTTTTTTTAAAATTTGTTAGTCTGCTTGTCTTTTTCCATTTCTTTATCAACAACCCTATTGAAACTAACCAAAAGAATAGGTCCATATATTTCCTTTTCTTTACTTCTTAAGTTTTATTTTTTGCTATGATACTAACATAATTAAGTTTTATTATTTAATTATAAAATAATATAGTTAATCATCATTTTGCGGACCACACGGTATTTATGTAGTAAAAACAAACTGTTGCTTTTCATTCCACTTCTTCCCCTACTAAATTCCATCCATGTTTGAAACTTTACACCACGTCATCAAATAGCAGCTTTCTCTAATTCTGTCTCATACCTTTTTACCTTGTTCAACAAGCTGGAAAGCTTCATTTCTTTCTTCTGATTACCTGCACATTGAAGTTAAAACATACACTCAACGCACATATCAATCCAGACAAGGTGAGAGCTTCTCGAAGAGATCAGGTCAATTTCAATAAACAAACAGCTGTTCCGACTTCAAGAATCATAAATTTACTTAAATGAGGTCATCTAGTTGATGGTTATTTTGGCATTGATCAATCTTCAACAGCTTATCAGTTTAAGTTGTAATGAATGAAATCAAAGTGGGTGTTGAAGTCTTTCTTAGCACTTTCTTTTTACCTGGTTTTTGTCCAGGACCTTTAGACAGCAGGATGATGCTCTACCTTGGAGCTGATGCGTGTAAGCTCCTTAATTCAGGAATCTTGTACTGTTGACTAACCTTGCCACTCCAAAGCTGAAGACAGCTGCTTAACTTGACTCATTGTGCTTGCTGATGGAGCTTTAAAAATGGTTTTCAGGAATGGATCGTCCATTGCCTTATTTTTGTTTATATCACCAAACGTTCTTTGAAGAGAACAGGAACGTATAGTTCTCTTTGATCTTTTAACCTCTCTTGTGAAGTGGTAGGATCTCTTCAAAAACTACTGCTCACGTTTTCCAAATTTCTTGTGTAAAATGCAACAATCACAATCTTAGCCATAATCGATTCAATTTTTTTATATCGATAAAACTCGCAGTCACTATTTTTCTGTCTGCACAACTATTTTTCGGATGTGCGAACTGATTACAATAAATTAAACATGTAATCGAGTTTTGCCACTGAGTTATCAAATGCTATTCATTTTCAGGAGTGTAAAAGCAAAACCTGTCAAATATCTCCTCAGGTTGGCAACTTTTAAGTGCAAGTTCTTCTTCGTCCCCAAGAGAAATCCTGACGTAACAAAGCACAAGCTCGACATGCAATTGACAAGAACGACAAGCCAATATACCCAAGAATACAGGTCCAACAAACAAAGATAAGAAAGGCATTGAAGCATTTCTAGTCATCTGACATGACGCCAAGGTAGCTCTTTTACCACCCATTAGACACCTTATCAGCATCCTTATGATGACGTAATGAAGGGTGCTGTCCGCTAGTTTTGATAACTTGAAACTTCATTCCTTTATTGTTCTTAAGATACCTCTCTACTTGTTTGGCTATAGGACAATAAACGATTTGTCAAAAGAGGGTTCTTTTCCAACGAAAAGTGGCATAAGAAAGAAGAGATCACAGAGAAGACGCAATAGTTGCGAGTCTGTAGAAGATACATTAACAAAGTGGAAGATGCAACACAAAGCTGAAACTTGTAAAATTCCGGCAAAGGGTTCAAAAAAAGGGTGTATGAGAGGAAAAGGAGGGCCAGAGAATCTGAATTGTAGATTCAGAGGTGTTCGACAGAGAACCTGGGGCAAGTGGGTTGCTGAAATTCGACAACCGGCGAGGAAAACAAGTGTAATGAATACCAGAGGGAGTAGACTTTGGTTGGGTACATATGATACTGCTTTTGAGGCTGCTGTTGCTTATGACAGTGCTGCGAGAGTTATGTATGGCCCAAGTGCCATACTCAATTTTCCTGACAACTCTCTCGAAAATGATGATTTATCTCCTGAAACATCACCTAGTGAACCAGAGAAACCGGTAAGCAATTTCAGGTCTCCTATGAAGAAAGTTGATAGTAATAGGGTTGGTGAATTTGAGGAACTAAATGAAGAATCAGGGTTCTGTGCAGCTGATGAGAAGATGGAGAAGCTTGTAGAGATGGCTGACAGCAGTCCAACAACCTATTTTATATCTTCTGATGATGTTGTCAGAACTGAAGGCTCTATTCTAAAGGAAGAAATAGATGAAGAACTTGCTGCAATTATAAGACTTGCTGGTTCTTATGATGTCAATGATGGATATGGTTTCATGAATCATGAGATCAAGATGGTAGATACAGAAAGGCTAGCCTTAGATGTGGCCAACAATCCTGAAAACATGTATAGTGGCTATGACTATTTGGCGTTTGGTTCTACAGACCAACATCAGAGTGGAAGATCATATGACCTATCTTGTCAAATGCAGAACACAGGAGGAGAGACTTTACTAGATAGCCTGAATCATGCAATGTATGAGTACAATTTCTCAAGGCAGGGGTCGAACAACTGGGGGTTTGTGGAAGAGCTAGGATTTCTTGAGCACTGGGACACAGCTTCAATCTGATTCAATACTCACTAAAACCAAGACCTTTGGTGTATTTTGACAGTTCCTTAGCATAAAATCCTGGTTGTTGTTCTTTTTCAGGGCATAATGTTATTTAGTACAAGGAGATGCCGGTGGTTCTCTGGTGATAGCAATTACAGAGTTGTTCTTTGAGGCGCTACTTTTTGAACAATATGAGTTGTTGGTGAATAATCGATTTGTAAAATAGTTACGAGTAACAAGAAATAATTCCTATACCAAATGAGCAAATCGGTTTGAATCCTCTACACCGAGTTTTTTCTCCCGTCATGATTATGATGTATATCCTCTGTTCTGCACTTAAGTACCAAAAATGGTGAATGTGGAGGCTTGCAGAAGCCAATCACAGAAATCAAAAGACAACAAGTATCCTTCTAAAATTGTATAGCAATAAGTTATCAATTTGCTACAAGTTGGGGAATAATATATACAAATCTAGTTTGTAATAAGTACAAAAGTAGTCAAGAAAACTTTTAAAGAACATCTGCTGTGGCTAGAATCATGAACCCAGATTGCCAGATTACTGTGTATATCAAATAATCGATTCCAGCCTCATTTTTCACAAATATCAGCGAGGCCAATGATCATATGAAACGCAAACTCTCAGCACTAATATCATACCTCGAGCCGATAGTAGGACCGAATCTTGATTGCCATGCACATGAAGAGAAGTTGAGCAATGGTGTCTTGGCGACCTCAGGTTAGTGTTCTCTTGCGGTGTCCCCTGTGGAATGCACTTGGTTTGCTGAATCTGATCGAACGCATCTTATTAGCCTTCCTGCTCCCCCGTGGCCCAGATTAGCTTCCATGGTCCACTTTTTGAGCCCAGCCTGTGGAACAATTTAAAAGATTCAGCCAAAACCAGTGCATAAAAAACTGGTGCAACGTTGGGACGTATCATCAGGACGTCAGGATTAACCTAATTTCTAATGCAATATAAGTTTTCTGCATGGTCTACTAGCAACTGAAGATTTGAGCAAGCAATGCACCCAAATTGCAAAACGTTAACAAGCTGACAAGAGCTATACCTCCATGCTCCAGCCACCACTCGCAAGGTCATGAACAGGAACAGCCCTGTCCAGATTCCGGCAAGACCAAATGCAGGGGCAGCCACAATTAAGAATACAGAAGATAGCAACCCAACAACCACCTACATCAATTTATAATAAGCTTGAAGGAAAGTGAGAATTTTTATATTTCAACTAGTACAAGAATTGAGAACAAACCATAGAGTATGCAGCATAGCTGAAGTCAGAAACTCCATAGTAGAGCCCATCAATAACAAATGCAAGAGCATTCATAGGTTGAGATCCAGCAACAAACTGCGAACGAGGGTGACAATCAGTGAGGTAGTCAAAATTGTCTCCTCATCACGTGCTCCAGCAAAGTATTCAGTGAATAAAAACCAGAAACCCAAAGTATAGTAGTACATTATTCCACAACCATGTCTCAGGAATTTATCCAATGGGGCTAACTCCCCAAAACCTAGAAATTGGTTGTGTTATCAATACATCTTGAAGTGAGGGTGGTTACATAACCCCAGGCTTAAAAGAGACCCTTAAATCCCGTAATATAGTGCAAACTCTTCACACTACAACATTTGTAATAGCTTCGGTAGTAAAGTGTCTTTCATTGTTGGCTTCCCTGAAAATTACTATTTGGCCTAAATTAGAGACCCTTTAGAGAGCTTGAAGAAAGCTATCACACAGGTGACTATACTGCATACTAGTGATCCTTCACTCATCATTTTACCATCTATGATTGCATCAAACATCTAAATGCCTCATTTGATATTTACCATTTAAACAAGCTACGCTTGCACTGACCAAGAAAATTGTAACGGCACCTAAAATCTGCCAATAACTGCAAAACTTTTATCATCCATGAATTTTTTTATTACAGGATACATTCTTATGACAACAAATATCCAACACTATTGTTTATGGAGCCAGGGAGAAGTAAGATCTCAAATAAATTTACCACAGAAGCAGTGCTCACCAAGATGCCAGACTGGGCAATTTCAAGGACTTCAGAATCTGAAGAGAACAAGCTAGAAAATGTTCCAAAGCCAATAGATAATACAAACCCCAAGGCAATCCCAGTTCCAAGACCAATCTGTTTGACAGAGCAGTGAAACCAAGTTAATTTATAATCGATATCACCAAACCTTTCAAACCAACTAATAATGGCATTACTCAAGTAATTAATCTTTGACCTGTAACACTTTATAAACCACTTGGCGTGCTTGTTCATAACTTCCTTGGGAATAACCATTGGCCAGAAGAGCCTGTTAAAAGAAAAATCAACAATGACAAGTTGAGAATTTACAATTGAGTTCTACATATTTCTGTAAATAAAAAATATGGAAGTAGCTCAAACTTTTTCAGGCCCTTCTTTATAATCTCCTATATGCAACAATCTTTCAAGACTATTAGAAAGAACGTACTGGCAACTGCATATAATGTGAAATCCCAAAACCACAGGGAGAAAGCAGGAAATAATCAAACAGCTAATGCGATCACTTTGTTTTTTCTTCATTCTCTATTTTTCATTTTTTTCTCAAACATACAGACAGGAACGCAAACAGGAGTACAGGAAGTTGTTATAAATTTGCTTCTATTTCCTAGCAAAGACATCCAAAATCAAAGAAGGCCAGACAGGAATTACAGCAGACAATAAAAACTGCACAAGCATAAACATTTGATCATACTATCTCCTCTCCATATCTCAATCACAAAAGAAAATCCACCTCAAAACATAGAGTTGTAAATAACAATCGCAAAGTACAATCAGCAACCTTAACTCCCATAAACTACGAAAAACTCCCCAATTTTGAAGGCACAAATCAAAGGAGGCAACAACAGTAAATCATTCGTTTAAGCATTTGTGAGCAAACAAGAGCTCTTGATATCCAAAAAATAGTTCTCATTTGTAAGTTAGCCCCCAACTAACTTACAAGCCTTAGAAAGTGCTCAAACCTTTTGATTGAACAGTTAACTAGAGTTACTAATCTGACTGTTCAATATATAGTTAATGAGCTAACATCTACAAATGCACCCGACAAACTAAAAAAAAAAGGGGCAGTTCACCTGACCAGCAATGGCCAAAGCATCATTAAGCAAAGATACAGCCAACCAGATTTGCATGCAAATTTGATGACCAGCCATAGGTACAGGGCCCTCCTTTGCCGCCAAGGATGTTGACAGAGTCATTGTTAAGAGCACTGCTATGGTCCTGCCAATAAGTAGACCACCTGCGTGTTTATTTAGAAAAGAAAATGAGAAACACAGATTCAGTTGGAATAAATGCTTTCTCAACTAAGGCAACAATTAATATTCGTGAACCATTGCTGTCAGCCAGGAGAGAGAGCATGCAAAGTCAAATAAGATAAATTTTGGCAATAAACGTACCAGAATTTAGATACTGCAGAATTCTGCTTCCATTAACGTCAGGAGAAATCAGTAGCACTTTCCCATTCAATTCCCATAGAAGGATAAAAGCTATCAGATATCTGGACAAAGGTAAACACATATAACCTGATTACAAAGAACGCTTAATAGCAGTTTTTATAAAATCACTAAGGGCACTGCTATGATTAAGTTACCACATTAATGACGTACTCAGATATCACAGTAGCAACTGCAGCTCCACCAACTCCGAAACCAAAAAGAAATATCAATATCGGATCAAGCACTATGTTAAGTAAGTTTCCAGCCCCTGATATCCGGACAATACAACTATCAAATCATTGTTTTTTACATTTAGTGACAAATGCTAAAGCTACTTAATTGTGCAAGATATCATGTTCGGGATCTTATTTAATAAAAGATTGCCACAAGCAACATGCATCCTAGATTCTAGGTTTAAATCATCACCAGAAAATCATTTCAACATGTCTTCAACAGTACCCAATTCACAAAAAACAACATAGTACAATCTTCTTAACGCAGATACTTGCCAATTGCATACAAAGGCGTCTCTGTATCCTTAAATCCACGAAAGGCACCTTGTGCAGCTAGTGCAATTACAATAGCTGGAGCGCCATAGGCTCTCAAGGTAAGAAAGCACTCGGCTGGTCCTCGCATTGGTGAATCCTAAAAACATAAAGACATCACACTGTTTAAAAAAAACTCTGAGAACGTAACTGAAATTGGGCATCGATAAATGATAATAAAGCTAAATAACATATATAGTCAAAATTCAATTCCACAGCTAACAAATAAGCCCCACGTACAACAGCTATACCCATAAGATTCAACAGGAAGCCCGAACCGATCGCGAGCGCAACCGTTTCCACAATGCCAACCCCTGCAGCAAGCGCCAGGGAAGTGGACACTGATGGAAGAAACTTCTTCCCTTCTTGCAAATCATCTTAATCCAAAAAGGAAAAGGAATTTCAAACAAAAAGCCTTATTCACTTCAACAAACACACAAATTACTCAATTGTATGTATATATGTAATCCTATTACCGTCACCATTTCTTTTGGCCTGCTCCTCCGCGACGAATGAAGTTGTAATGTTGAGAAGCGGAACATTGAACAACTTCGACACCAAATTGAAAATCGAAACCGATACACCAACCGCCGCCAATTCCACCGATCCGATATGACCAACGAAAGCAGTGTCTACGAGAGAGGCAATTGGATCGGCGGCAAGAGCCAAAGCTGCAGGCAAAGCGATCGATAAAATCTCCAACCCTAGCTCATCAAACTTAAGCTGAAACCTATCTCTGCCAAAACAGAAACCGTCAAACAATTCAACCACTTCGAAAGAGCCAAACAACGAATACTAATATTCGATAACTATATCTAGAAAGCTGACCTCAAGTGAAAAAAGGAACCGCTACGACGTCTCGGCTTATCGGAGTTGTTCACGGGTCCACTTGCGGTCGTGGAAGGTTCCGGTTTCTTCGGAGCGGGAGTGACGGTTGTGCTGGTTTTGCGCGGGGATGGTTTGACAGCGGCTCGCTGACGGCACGAACGGTTGCCGGCGAGTGATCGGTTAGGCTGCTGAGAGTTTATGCTCGCGAGAAGATGGTTCGAGAGACGAGTAGCCATCGCCGAGAGGAGTTTTTTTTTTCCCCCCCTTCTCGCGTGTGTGTGCGAGAGAATAGCAAGAGTCAGTTAAACTCTTGTTCCGATGTGTAACGTGTTGTTTTGTATTTTTTCACAACCACATTAACGGATAGATTGCGCGCTGGTTTAGTAAAATATCTTTCTGGGAACATTGGGCTTGAGCTTGTGAGCCCGTTGGACTTACACAAGTAGTAATTGTTGGGTTAGCAGTGTAACAATGGACCCGGTACAACTCAGTGATCTCAACCCGACCCGATATAATAAATTTGAAAAACTTTAAGTTTGATTCACCTTACAAAAATTTTGAAGGCGATTAATTAGAAATAAAACATGTTCAAATTTATAAATAATAATTTGATCAAGACGATTATCTAATTTTGAATAAATATGACAATTTTTGGCTCAAATGTCTAAATTTGATTATTTTTAATGGGTCGACTCATGAATAAGGCCCAACTCCAAACTAACTTGAAACTCAATTGTTCTAAGCAAAATAGCATCGTTTTGCTCAGAATAGTTAGTCATCGAGTAACTCTATGCTTGCACAACTCAAGGTTAAACTCAATTAAAAAAATTACGTTATTCTATATTTTTAGTTTTAAAAAAATTAGCTAGGATTGGCTGGCCCATTGGCCGACTTATTATCATCCCTAATTATGAGTCGTTAATTAAATAATTTATTAAAAAATATATAGTTTGGAGATATTATGTGCAACTAACAATTTATTTAATATGTGATCAATAGTGGTTACAAATTTTATCTTCTTTTAAATGATTATTAATATTTAAATTAAAATTTATTTTTATGATATATTTCTCTTTTTTGTAATGTTTAATTACTTCAATTGTTATAAAAAATTTACTTTGTTGTCATTTATATTAATAATTTGGTACCTTTTCTTTTTTCAATTGTACAAATGTATGGTAACTCTTGTGATTTTTGGTCTTTTTTGTTCTTCTTTCAAATCTCATATCATACAATTGAGAAATTAAATGCAAGACCTTATAATTTTTAAGTAAGACCTTCCAATTGTTAAGGAGAAATGAACTTGAAAGCTCAACTCCTATGATACTTTTGACAATCAACACATGCAAATTGTACATTTAAGATTATGAATAGTGATGGACTAGGCATGGGTCTATCTCTATAAGAAAGAGACTCTCTATTATGTAAAAATAGAGTTATGCATTATTAAACCTCTAGCCTATATTTCAATTGAAGTCTTACTGAGTATCATTATTGTTGTTATTATTGTAGTTAGTAATGATGGATGCCATTTATCTACTACCTATTATCATTTTTGAAGATTCAATTGTTCAGGAGAAATGAACTTGAAAGCTCTAACTCCAATGATACTTTTGACAATCAACACATGCAAATTGGATATTTAAGATTATGAATAGTGATGGACTAGGCATAAGTCTATCTTTATAAAAAACGAGACTCTCTGTAAAAATAAAGTTACGTATTGTTGAATCTCTAGCTCATATTTCAACAGAAGTCTTACTGGATATCATTGTTGTTGTTACTGTTATTGTTAGTAATGATGGATGCTATTCATCTACTACCTATTATCATTTTTGAAGATTCAATCATTTACAAAGAACAATCATTCAATTAGTAAGAAAAACTTGAGATGTGACAATTCTTTTGATCAGAAATTAGTAAAAAAATAATAATTTTAATCATTCTGTATGGAAAGATTAAATTATAAATTATAAATTTAATTGAATATAAATTAAGTCATTAATTTTATATTATTATAATTTCATTTTCTATAATCAATTAAATAAAAATTATAACTCAATTTAACCTTTTTTACTATCTTTAACTCATATCAGCTAGAAGAATAATCATTAAAATTAAAAGAAACACTAATGACTTGACAAACCCTTTATAAAAAAATTAGGAAAATAATTAATTTAAACTCTTTTGTTTGGAAAATTTGAATTTTAAATTTTTAAAATTAAATAAAATTGAATAATAATCTTATTTTTCATAATTAATGGAATAAAAATTATTAAATTTAAATTCGATTTAACCCTTTTTGCCATTTTTAATCTTTCTTCGTTATCATTCATCTGCTATAAATTTTCATTTTTGAAGATCCATTAATCATTGAATTTACAAGAAACACTTGTGATCACTTGATAAGTCCCTTGGGACACAGAAATTAGGTAAATAGTCAATTTGGAGTCTTCTGCTCGAAAAAAGCTGAACTGGGTCGTCTGCTCTTTCTTCTTCTTCTTCTTCTTCCCCTTCTGATCAGCTTTTGCCAGTTCTTGACTTCTTCTGCATATACATATAACTTCCACACAGTAACATTATGGTACTAACCTGCCATTCACAAGATAATTTGATAACCAACAAAATAAGGTTTATAAATTACCAAAAGTCTCCTTATTTTTCTTTGTATAATTGATCAAACCCTTTGTTTCAGATCTGTTTTAAACTCCCATCTTTGATAACATCAAATTTGAGAGGAAAGAATCCGACCCTTTATAACAACAATAAAATTAAGTAAAATTATGCTAAAACACGAAATCTTGGAAGGTCCAATAATACGCAATTTTACGAGGCTGTTTCTAAATGACTCGGATGAAGAATCCAACCCTTTAAAATCATAAATTTACAAAATAAATGACAATAAAAGCATATCAAATATAGGCTGCAATAAATTTTCAAAAAAGGTGAAAAACCACACTCAAAACAGATTATAATAAGAAAAAAAGAGAAATTACATATTTTTATTTAGAATGTTTCTAATTTCCAGTATATTTATCACTTTTAAGCCTAGCCCCTTTTCATCCCATCGTTGAAAACCATCCATCGAAAAGTGGATTTAGTTAAGAATTGAATGATATTTAATTTTTACTAAATAAAAGGGATTTATTCAGAAATAAATTTTATTTTCTTTAGTTCTGTTTGATTTTGAACTTTCAATGTGATTTTCTTTCTCTGAACATTAAAACCCTAAATGAAAACAAAAACCCAGATGATGAAATGAGCTATTTTTACCAAGAGAAGGATCCTGGAGATAGTTTCAACCTGGAAAGAACAAAATATATCAGGAAAAAATTAGTTACAGACCCAAACTTTTTCCTATCCCGAAGCAAAGCTTTTTCCTATCCTGAAACACAGACCCCAAAAGCCCGGGACCTTGACTTGCACGAAGCTTGGAAGTAGGTCAACTTCCTGAAGTTCCAAGGTTCCATAGCAGATAAACCACTTCAGGAATGTTTCTCCTCTTAAAAGTAATCTTCAACCTGTAGAGTTCTTGAGCTATTATTATCGATCTTATTATTATTATATATCATTAAGCCAAAAAGGTTTAGATCATTGAGCATGTGAAGACAAATAAAAAGAGAAAAGTTTTATAACTAGTGGCAGGCAGGGAGAGCTTGGAAGATTTCAGTACCAGCATCGACGAGAGTGCAAGAACACTAAACATGTTTTAGCACAGTATATCAGAATCACTGAACAGAAACAATCACCTTTTTTCTGTGAAGAAAAAGCACAGAAGATCAATAATGCATCAGAGACAAATTCCAGGGCAAAAGAAAAACGCATTGAGTACCCCAAAAGATACTGAACTCACACTTTGAGACTACCTTGAAGCTTGGAAATGGCTGTCACGAAGACCAGAAACACGGAGAGAGAAACAGCAAGAAGAATCGGTGAAACTCAGGATGGATAGCGCCATTAGGTTGAAGAAGAAAAACCCACATGGCGCTATCCCTCCTGAGCTTAACAGATACTTCCATGCTTATACATAACATCATCGCCATAGTAAATCACCTACCAGAACTTGGCAGGCCAAAACTAGTTAGCCCTAGTAAACACCTTTCATGGAGGGTTGGAGATGAAAAGTAAAAGCAAAGAGGGAGGTGTATTTATAGGAAGCAACAAAGAAGGAACGTGAAGGATAAGCGTAAGCCATGAGATGTTAAATTAAAGAAAATTAGGGCTTGACTAATTACTCCCAATCTTTGACGAATCACATATCCCTCTCTGCGTTATGTGTCATTGCTGTAGAAGAAGAGACAGGTTTCCATTTTTTTCTCATTCTTTTTTCTTTTCTTGGGTCGATACGTACTTAATGGCTCTGCCGACTACGGTACGAGTAGATTTATGGTATGGAAAATGTATATATAAAGTCACATACTTCACTGCATTTTTTTTTGTAGTTTCGTTTTCCAATTTTGAGCTATAATTTTATATTTATTTCTTTAACTTCAATTTAAATTAATATTTTAAAAATCAAACCGACTCAGCCTATTTAACGGTTAAAATCTTAAATCGACTAACTTTTTTGGTATAATTTTTGATTTTAGATTCTATTTAGTTTGATAATGTTTGTTATTAAAATAGATAAATTTATTTATTAATCTGTCAATTTTCTCAAACTAATTAATTTTTATAAAACAAAATAAACTAATTAATTTCATTTAATAGTTTTCTTTTTAATTAAACTTTAAATTTTTCAGTAAGTAAATATAACTTTCTTCAATCATTTTTCAAATTTTTAATTTTATTCAATCTTAATCTGTTTTATGATAATCTAATATTGATTGGACTTTTTAAACCTTAAATCTCTCGTCTTACAAATTTAACTTCCACTTTGGTTTTTAAAACATTGATTTATAAATTTTATTTCTTTAAATTCAATTTTCTAAATTAAAAAAATTATAACCCTCTTCTTTTAAATTCATAATTGAATTTGAAGTATATCAAATATAAATTTGTTTATATTAACTAATTCAATTTGTTGGATCATGAGTTGAAATAAAACATAGGGATATTAATGAACTGACCCATGACCTAAATTTAAATATTTTTAACGAGCCAACTCATGAGCCAAATTAGATTCATATCGATCCAAGACCTAACTTTTTAAAACAAAAAGATGTCGTTTTATTTATAAAAATAAGATTTTAAGAAGGCTCGAGTTTGGCAACCTAAGTCTGAACTTAATTTTTTAAAAACTTTATTTTATATCTTTAATTTTAAAAAAATTAACAAGACCGACTCATGTGCCGACATGTTGCCGTCTTTAATAAAAATTAAGAATATTCGAATAAAGTCGCACACAACTATGTGCATTTTTGTGTCAAAATTAGTTCTAATCTCTTTTTTTCTCTCTTTTATTGTATAATTACACAATTTTCTTTCCTTCATCATTGCATCTCCTTTATGATCGTTCTTCTAACTAATGATTACGATTTGTACATTATTATAGTCTTAATCACTTAATTCTCATGGGGGTGTGGCTATGGTAAGGAAATCTATAAATTTCTTAGCATGAGTCACATCTAATTTCCTTGTAATTGTCACTTATTTTGACCAAAATTTTGATTCCTTCACACTTTATTTTTCACCTTTATGAAAGTCAAATAGACGGCAGCACATCAAGTTTGATATACAAAATTAAATAAATTGATAAATATTATTGACAAAAATTAAATAAAATTGATTTTTAAAATATATATTTCAATAAGGCTAAGTTTGGTCGAAGGTTTTATAATAAAACGGAATGAAATATAATATTATTACATCGTATAGGAAAAAGATTTATAATAAAATGAGGTGAAAAATGACGGTTTCATATTATATCTCATTTTATTCTAAACTGCAAAAATAGAAAACTTCCAATTTGAGGAGGTTTACGATAAAATATAAAATGATACACTATATTATATTATAAATCTTTCATCGAAACAACATTTCACCATATTATATTATGAATTATTCCATCCCTCCTAAACAACAATTTTCTAATGTTACATCTATTTACGTTTTATTGCATTATAATCCATTAAAAACTTATTTCTAAAAAAATCCATTAAAAACTTCACATCTAACCAAACATAGCCTAAGAGAACTCGTAGTTATTATTTTTATATGTATATTAGATACAAAATAACAAAATTCAGTTAAAATTTCGGTGAAATATGAGATCTGAGAAGATCTAGTAATATGGAATCTTATCCCTGACCAATAAAGAGATTGTTTCCAAATTACATGTGTATTAGATAAAACTTTAAATTTATTTTAACAATATAAAAAGTTTTAATAAAGCAATTTCAATTTTAATATAAATATATTGATGATGTAGTGATTATAACTAAGGTTGTTTTCATAGAATCCCATCTTAAAGTTTCATTCAAACATTAACTTTTTCACGTCAAATCAATGCTTCCATGATCATGCCGACTTGAGTTGAGCCCCCTCTTTTTTTATTATCAAATATTTGATCATTGTCATTAATGGAAATTAATGTGATCATAACATACAATTAGTACGTGGGACCAATGATATATGCTCCTATTAAATTTATTATCATTGAAAGTACTATTTCCTAATAGTTTGGTGTATGCCTATTAATCAACATTCCTTCTTTTATGTAATTTCCAGCTTCTTTTATAATTGCATTGACCACTTCATGCATTTAGTTTCTTTCTCCGGTTAGGCTATTAACAACATAGACAACAACACTCAGTAGAAATTTCGGTAACACGCAATATCTGAAGAGGTTCATTAATATTTATTAATATATAGACATTCATCGTTAGGGAGACAAACAACACAATTATTTAAAAGATCAATCAAATATTAACTACAAAAAATAACTCTTCAAGTTGCAACAATAAACACTATATGAAAATAAGAAACTAATGATGAAACAAACACTAAGAATTACGTGAAAAATTCTTTAGCGTAGAGGTAAAAATTACGAGACAAATTGATAAATAAATTCACAATTAAAAAAAAGAAGACGATCTCTCGCACCAACAATAACAAGCCGTCTTACCAAGTTTAAGGATTGAAGTCAGAGATGATATAATGACCACTCAAGCCGATCCTAATACCAAGTTGATTTCTCTTTAATATAGCCATTAATTTAGTTTGTTAAATTATAAAACTATTCACATTTATCAATTTATTACAACATAAGAAAAAAAAAGTTATTTTGCTCATGAACTGTCAATCACTAAGCCGACACATTGTATGATCGTGTCAATCCCCATCGATTTTAGCAATCCCATCTGCCGTTTAAAGAACAGTTTTAACTAAAGCATCGAATTTGTATTTTGTGTTATATTTTACTCAGCAAAAAAGAAATATGATGCCAATATATTGATCTTCCTTTCATATACAGTAATTTCAGGTAAAAATCAAAATATTTTTAAATTTTATAAAAATATTATTTTAAATCAATTAAAATTAAAATATTAAATATTTATAACTAAGGGAATAAATCGGGTTAATTCGAGTTAAATTTGTCGCTATCTAAGCTCGATTCGATTTTATTAATATACAATTTAAATTTCGGTTTAGGTTTAATCTAATCCAGTTGAATAAAATGAGAGCCCTCAAGGGGTGTGGTTTGATGGTTGAGAGTAGGGCTTGACTTTGGTTAGGTTCTAGGTTCGATTCCATGCTAGCCCCTCTTGTAAGAGCCTGGAGCAGCCGGAGTTTTATCTGTAGATGGAGAACTAGTTGGGCTCTCAATAATAAGGTGCGTCCGCTTTACCTGACTGTGGGGTGGTGCGCCAGTTGGATCCTCAGAGAGGTGTGCCCACTTAACCTACCTACGAAATTTCCTCGATTAAAAAAAAAGGCTATTTTAGTTGAGAAGCAGTAGGGGATTAACTGATTAACATTCAATCATCGGGTTCGGGAAAGACCCCGAGCCCGATACTTTGAATGAACCGATACTCGAGCTCTATCGATTAAAAAAATGACTTTCAACAGTGAAATTGGTAAAACTTTTTAATCTACGACTCAAATTCAATTCTGACTTAATGGATGTATGTATATATATAAACATAATATCACTGTCGAAGGATGTGAATCATTACCAATTGAATGCTTGCTGCTGTACCATAGCCATTAAAGACCTTTTGCTACCAACCACTTTCTGCCTCTTAATTGCAAATATAAACATCACCACCAAGGCAGCACAGGAAGAGATGGAATTCGCACCAACACATTCTCCTTTTGTGTTCTTGACATGACAACACACAACTCATCCTCATTTGGCAATCCACCATATAGATCTTCGATCTAACTTCGTACATCACTTGAAAGACGTTCAACCTGACACACGATGCTTTGATAACATTCACAATAAGTTATCCAATCCAGCCTCTAATTTCAATACCAACATCGATTAAATTTTAAATTATGTCAAATCTATTGAACTTTAAGCCTAGTTTAAAATTTTAAATTTAATTTTAATCATAATTTTTTAAAATATTAAAGTTGAAATCTTTTAGTAATAGTACAAACCTCCTACCTTTCCTAAATAAAAGAAGGTATTAGTAAATAAGTTGATAGAAATAAAATGAATGTTCTAAAATAATATTTTTAAAATAAATAAATATATATATGAAACATATTATTTATGCAATTTATTAATTCTCATTCAATTTTTTAGGATGGATTTATTTGTCATTATTTTAATAGAAAAATTAACAAAATAAGGCTAATTTTTTTTATCTGAATAGGAATTTCTTTTTCCAAAATTTTTTAAAATATATCAAACTAAAAAAATTATAAGAAAGACTAATATCATTTACCTAAAATATTTAATTTCAAAAATTCTCTTCCAATTTACAATTTTATTAATTTTATCATAAATTAATATAAATTTTTTGTAGTATTAGGCCTCTGTTTAGCTAGGCTTATAACAATAGAAATTTTATCAGTGGAACTTTTTTATGTATATAAATCTTTTATGAGAAGAGCTTTTTTAAAAAGTTAGTTGACTATTTAGTTGTCATTTAAAAAAGATTAAAAAAAACTTCATATAATAGACTATTAACAACACAAAAATAAAAAAATATTTTAATTTTAAGTATATTTGATTTTGTAATAAAAATTATTTATGCATATAAATATTATTTAAAGTATATTAAACAATATGCAAAGCATAATATATTAATTATTATATAGTTTTAAACCATATAAAACATAAATGAAAATATATCTAACCAAATCTTTTATATGGATTATAATATAAGTAAAAGTAATATAAAAAATAAATATTAATATATATATATTAAATAATATTATATGAATTCAAAATAAAAGTGAAAATATGCTTGTGGACATTGTGAGAATTATATGTAAAACATAAGGACAAAAAAGACTAAAAATAAGTTTATTAATTGTTCTAAAAAATTTAATTAAAAAGGTATTTTCTTGAGAAACTCCAAATTTGAGCTTCTTAAAAAGTTATATTTTGACCGCCAAAAAAGTCATATCGATTAAATGAGTATTTTTTTATTTTACAGTTAAACACTTGTTAAAAAAAAATTGTGGTGAAAAAAAGTACTTATTAACGTCCAAAAAGTTTATCCAAATAGGTACGTAGTCTAAAGAAATTGTTTTTAAATGACCATAGAAAAAATAATAAATTAAAAAATTAAAAACAAATTGTGTATAATTATAAATGGTGTGATTGTGATACCATTTATGGGAAAAATCCCAAATCGTGTCAAATTCAAGGACCGAGTGTGTACCAAATTAAAAGTCTCATCCACTGACTATCACCGATGTGCTTTGGAAATTGTACCTCTCTACTTCTATATTTATCCGCCCCAGGTCCCCCCCCTCTCTTTTCAGTACACAACACGGTCATCGAAGCCTCGGCAAGACTGCTAGAGCCGCGAGACCTCAATTTCAGACTTTCATGCTGCCTGAATTGTCAATACCAAGACCTTAAATTATGTACGGTCATACATACTTTTAATATTTTTTAAGTAAATATTATCTTTCGATATCAATTTACATTATTTACTAATTATTATATCTTTAATATTAATAAGAAAATACTTATTACACCTTAAATAAAGTACAAAATAATAATAAAAATTCGATATGTCTAATAAGTTTAAATTAATTAATTATGATATCACATATACTAAATTAATGACTTACAGTCCAAAAATAAATATTTTACAAATCAACCGTAAGTTAAACTAATAAAATAAGAGGTTTAAAATTTGAGATTTGCGGGTTAATAGATTGAGCCTGAATTATATTGTTATAAAATTGATGAAAGATTAAATAAAATTAATGAATTTGAAATATAATTGAAAGAAATCGTTCTTACTTATAAAAAATTTAAAGTTTAATTAAAAATTATTAAATAAAAATTTATTCATTTATTTTGGTTTATAAAAATTATTAATTTAAGAAAATAGGCCAATTAATAATAAATTGATTAGTTTTAATAACAAAAGTTTGAAAATTAAATAAAAATAGACCAATTCAAGGTTTTTATTAATGAACTGATCGAATTTTTTTTATCAATAATTATTTTAAAATAATGTAACAATTTAAAATTAAAATTAAATTAAATTAATTTTAATATATTAAATTTAAATCAAATTATAAGCTTAAAATGGATCCGACACATACGTCAAAATTGGTGCAGGAATGGTTAAAAGTGGAACGTGAATTGGGTTTGTTTGTTTATTATTTATTATTTTTAATTCGACGTGTCTGTACTTTATTTTTTTAATAAATGTAAATGAAAATAAAGTGAAGTAATGATGGTATGGGGTAGATATTTTTGGAGCAGTAAGTAAATGCTGGCGCTGAAGTTTTGCAGGGCTTCTTTTCTTGCCCACGAGCCTTGGACCGGAGGGGTTGTACTTTTACCACCTGGTTAGTTTCTATTTAGATGAGCTTATATTGGTAAGATTTTTATCGGTATAATTTTTTTAAGAAACTTTTTTTTAAGATTTCAGTTAATTATTTGACTGTAATTTTAAAAATAATTTTTTTAAAAAATTCGTATAATAAATTATTTGATAATATAAAAATAAAATATTTTTAATTTTAAATATATTTTATTTTGTAATAAAAATTATTTATGTATATAAAAATTATTTAAAATATATTAAACAATGTACAAAGCACAACTTATTAATTATTATATAATTTTAAACTATACAAATTATAAATAAAAATATATCTAACTAAAATTTTTATATAGATTATAAAATAAGTAAAATTAATATAAAAAATAAATATATAAAAATAAATAATATTATATAAATCACAAAATAAACGTGAAGATATGCTTGTAGGTATTGTGCGAGTTATGTTTAAAACATAAGGACAAAAAATACTAAAAAAAGATTCATTAATTGATATGAAAAATCTACTTAAAAAATAGTTTTTAAAGAAGCTTCAAATTTGAGTATCTTAAAAAGTTGTATTAAATTTCAACTCAAAGAGTTGAAAATAAAATTATATTGAATTTGTAAATATCAATTTGAATGATTTTATTATTTAATTTTGAACTATTAATTTATTAAATAACTTTATTTGATATGTCCTATAAATTTTAGTAATATAAAAAGTAACAAAAAGAAACAAGAGAGAGTCAAATTATCAACCGACAGTAATCAGGAAAATTTCAGATACCCAATAAGAGTGAAGATGCAGAGGTCACGATCGTGGTGGTGGAGGTCCATTGAAATTGATGTCAGTTAGGTACACCAAATGCAATCCCTTAGTAAATGTTCAGAAAATGTGTGTTATATGTGCGTGTAAGGGGCGCTTGATCCGCTTCTGCCGTTGGCTGCATTACTTGTTAAGGGACAACTGGACAAGATTGAAAATAAAAAAAAATTAAAAAAAAAGAGTATATACTGAGGGTGAGACCCATGAAGGATGACGCTGATGATGATGATCACAGCTTTTTGGAAGTTTCTGCACGAACATCTTAGCGTACCCAGATCATGATCATCCCATTAATTTTGATTGTTTGACTCTGCCAGTTTGACTCTGCTTTTTTTGGGAATAATTTTTATAATATAATATAATATCAGACTGTCTGTACTATATGCTCCAGAGGAATTAATTAATTGTTTTTAATGTTTGCCAGTACTGTACTTTTTCTTTTTCTTTTTTTTGGGTCAAATTTTGCCTTTTAAAAATATACTTTAACATTAAATACTGATTTTAAAGATTTTATAAAAAAGTTTAAAAAATTGAATATAAAAATTAATTTTAAGATATGATCATATGAAATAATCTTCAAACTGATTTAAAATAATCAGTAGATTTTAATGTACAGAGAAGTCCAGTAATATTACACATTATTGATTAATATTTGAAATTTTGTTTTAAAATTATTTCAGCATATGTTAGATTTAAATTGTAAAGGTATAACATGAAATAATTATTAAATTTCAAGAAAAATTTCAATATTAATAATATTTTAAAATATAATATTAAAATAAAAATAGTTAACGTATCCGGTGAACAAAACTTTTCCCTTTGCCAGAATATGAGCAGGGGTTATTGATGTAGGTAACTTTCCTTTTTATTTTGACTATTTTTATGATTCGAACTTATGATCTTTTAATCACAAAAAAATAACTTTTATCTATTACTCCAAAGCTTTAATGATATAAATTTATTTAAATCTTAAAATAGATTAGAATAAGATTAAGGCAAAGTCACATTTCTTTCATGTAAAGTTAACATTATTTGAATAGGGCCTACATAAAGATTTGTATATTCTTACGTCAAATTTTTTGTTTTAATTATTATGTTCCAATTATGTTCTATTAAATTTCGTCTATATATTTATATAGAATCTACATAAATATTTGAATAAATTGTAATAAAATATAATAAAAACACCGTAACCGGAGATCTGATCCCGAGCATTATTGACCTATCCATATCGGGATTAACTCAACCGAGATATATACATAGAGCCAAAATGGTTGATACAGGAACCGAAATTAGCTGAACATGTCCCGAAATTCCAGATACGGAATTGAATGCCTATTCTTGACGTTTAAGGTACGCAGTGAGTGTATGGAACTAAGCTTTGGATATGCGTCAAAAGCTTGAGTTGAAAGAGGGCCAAAGTATAAAATGGGTATTATATTATTATTATGTGCTAATTTGATATGATTGTTGCTCTTCCAAGCTTTGACTTCAATAGAACTCTACAAACACCTACTCACTCTTTATTCTTATGAAGAATTACTAATCCATCCATCTACCAAATCTTGTCTTTTTTTTGGATCTTTCACTTAAGAAATTTGGAGTTTGAAGCCTCCAAAGGGTAGCTAGTTAGGCCTAGGCATCGGGATTCAGGTTAATCCGACTTAACTCAATAAACTCGGCTTTAATTGATCAAAATTTTAGTTAAATTCGAATTTTTAAAATATTTGGACTTTGTTAGATTTAGGCTCGAGTTAATCGACTCAATCTAAAGTAAAACAACCTTTGGACCTAAACCTAAGCATTGCCGGAGTTCGATCGGACCAATACCATCTTTGGTTAGGTATGATAAGAGTGTTCAAGATTTGAAAATTTTAATTAAAATAACGTTTTTATTGGACCGTTTAGATGACCTCAGAATTTCCTGTGGATGGAAGGGTGACCTCCTTTCCTGCATTTTGATAGCTGAGTAACATTGAGAGCTTGAACCTTTCAATCCAACATGCTAAGTACCCTAGGGCCTGAACAGGTAGAATTGAATTAAGATTCAGGCTCAGGGTTCACAGATTAGCCCAATCTGAAACCCTAAGCCCCCAGTTCATTCAACTGAAGTCCCAAAGCCCAGTTTTTCGAGCCTCCCATTGCCATCTCCAAAGTTAGGGACAAGAACAAGTTGACCTATTAGTTCAGATTCATTCAGGTTTTTCAATGTGCTAATTTATGAGCCAAGCCTAAGCTCAGGTCGACTCAAGACCCTATTTTAAGTTTAGAAGAATTAAACCTCAGGTAAGTCTGGATCTGGACAGCTTAAACTCGGATCCAATTAGAAAAAGTAATTATTTTACACTTTAATTTTATAAAATTTATTAAAAAAATTTGGCTGACACTTGGCCATTCCCATCCCTATCTAAGATTTCATTGCGTCCATGCAGTTCAACTCAAGCTATTCCTATGGTTTTCATGAAATTGGGGTTTTAGAAGACACCAAATTCAATAGTTGCACATCATAGTCTGATGCAGATATCATTTAGATCTTTTTCTTCCATGTTGAAACCCCAAACCTGGTTTTTCTTGAAGTGAAAATGCAGATCATTGTGTTTTTACACAGCTTTATATGCTATACTATGTTCTCCTCCTCCAATTTTCTGAAGACTTGTAATTTCCTTTCAAATTCACACAAGAATTCTTCAGTTCCTTTGCCACATCTAGTACAAAAATCATCAAAATCTTGAATGAATTTTACTTACCCTTTTACAGAAAATGAAACAGCAATTCATTCCATACATCAGGCACACCAGGCAGGCACCAATGGATGCAATCAGAATAGGACTTCGGGTTTGACAATTGCTCAGGGCTGAATGTCTCCCAGAATTTCCTGTAGATGGAAGGGTGACCATCTTTCCTGTATTCTGATAGCTGAGTAACATTGAGAACTTGAACCTTTGAATCCAATCTGCGAAGCACCCTATCAACCATGCGCATTGTGGGCAAGTCTGAGCCACTTCCCCAGTAGTTCTCCCATTTGATAGGGCTCTTCTGACCATAGCAATTCCCGTCACTTCCGGGCTCCCATTCTTGGCTCCTGAGTCCAGAAAATTGTTGAAACAACATCAAGGACACCATGTCAATATAATTTCCAAGCACAGGAATTAAAATCCTAATATATAAATATGGATGGTCTAACAGGAGCATGAATTTTCAGGAACATTTGAAATATTTCTTTCCGGAGTGTGATCATGACAATCTAGAATAGCACTTAACCAGAAGAAAATCTCATTTTCAGGGTTATATCAATGTGTATAGGAATTCAGATCACAGATACAGATATAGACAGGTTGACTATATTTCATGAATCCAGATGACATGAACCCTATTAAGAAAGTCCGTTAATGGATATCTCAGAACCTTCATTAGAATAAAGCTCAAGGAAAATGCAGATTCTCACCATAGATGTGTTGGCGACATTGTAACGAAAAATATCTTTTTCGTGTTGGTATCAACATTTGAAGCTACCCAGTCTGCCCAGGCTCCCATGGCCAGCTCCATAGCACCTAACCCATCTAGTTCTTCACAAAACCCATTTTCCTCAGCAGTCCATCTACAAAAGTGTATGCAGTGCAAAGAAAAGATCAAATGTGTGATAATTTTTATCCGGATCACATTCATGGACGAATCAATACTCACAACAACTTAACAGGGCCTTGTCTCCACCACAAGTATGAGTTAAAAACTAGTATATCAGCATGCTGCCACTTTGCGGAATGTTTTAGAACTGAATCTGGTCGGATGATGCGCTCATCCAATCTGTGATTAACTGGGTCATCGGAATTGGAATCTACAAGAAGAGGTGCCCAAAGAAACTCCACAGTGGCATTATACTCCTGTTATGACACGCACAAAGAGCAAAGCAGATCTTACAATTCATAACTTCAAAACTTCACAGGATCTCTTCCCTTGCTTATAAATTAAAAATAGTTTAAGCAATCATAAATGTGCTTCTTGGAAAGTATTTTTAGCTACCTCTGCCCTGAAAATAGTAAGAGGAGCATTGGGTGTCATGGACCTCTTTTCTGCTGGAATCACAGCTTGCAATAAACACACCATTGATATCCACTGCCCTCTATTTAGTGAATCCCCAACAAACATTAGTCTCTTCCCTCTCAACTTCTCCCACATTTCTGTCACACTCCATCTACAACATCAAAAGAAGAAGAAACATAATTGTCAACCTAAATCAAAAGATCAGTTAAGCTAATGCTCCAGTTTTGACCAAAACTTCAGGCATTAACCACTCAAAAGCTTCTCACACTATCAAATTGCAGGAGTTCTAGATGGAGAATTATAACTTCAAGAGGCTAATCAACCTACAGACTTTTAGAAAGTTCAATTCTTGCACATGAAAAGACCTTCTTGACACCGAAAGAAACTCAAATAGATGTGAATAAAGAAGAGAAATACCGCTTCAAATTGCAATTATGAGGTTGCCACCTCCAGTACTGAAACCCCAAATCAGGTCTTCCATGCTTTTGACAAGCCAATTGGTCTGACATATACTGGCACTCTGATGCATTGTACCGTGGATACGATACATTATCAAATACCCATTTGCCTTTAAACACATCACAAGTCTCCAAATCCTCCCTTCCAGAACCCAATTCTAGTTCTGTTTCACTAAACCAGATTCTCTTGCCACTGTACTCCCTAGTAAAGTTACATCTACTGAACCTATCCAAAAACTCTGGAAATCCCAATACACAGTAACATATAAGGAGTTGGCTTCAGACCAACAAAACCAAGAAAACACTCGATAGGAACAATGAAGAATAGAGTAAAGATTAGAGTCATGAGTAAAGATTCCTTGAAAACTCAGATTACCTAAAGTATTACCATTCGACTGGCGAGCAAGATTCGGTTTTATGTATCTGATTGCAGTTTCTTGATGGTGAGGCACATGATCAGGTTCGTTGTGGATTTGCTGAATGCTTCTCTCGATGAAGAGGATTGAACAAACTATGAACACCATAAACACAAGTGCTACTAATGGGACATGGGATCTCTTTCTGCTCCATCTTGGAGTCATGATTTGAACATGAATCCAATGTCAAAGTTCCCAACTCTCTATTTCTTTACCACAAATACTGACTCCTTGAAACCTTGACAACGATACTTCATTCAACGAGCTTGGATTTTGTCAAAGATCCCTCCATGGACACGGGTCTATGTTTGATTTGGGCAGTAACCGAGGGCATGATACACTGTTGCCAACCATATTATTAGCTTAAAGTTTGAATCTTTAACGACTCAGATTGTTCCCAGCTGTCAATTAGGTGTAAAGGGGCGTTCTTTTGACCCATGAATTAAAGAAATGAGGGTTGTTGATCTGTGTAATTCATAAGAAATGGGTGGTAATAAGTCGGTTTTGGCAGTAAAATGTAAAACTCTCTTATATAGACTTTCAGATTCCACAATCCTGGGAACACTGAGTAACGGATTTTACTGTTGTTAGGCTGTAAGATGGAAGCAGGAGATCACTTGTGTTTTCTTTTTTATATAAATCAAGAAAAAGTAATAATTAAGTTAAAGCATGTTCTTAGGGAGAGTAATTATTTACTTATTTATTATTATTATATAATGAAGCAAATAGAGAATGTTTTCTCAACAAGAGTGAAGCTCATGATTTGTTTTATAAATCCAATGACTGGGTAAGATTAGTTTATCAAACCGATGCAGCAAACTGACCAACATGCTTAAAAAACAATACTTTTTTTTCTTTATCTAATCAATACTCTTGAAGGCGTCAGATTTCCTGATCCGCTACAATATTTTTATGATGTTCTATTAAATTTTATTCACTCATTAATATAAATCTCAGATAAATATACGAATGAAATTTAATGAAACAAATTTAGAATAGAATTTCTAAAAAATATGATTTGGTATGCTTTCGAAATATGCATAAATTAAATGATGAATTTAACGATGGGTAGTATTGTTTTAAAATTTTAATCGATTTAACAATAAAATTTTTAAACGCATCAATTTTTCGATTTAAGTTAATTTAATAACTTTTGTTATTAAAAACTGATTAATTTATTAATTAATTGACTAACTTTTGTAAATTAATCAATTTTTGTAAACTAAAATCAACAATTAATTTTAATTTTATAGTTGTTTTAATTAAACTTTAAATTTTTTAATAAATAAATACGACATTTTTCAAATTCTTCAATTTTATTCAATCTTTAACTTATTTTATAACAGCGTTGAATATTTTAAATCTTAAATTTCTTGTCTTACAAGTTTAACTTCCGGTCCAATTTTGAAAACAATGATAGGCAGGTTGAGGTTAGATCCTATAAATTTTGGATTTTACATTTTTTAAAGTTTGAATTCAATTCAAAGTTTGATTAGATTTTTTTAATTTAAAATTTTGGGAGGAGATCATTTGTGTCAATATGTGGACCAGATATTTTAACACAAAGGATTAGGTGTCAGATACGAGTTCAGATCCCCTGTCTAATATTATGGTGTCTTATTATGTCCAATAAATCTTAGCCATTTACTTATGTGGGTCTCGTGTAGGTCTCGCATAGATCCTG